>JARFIZ010000037.1:0-558687 GCA_036325965.1 Sinopyrophorus schimmeli
ATGGTTAATTTAAATTTAATTTTTCTTTGAAGTACGTATTGAAGCTGCCTATAAGTTAAGGCAAATTTGCGTCCATGAAGTTAAGTAAAGGGGCGGAGCTTATGTATCGATTTTTCACGAAGGCTTAAAAGTATTGATTTTTAGATTTGCCAAACAGGTAGTGACGTCATGTGCAAAAAAAATTACAGTGGTTGCGTTATAAGCGGAATTTTGTGGATTTAAATCTTAATAATTTCAATAAGAATTAAATTGTTTCCTTCTTTGATAGCTATCCAGCATTTTTTTAATTATTTTTTCGGTGTACAGTAAACACAAATAAAGCATTATGCATCATGGAAACGACCTTTTTGGCAATTTTCGAAATTCACATATCTTGCAGTATAAATCTTAATAATTTCAATAAGAATTAAATTGTTTCACACGTAATTGTTTATAGTCCTGAGATTCTGCAAACTGAATTTGGCATTCTATATTTTTTTTAAGGGAGATACATAGCATATTTCAACCCTATGGTTTTGCTTCTAATTTAAGAAATTTGGAATATTGTTCAATACGGTTCTGGTTAATTATAATAAATAATTTTATTACACGGTATTGTTTATAGTCCCGAGACTCCGCAAAATAAATTTGGCGAGTCTATATTTTTTTTTAAAAGAGATACATAGCGTATTTCAACCCCATGTTTTTCTTTTGAAGTTTAACAACTTTGGAATATTGAATAATACAGTCCTGGTTAACTTTTCTTAATGTGTTTTTGGGGGTCAATTTTTAGTTTATAGGTAAATTAAATTATTAATTCAATTAAAGTTCAAAATATCGGTGAGATTTTATTAATAATTTAAAAAATGGTCGAGTTGGACCCGTTACATTTCTTCTCCAAGAAAAAAATTTTATAAAAAAGTGGTTTTGAAAAGAAGACCCATTACTTTTCATTAGCGCTCGACAATCTCGGTCGGTCTACAACTTATTTCTTCTTTTTGGGTCCGAGTGTATTTTTTTCCATTCCAATCACACAGTGGCGCGTGCAAGGGAAGGGCTCTCGGCGATTCTTTTTTAAATATTTTTTTATAGTTTTAATAGGCGGACAAATATTGCACTAAAAAATGTTTAAAAATTACTGCGTGTCGACTAAACGAAAATTTTCACCCTAAAAGGTTCTACTTTTTTTAATAAACTCGTTTAGTTTTAACAAAAAAAAACAATTCACAAAGCTCCACTTTAAAAGAATTTATTGTCAATTTCAAATATAAAAAAAAAATCTACAAACTAATTTGTAACAAAATCTCTTAAAAAACTAAACCAGCTGGCGCTCACCATAAAAAGACCGCTGAGATCGCTTTTCTTCAATTTACATCCCCAAAAATCCTATAAAACCACCTTAATTAAGCACACACACACACGCACACACTTAAATCTTAAACTTAAATAAAATAATACTTTCTTAGAAAAAAATATATGCGAAATACACAATGTTTATATAATACAAAAATGCGAGAGCTTCGAGTCCCTTGGAATTAAAAAAAAATCTTGAAATATACAGTCAAACTAAGAAGTAATCAACACCCTAGAAACAAACCTTACAAAGATCAATCATAATTGCTTTTACCCATGCAACGCCAGGTTTTGTCTCTTGGAATAGTACGTTTACTGTAGGTTTGTTTCTAGGATGTTAATTACTTCTTAGTTTGACTGTACATCAAAAAAAATTGTTAATTTAAACAAAAATAAGAGGAACTGTTTAAATTGGGGGAGGAAAAAAAATTAATACTATCTTCTCATGATGTCCTCAATGGTAAAACCAGTCTTTTTGGGCGGATTTTGCGGAGGCCTAGGCGGCGGCAGTTCGTCCTTCTTCATCGACAGATCGCTCACGTAATTGTTGCTCGAAGGGCTCTGAGAAGGGGCGAGCGCGATCGCCCTCAAGTTGCTCCTCGGAAGGCTAGAGATGTGCGCCGAAGAGGGCTGTTGAAGGGGGACGGAGAGCTGCAGCAAACCGGTGTCGGGCGGTTTTAAAACGGGGGGCGACGGCGGTATGGGCACGCTCTGAGGCATCATGTGCGACGGAGGTGGCGGCAAATGCATGGGGGCCATTCTGAGACTCAGAGGCGGCGTGTGTCGTCCCCCGCTGGACGTCGACGGGCGATCGGTGTCGAGTTGTCTCTTGCGGAACGGCCCCAAGAAGCCGAGCTCCATGGCGCCGCTGGTGATGGTGGCGGTCTTCACGTGGGGGTGATGGAGATCTCGGCGAATCTGCAATTGGGGATGGTGCGGCTCCCGGTCCGGGTTCTCCTCTTGGCCGGGGTCGATTTCGGGCTCTTCGTCCAAGTCGGGGTCGTCCAAGTCGTGCTCGTGGCGCCTGTCGGGGCCGTGTTCGGGGTGCGGTCGCATGGTGTAAGGGCTCGACGAAGAGCAGGGCTCGTGGCACTGGGTCCTTTCGGGAATTAGGGCTTCTTGGGGGTCCAGGGAGGGACTGCGGGGGCGCGGCGATAGCGGTTCGATTTCGTTGGGGGTCGGGACGAAGCCGTCGCCGAGGCCGTCGGCAGGGACGTCGCCCACGGCGTGGGTCAGAGCGTGGCGTCGCAGGTCGCAATTTCTTCGGAAGACTTTGCCGCAAGAGTTGCACTCGTAGGGCTTGTGGTCGGTGTGGGTCAACAGGTGCGTCTTGAGATTGGAGCGTTGGTTGAAGGAGCGGCTGCAGACGGGGCACTTGTGGGGCGACTCCTCCATGTGCAGGATCTTGTGCACCGCCAACGTGCGCGACTGGCAGAAGCCCTTTCCGCATTCCCCGCATTTGAAGGGCTTTTCTTTGCTGTGAATGTACCTGGAAAAAATATTTTTATTAATAATTGTATACGTCTACGAAAATGGGGGCGAATTTAAATTGAATTTTTATCTGCGCTTAATAAATTTAATACCATGATTTCAAAACTAGGGGGCGCGCCTTTTTTTATCATTTTTTATCTCAAATAAAGCCATCCATCCAGAGCTGCTTCGCGAAATGGAAGCACCGCTGGGAAAAGTGTGTCAATAAGGGAAGGGAGTACTTTGAAGAGGGCAAGGACCAATAATTTATAAAATTAATAATGCAGTTCGGTTATTTTGTGAACAGGCCTCGTATACCCCATTTTGACACGAGTGAAATCGAGCACTTTACTACCCCCGCACGGTCCTCGAAAATCAATCTTCGCAGCGGGCAACACAAAAACAATTTATTGCAAATTTTTGTAGAGCCAACAAAATAAGCGATAGATAATTGAAAAAAACACGATTTTTAAATCGACAAAATAACTTTTTTTCTTCCACTAATTAACGGCCGTAATTATAAAACGAATTCGATAACCGATTTTTGCAGAAGTCCCCAAAAACAAAGATGGAACTTCGGCTAAAAGAAATCGACCAATTTATCTCCGAAAAAAACGATAATAACTCAAGCGGAGCCGGATTTCTCATTATAATTAGGTCCGCATAATTATATAAATCCGAGAATAATTAATGTAGGCAAAAATTTACATTCGGATCTCGTATTTTTCGAATTCTACCAAACCTGATTCTCGTCCGAAATTGACTTTGTGCGATTTGTTTTGGAGAAAAAAATTTCTTCGGCTCGTCGATTAAAACCGAACCGCTTTTTCGTCGATTTTGTACATTTGCGGTCGTCGAATCTCTAAAAATCGATCAATGGATGTTTTTTAATTAAAAATAATACGGGTGCGAGTTAGAAGTTATATTTTGTCGCAACTAAATTAATTGGGTCGTTCCCTCTCACTCGCATCGACGAGATCGGCGTATCTTTTCGCTCCCTTCCACTCATTTGCTATGGTAAAAACATTTTTCGAACATAAAATCGATATTTGCCAAATTAAATTAATTTTTTGATAAGAAAGAGCGAATGATAAAGTGGAAAAATGTAATAAATTCGAAGATGTGCGCATTCGATATGGGTTTTAATCGAAAACAAATCGAACACTTTTAATTTTGCAAAAATAGAGACGAACCCAAAATTAAACATATAATGTTTGTGGAGTTTCTAAAAGGGGAAGGCCCTAAGGGTCGATGTTAAGCGAGGGCGACTGTTTGCGATCGTGCAAAGCGCCGAGGACCATTAAATTTGCAACGCCCGGTAGAAAACGATTTTCGAATTCGAATAGGTGCAGAATAAATATTTTTATTTTGCGCATGAATCGTTTTATTGATTTTCTAAAGGCCTTATCAAGTTGGAAATTTTTTAAAACTTGCTATATCGCCTCGAATATGATAACACGTTTGCTTTGCACAAACGGAAAATATTTGAATTTTAGTGTGTGAATAAGGCGGCTTTGAGAGGAGGCCGTTCGGCTCGAAATGTTCAATTCATTTTGCCACTTTTTAATTTAAAAGAAAGTGTGCGAAAAATTGTTCCAATTCGAATGTGAGTCCTTTAGTAATTTTTTTATTAATGTTAATCGCCCAAAGTACTAAAACGATTAAGTTGACTAAAAATTTCCAAGTAGAACATAGAAAAAAAAAATTAATTAGAGCCTCACTTTAAAATTATAAAATTTTGATATGGGTTTAATCGAAAACAAATCGAACACTTTTAATTTTGCAAAAATAAAGACAAGCCCAAAATTAAACATATAATTACAAGTGTAAATATAAAAAAAAATGACTATAAAAAAATCGTCGAGATCTCTCTCGAAAAAATCACCAAAAGATCTAAGCTTATTACAAATTAATTATTAATTTAAAATCGCTATGGGAAATACCATTTTAGGCTTGCCTTATTTAAAAAAAAATAAATAAATAAATCTATTCCAAAAAACAAACAGAAAATTAAATAAATCACATAAAAAAATTAAAAAATTATCTTGTGCTGATTTTTTCAAACAAGTACATAAAGAATTTTTGAAAAAGATTATTAAAAATCAATTAATTATTTAAAATTTTGAACAAAAATAACTATTATGCTCATCTTATTTAATAAATAATTAGTTGACTAATTTTAATCGTTCCCTCTCACTTGCATCGACAAGATTATCGTATCTTTTCGCTCCCTTCCACTCCTTGCTATGGTAAATACCTTTTTCCAATATAAATTCGATATTTACTAAATTAAGTGCAAGTTTTTTCAAAAATAGAGAATTAATTCAAAACAAAGTTTAAACTTGAAAAATTCTTTTGTGCGATTTAAATGCATTAAAGAAAATATCAAAAAGACCTAAAAAATTAGTTCCCAAAAAGACAAAGTACTAAAACGACTAAGTTGACTAAAAATTTCCAAGTAGAACACAGAAAATCCTCTATAACATTTTATTTTATACAAAAACACATTTAAAACTTAATAAAATAATATTCGATTACGCAAAAAAAATTAATTAGAGCCTCACTTTAAAATTATAAAATTTTGATATGGGTTTTAATCGAAAACAAATCGAACACTTTTAATTTTGCAAAAATAAAGACAAACCCAAAATTAAACATATAATTACAAGTTTAAATATAAAAAATAATGACTATAAAAAAATCGTCGAGATCTTTCTCAAAAAAATCACCAAAAGGTCTAAGCTTATTACAAATTAATTATTAATTTAAAATCGCTATGGGAAATACCATTTTAGGCTCGCCTTAATTAAAAAAAAATAATAAATAAATATATTCCAAAAAACAAACAGAAAATTAAATAAATCACATAAAAAAATGAAAAAATAATCTTGTTCTGATTTTTTCAAACAAGTACATAAAAAATTTTGAAAAAAGATTATTAAAAATCAATTTATTATTTAAAATTTTGAACAAACATAACTATTACGCTCATCTCATTTAATGAACAATTAGTTGATTAATTTTAATCGTTCCCCTCTCACTCGCATTCACGAACTCGTCGTTTTTTTGCACTCCCTTCCACTCGTTGCTATGGTAAACACATTTTTCGAACATAAAATCGATATTTACCTAATTTAATTTAATTTTTCGATTTGTAATAGCGGGGGATAAAGTAAAAAAATCGAATAAACACGAAGATGTGCGCGTTCGAGCGAAAAGTGGCACATTTCCGAGCGAGGGAGGCAAATGAAGCGCGACGCGGAGCGGCGCGCTTCATTTTCCCGAGATCGGAATGTGCCACTTTGAGCTCGAATGCGCACACTCCATTTTAAGCACGATTCACAATTATTCATTTACTTTCCCAGACTGCTAACTTCAATTCTCGCGCGCAACTTTCATAGCACGCTAATATTTCAATCTCAATGCGCCGAAAGAAGTATAACGTCAAAAATGGAATTCTTTTTGTTCGCCTTGTCCATTTTGGAACGTCGGCCGCATCGAATCCGATTGTGTTTTTAATACGGCGAAGCGTCGAAAAGATAATACATTTTTTTCTACGAAAGCACACGTGTTCGTTTCGACAATCGTAACTTCTAATCTTGTCTAATTTTTTTTTTTTCTTCGAATGTTATGCGGAGAGTAATGGACCTCGGTCGGCGTATCATGGTCGACTTGATTTCTTTTTTAGATAAAATTGTTGATCCATATTGCCATCCGAGATGATTTATTGTACGGGTTCGTTGCGAGTTTGTTGGTCTTTCGCGATGAAAAATTTTTATTTTAGCGAAAAAGGGGTAGAGGGCATCGCACTTGGACGCAATTAATAGAAGAGAAGTAGATGGGATTATATCTTATATTTTTTTTTTTTGGTTTTTTTCGAAAAGATGTTTATCCTTATAAATGCATATTACAAATTGCTCCGGTTAATACGCAAAGGAATGCAGTCGGTCGTGTTTATAAATGCCGAAGGACAGGAGTTACGAAGACGACTCCTCTCGCCCGGAGTTCGTTCGTCATTTCTAGGGCTCTTCCTTTTTGATAGTTCGTTTTATTTTGAAAACTGCAGAAAAATTAAATGCACATTTACACCGACAAGATTTGAAGAAATAAAGAGGTTAGAAATGTTTTCGTAACTATTTTGTGTAAAATTAGGAAAAAAATGATGTGAGATCGTCTCTTTTGATTGGCTCAAAATTTTTTAATAGAAATATCGTGTTTTTCGAGCTTAATTACCGTCAAAAAGGTTGATAATTGTGAATTTTCCAAATTTTTGAAAATGTTTTAAACAATAATAAGAAAATTAAGAAGTAACGTTTATGGAATTAATTACAGTCGAACTTCCTGGAGTCGAACGCCGATAAGCCGAATTTTTGATAGCTCGAACTCGAACCAGTTTCCCTAGGACTTGCCTATCTCAACGTTAATATTTTTATGTCGATAACTCGAAATTTAATAAATCGAATTATTTAATTAGTCGAAGCGTTTTACAATTCATTAAATTCAAGTTTCCATTAGTAAATAGGTCGATGACTCGAAGTTAAATTTTACAACTTTTCTAAAAATTACGCTACCTGAGAGAGGATTAACGACGGCTTGGTTTGGTGTTATTGATGCTTTAAAAGCTCTATTGTTAACTACGAATAAAAGGTTTTATACTACAAGAATGTTTTGACGGCGGCACTTCAATTGGATTTAAAAACTAATTTATGTTTAAATGCCTTATGAACAGTTATAAATTTTTGAGATGGTTTTACCGTTTATTTTACAAAAAAAGAAACTATTTTTGCATTTTAGTTTTCAATTTGCTAGTTATTCGTCGACTACGAAGACTAACAAATGTGTTTTACCTTCTTTATAGTTTTTGATATGACGAATTTTTTTTTGCTGTCCCTTCGACTTCGACTTATCGAGGTTCGGCTGTATTTTTAATTTTTGTGAAAATAAAATAGGGTCCACATTTAAAATAACAAATAATGGGCCCACCATTTTTTTGATTTTACTATCGTAAAGTTCACAAAAAAGTGCCCCAAGAAAGTTTTTACAGAATCAATTTATCTCAACTAATAAGAGAGTTAGGAAAAAAGGGTTTTCACGAAAAACCCTTTAATTCGGTGGAAAACCCGCCCCGTAAGTGGAAACTCATATACATTTGGATTCTTTTTCAATATCTCCGCAATTTTTAAATATTTTTCTTGACTGTTCGGCGTCGTTTTATCCATTTCGCGGTTTTCGACGAATTGCCAGTGACAAACTTTTCCCCGCGACTTTCCCAAAAGCTGAACGCTCGTCGTTTCACACAAAAGCGGATTATTAATTTAATTCACGCTGTTTATTTTCCAAACGTTTTTCCGCGCCATAAACTGCGCTTGGGACGGACGTAATTTTTGGCTTAGTTCCATTATTAAAAAAAAACCCCCCCGAAATAAATTGTTATAAGCCGAATTTACCGATTAGTAGGCTGTCGCGCCGTAACAGGAACTTGTCGGATTAATAAATTCTATACTTAGCTTTTATTAAAACCTGTTTACAAAGATGGCATTCGCTCCTTCGCCTCTAATTCTAAAATTTAATGCCTCCGAAAAGCGGACCTCGAAAATTCGAAATTTAATCGCGCGCGCACGCACACCCCTCCTCCCAAGCCACCTTTTTTGCTTCGCGCCCATAAAAAAAAGAGGCGAGTCACCCGATCCAAAATCCATCAGTGCCGCTCTATACACAAAATTACGAATTCCAAAAAAAAAAAAAAACAACGGGCGACTACCGCACGAATATTTAAAAATCGAATTTCTTTTGTCGAAAACCGACGATGCACCTGAGGAATTTTTCGATCAAAAAAGGGGGAACTTTCGCAAGGACCTCGCTAACAATCGCGAAGGACGTCGAAAGCGCTCAACAAACGTCGATTGTTTTTTTTTAAGGATCGTCCCCGGCTCTTTGTTTCCCATTAAAACGTGCTGCGATTAACAATTAGAGAAAAATACCAAATTCCGCGCGCATCGCCACCGATGACGTCACCAAGCGCTGAGAAAAACTTCGACTTGTTCTTCGGCGCGACAAAAAATCGGTGAATTATCAACGGTAGGTTAGTTTTTTCGAGGCGATTCGTCGCGGCCCGGATTTTTTTCGGCGTGGACCGTATTGGACTTTTTTTTCGGATCTCGAGCAAAAAAAAAGGAGAGAAGGTGCGCGCCTATCGTCGTGCAATAAAAAGGGAGTAATTGCCCGGCGCGGCTAGAAATGCGTTAGCGAGGCATAGGCAACAGCAGCTGGACCTTCTAAGAGATTTTTAAGAGAGATTCGAGCCAACAGCATCTAGCCGGTTGGCCTTGGAACTGCGGGCAAAGACCGGACCATATAGAAGAGATTTTCTACCGGCGTTCACGCACGCCGGCCGTAGAGGAAGACAGGTGGATTTACGCATCGTTCACAAGAGCGAAACGGGCAATTAGGCGGTGACTTTTTTCCTAGGGGAAAGCGTTTCGTGAACGTAGGTAAATCATAAAAGAAAACGTACGACGTTTGTGGAGTACAGTAAAACCTCGATTAGCCGGTCCTCAGGTGTACGGATTCGCGATTATCCGGATTTTTTTGCTTTGTCGATTTTAAGACAGTGTGCGACCGTTTTATTGAGCGATTGATCTTTGTTGCGTTTTTTGTAAACATATAGGGGGAGACCGGGGTTAGAAGTCACAATTTTTGTTCTTTTGCATTTATAGAGCCCATGGTCTTAATTTATCAATGGTATTTATATATCAGTAGATAGTGTATTTATTCTAGTTTAAGAAAAAATAAAGATTTTTTCTCTACCGTTATCTAATGAGAACATATTATAATTTTTATGAAAAAAGAAAAGTGTGACTCCCGTGTAACCCCGTGTATGGGGTAGGTAGTCACACGCTAAATAAAAAGTAAAATACAAAACGAGAAAACAATTTAACCAAGTTTTTTTCCCGTTAAAACGGGACGCTCTGTAATCGTGCTTAAAACCGAGTGTGCGCATTCGAGCTCAAAGTGGCACATTCCGATCTCGGGAAAATGAAGCGCGCCGCTCCGCGTCGCGCTTCATTTGCCTCCCTCGCTCGGAAATGTGCCACTTTTCGCTCGAACGCGCACATCTTCGTGTTTATTCGATTTTTTTACTTTATCCCCCGCTATTACAAATCGAAAAATTAAATTAAATTAGGTAAATATCGATTTTATGTTCGAAAAATGTGTTTACCATAGCAACGAGTGGAAGGGAGTGCAAAAAAAACGACGAGTTCGTGAATGCGAGTGAGAGGGAACGATTAAAATTATTCAACTAATTGTTCATTAAATGAGATGAGCGTAATAGTTATGTTTGTTCAAAATTTTAAATAATAAATTGATTTTTAATAATCTTTTTCAAAAATTCTTTATGTACTTGTTTGAAAAAATCAGGACAAGATTATTTTTTAATTTTTTTATGTGATTTATTTAATTTTCTGTTTGTTTTTTGGAATATATTTATTTATTATTTTTTTTTTAATTAAGGCGAGCCTAAAATGGTATTTCCCATAGCGATTTTAAATTAATAATTAATTTGTAATAAGCTTAGACCTTTTGGTGATTTTTTTGAGAGAGATCTCGACGATTTTTTTATAGTCATTATTTTTTATATTTAAACATGTAATTATATGTTTAATTTTGGGTTTGTCTTTATTTTTGCAAAATTAAAAGTGTTCGATTTGTTTTCGATTAAAACCCATATCAAAATTTTATAATTTTAAAGTGAGGCTCTAATTAATTTTTTTTGCGTAATCGAATATTATTTTATTAAGTTTTAGATGTGTTTTTGTATAAAATAAAATGTTATAGAGGATTTTCTATGTTCTACTTGGAAATTTTTAGTCAACTTAGTCGTTTTAGTACTTTGTCTTTTTGGGAACTCATTTTTTAGGTCTTTTTGATATTTTCTTTAATGCATTTAAATCGCATAAAATCATTTTTCAAGTTTAAACTTTATTTTGAATTAATTCTCTATTTTTAAAAAAATTTGCACTTAATTTAGTAAATATCGAATTTATATTGGAAAAAGGTATTTACCATAGCAATGAGTGGAAGGGAGCGAAAAGATACGTTAAGCTTGTCAATGCAAGTGAGAGGGAACGATTAAAATTATTCAACTAATTGTTCATTAAATAAGATGAGCGTAATAGTTATTTTTGTTCAAAATTTTAAATAAAAATTGATTTTTAATAATGTTTTTCCAAATATCCTTTACCCGGGTAGAAATTTAGTGAGGCTTTGCCGAAGAGTCCATTTGGGGCAAGTTTGGCTTGCCTAACTTAGGCACGCCTGATTGGCGCCTTATCAATTCCAGTGTAGGCAAACCAAACTTCGGCAAACCTTTGGTTACCGTTACTTCATGCCAGTCAGGCATTTCATAGTATGCCAAACTTCGGCAATGCCGTAGATTTTCCAAATTCAGCCCAAATTCGGCAAACCAAACTTCGGCAAACCTTCGGTTACCGTCATTTCATGCCAGTCAGGCATTTCAATAGTATGCCAAAGAAGGCTGAACCTCGGCACTGCGTTACATCCCAAACTTCAGTCAAGTTTGGATGCCTCACTTCCCGCAAGTTTAAAATTCGGCATGCCTTATTTGGGCCAAATTACTGCCTCACTGAAATTTCTACTCGGGTATGTACTTGTTTAAAAAATCAGCACAAGATTAGTTTTTAATTTTTTTTTGTGATTTATTTCATTTTCTGCTTTTTTTTTTGTAATATATTTATTTATTTATTTATTTTTAAATAAGGCAAGCCTAAAATGGTATTTCTCATAGCGATTTTAAATTAATAATTAATTTGTAATAAGCTTAGACCTTTTGGTGAGAGAGATCTCGACAATTTTTTTATAGTCATTATTTTTTATATTTAAATATGTAATTATATGTTTAATTTTGGGTTCGTCTTTATTTTTGCAAAATTAAGTGTTCGATTTGTTTTTGATTAAAACCCATATCAAAATTAGAAATGTGGTTTTTGGTAAAAATACCCTACTGTAATTTTTAATCAAAAAAAAGCGAGAAATGGTACATTTAGTTCAGTTTGATTTAATTAATAGTATTTGTAAGAGAGAAGAATAAGATAGGCAAATTCAATTCTTAAGGAGTATGTGCACTTTCAAGCGAAAACGTTTTCCGAATAGAAAATCTGGATTTGAAGGATTTGTTATTAAATATAGTCGAATCCAATTAACACGAAGATGTGCGCATTCGAGCGAAAAGTGGCACATTCCCGAGCGAGGGAGGCAAATGAAGCGCGACGCGGAGCGGCGCGCTTCATTTTCCCGAGATCGGAATGTGCCACTTTGAGCTCGAATGTGCACACTCGGTTTTAAGCATAATTCACAATAATTAATTTATTTAAAACCTACTAGTTTTTCAATTAAAAGTTACAGAATCGTTTTTCCACTATACTCGGGCCGCCGAACGGCCGGAATGTTGACCCTTCAGCAATTCCTTTAGGATCAACCATAAAAATCCTTAAAAAAACAATTAAATTTACAAAAAACTTATTTTTGGCCACCGAAAACGTCCGATTAATTACGAATTTATTTGGGAGCGACGAGTTCGAAAAAAAAAATCATCGGCGCGGCGCTTTCCCCGGCTTCCCTAAAGAAGTTTTACTTTTTCGCACGTCCCATTGCGCGTTTCTCCGTCCACAAAGCCATTTGTTCGGGATCTTCTTGTTCTTCTTCTTCGAATTAATAATTAGAAAAATTCCTTCGAGGAGTGCTCTAATAATTTCAAAGGGAAGACGTGGCGATGAATCTTAAAAATGACGAAACCGGTTGGTCTAAGGCTAAAAATGAAAGAGGACGGACGCATTTATTAATGCGAGACGCACGATTTCGAAAGACGACGCGGACAAAGTGGTCTCCACTTTTGAGATGATGAGTTTTGATAAAAAAAGGCTTCTGACTTCTACGAATGCACTTTGCGCTAAGAGAATATTAAACACTACAAAGAAGTCGCTTCGAAAGCGACGGTAAAAGCGTTTTGTTTTTTTTACGTTAACTAACAATTTTATTATTTTATTTGTGCGTCGGGGCCCCCAGTCTTTTGAAGTTAATTCAATTAAACGTCGCACTTTTTCGATTTCGGTCGAAATTTTAAAGTTCGAACTTGGCGCGCGCGTGGACTCGTACGGGATGTTTTTTTGGAAAATTCCCCCGACACCAATTTGCTTAAATTTAATCCTCTTTCGAATGGTGAAAACCCCGTTTTAATATGAGCTGCCGTTTTGGAACTAGGAATTATTTGTCGCGCAAAAGTGCGTTTTAGGTTAAATGCTTGATTTCGTTTTATTGGGCATTTTTTGGTTTTTCTCGAAAACTAATTGAGGTATTTAAATTAGTTTTTTTTTTGACAAACGAATATTAAATATAGTATAATCCCTAAAAAATTGAAGGGGCGATTTCCAAAAATAACCATACGGCGATTTTTTTGATAAATTAATATTACAACTTTAAATAAATGAGGCGCGCTTGCCAAAGACTGAAAAATCGTTTTTAAAACAATCCCCCGCACACCTATTTGCTTAATCGTTTTTTCTATAAGATACGTGCAAAATTGGCATAGGGGCGTTTTTAATTTTTCGAGTAATTAAGGGTTGAAGTTTTAGATTCATTCTTTTAGCATGCAATTTAACGTTAAAAATTTTTGGCGCCGTTATTTGTGGACTGATCTTTAAAAACTATACAGATTCGAATTCAGCAGACTTTTTGGCTTCGGATAAGCCCAAAAAACCATAGGCGTGCCATTTGAAATTCTCGAGAAAAACGGGTTCGAAGAGTCAGACTTGTAATTAATTTTTTCTAAATTTCCACTTTGAAAAATCGTAGCTCGGTTATTTGTGAACGCATCTTTAAAAACTTTTCAGATTCTGCAAGACCGTTTATCCGAGCGTAGGATCGGCCAAAAAAATCAATAGGGCCCAATGTTAAATGTGGGAGAAAAACGCGTTCGAAGCTTTCAAAATGTAAATTTTGCTAAAATTTTTAATTTTCAAAATGCGGTAACTCCGCCGCCTTTGCGAATTTCGTCAAAGGCTTTCATTTCTGAACGTTCCCAACCCCTACGCGTCGGAATCCGGTCCTATGGACCCCAAACCGACATATCAGGGAGCCATTCTTCCCTGCTCCCCCTTTAACATCAAAAATTTTCGAAAAAACTAATTAAATCGAAAAAAATACACTTCGACCCACAGAAACGATCGTAACGCCCCCATTTTTGATCCGATCATTACAAACGACCCGAATTCGGAATCCTGAGACTTTTTCCCATAAGATACGTGCAAAATCGGAATAGGGCGCAATGTTAATTTTTTGAGTAATTAAGCGTTGAAGATTTAGGTTATTTATGTACCCTAAAATTTTACGTTAAAAAAATTGGAGCGCTGTTATTTGTGGACGCATCTTTAAAAGCTATACAGATTCGGATTCGCCGGACCTTTTGGCTTCGGATAGGGCCAAAAAACCATGGGCATGCTATTTGAAATTTTTGAGAAACATGGCTTCGAAGAGTCCGACTTGTAATTAATTTTTTCCAAATTTCCACTTTGAAAAATCGTAGCTCGGTTATTTATGAACGGATTTTTAAAAACTTTTCAGACCCTGAAAGCCCTATTATCGGAGCATAAGATCGGTCAAAAAAATCAACAGGGCCCAATGTTAAGCCGGGGAGAAAAACGCCCTCGAAAACGCTTCTTTAGACTATTTAATTCTCTATCGATTTAAATCCAAGCAATTCGTTTTTGACTTTGCGAAATAACAATGTTGCTAACTGGAATATTGCATATCGTTACATTTGCGGAAGTTCCCCGGGCTTTATTCGATAAATACATTTAATTGCATATCAGCGTGTTTTTGGTTTAAGCGATAAGTCGAAATATTTTGCCTGTGCACGTGCAATAACAACACCTTTACATAACGTTGACTAATATTTTAGAAAATTCTATTATTGTATAGTCCGTGGTCGTGAATAGTCGTGTAATATTTGTGCATTTATAATTATTTATTAACATCCTAACATTAATTAAAAAATAGCGTCTTGTGTAATCAAAAATGTGCCAGGACTCCAAAGAAATCAAGGACCAACGTCGATTTTAAGGTTCGATCTTTTTTCCTCTTGCAATAAATCTCATTAAATAATTTGAAATTGTTGCTAATAATTGACTTGCCGTAAACAATTTGAAATACGCTGGATTATACCTAAATTTGAACAAATCTCTTTGAAAGATAAATCAAAACTAAAAGTAAAAAGAATTAATGTTGAAGAATTTCGATTTTAAATTTCGCGCGCGCGTAAAAGCAATAATAAAAATATTTAGAAAAAATCGCCGGGACACCTATTTACTCAAATTTAATTCGCTTTCGACTGTTGAAAATCGCACCCAAAAATATTAATCCGTTCTCTTGTTATAAACAATTTCCGACAGCGATGTGTATGTATAAGAAAAATGTCATAAAGCTTAAATTTAAGAAATTGTGGGAAACCATTAAACACATTAAAATTTTGGTCTTGGGTAAATTGAAAGACAATAAATTATTTATATAATTTGTCCATTAGTGCAGTTTTTCAAAAAAAAAATGAATTTTTAAAAATTTATAATTACTTACATTGTAAACAAGTTTAAAAAAATTGTAAACTAATTAAAATTTTTTTTTTACAGATGCGACACAAGCAGAGAGAGAAATTGAACATCCAGGGGTGAGTGCTTTTTAATTTCTGTACGAAGGCGAATCTATTTTCCAAAAATTTCACATTTTGGGGCACCAGACTAAATATTTTTTTGAACGATTTGTTAACGATCAAGTTTAATATGTAATTAATAAACGAAACCGTTGTGTGTGCCTCAAATTAAAACCAAATCAAACCGAAATTGTCAATTTTTAATTCTTGATTTTTTTAAAATTTAAAAAAAAATAGAAACGCCCGAGTACGCCTTTACATTTTGTCGAATTCAATATAACGCAAAAGTGGGAAAATCGTCCAACTTTTGCGCTCGGAGTTTACTCAAAACCTTGCGTTTAATTCGACTTTGCCCCCCACCCCCCGCCGAACTCAACTCAAAAATTACAATTAAACCCAAAAGGTATTTGAGTATTTCCGATTATTGATTCGACGTTTCCGCCAAATTTTGATAAAATTTGATTTTTAAAATAAAAACATTAGACATCAATTCGCCCCCTCAGATTTATTTAAATTCGAGGGGGCCTTAATTGAGCGCTCGTCGAAAAAAAAAACGTCATAAAAAAAACGAAGACATAACAATATAATTCGGTAGCCGGATGCGTGCATTTCCGGAAGTCGTTAAGATCCGTAGATTACGCGCAGGTACGCGTTTTATTATTTCGAAAAAAAAAAAATAACAAACAAAACAGGTGCGTCAAGCGTTGACCCTCGCCTCGCCCCTCGCCGAAACGAAATGTTTACAGAATAAAAGAATTTTGATAAAACTGTACGACCAGAAGTCATCAAATAAGATAACATCTTCGGGCCCTTCTCTCTCCGACGAAACGCGCGGCCAGTTCGAGGAGGACCTAAGGACCAAAATCGTCCGGCCGGGCTTCGGGAAGGTTACCTGTCGAAGAAGAACCCGAAACCTGAGACACCTAAACTTCTTCGACTTAAAACCCATTGTGTTGGTCGTCCGAGCGATTAATTCCGTTCTTTCTTGCGGTCCGAGCGGG
Source organism: Sinopyrophorus schimmeli (assembly GCA_036325965.1). Classification (NCBI taxonomy): domain Eukaryota; kingdom Metazoa; phylum Arthropoda; class Insecta; order Coleoptera; family Elateridae; genus Sinopyrophorus; species Sinopyrophorus schimmeli. The sequence goes on from JARFIZ010000037.1 coordinate 16,522, forward strand.
GGGGTCGGCCCCCCCTGCGCCATTTTGGTCCTTCGTTAATTAAAAAAAAATTGGTGCGAGCGTTTTTCTCGAAGAGGCGTTGGGGGTCGTCGCTGTAGAGGCTTCTTTTAATACTCTTCGGTAGCCTTTCCTTTAAATTATTAATCATAAATGCCAAGTCCTTCGACTTTTTAAATCGTCGTATTTATGGCTTAAGATGCCGGCAAAAGCGCACTGCGCGACCGCCTCTCTCTCTCTTTCCGCACGTAGAGAAAGAGCGCAATGCGAGCTTGGTGAGCTGAGAATTCCAGAAACGCAGTCCCAACATTGTACGGGTCGTTAAATTTTTATTATTGTCGATAATTTAATAAGCCTTAAGAACGCTGATTACGAGCCTTTTTATGCGACTGAAATTTTTAATTAACGCGAAATGGCGATTTCGTTTGACGAAATTAATGAGTGAGACGACGGCGCGGCGACCCACGTTCGCCTATAAATCAAAATAAATTAAAACGCGAGACCTATAATTCCGATGTTATGCATAAATCAGATAATAAGGCGGCCCGAGGGGGCAATTTCGATTTTATAATAATAAAAATAGGAAAAAATCGAAACGGTTCAGGAGATAATGCGGCGCGACTCGAGGGCTCGAGGGGCGCGGGCGAAAAAGTACGGTTCGAAGGGCCGAGATTTGAAAAAAATGCGTTCCTAGCGTTTCTTTAGGCGAGGTTGTTATTTATCGTTTTCTCGAAGTTATAATTTTTCGTAATTTAGGGGGTTACAATTTTTTTTCTAGGGCGCAAAGGGGTTGAAAAGTTGATGGTCGTGTCTATGTAAAAGTACGTTGTTCTTCGAGCCCCGGGGGTCTTAATTTTTTTGGGCGTTGTTTGTGTGAGAAGAACTGAAGTTTTCGAATCTGTTGAATTTTTGAAAATGTTTTGGAAAATGGCAAAGATGCAAGTGTTTGGGGTTGATTCAAGATTTTTTTGAGTAAAAACGATTTTTTTTGGTTTTATTTATTTTTATTTTTTAATTTTTCGATAATAATCTAAATTTTGAAGTGTTATTTAGGTGGGAAGGCATGAAGTCTTAAAATGCATATAAATATTGAAAAATTTCGAAAATGCAAACGTTTGTAATTAATTCAAAATCGTTGCTGAGTAAAAACTAGTTTTTTTGGGTCTTATATGATAATAAATTGAGATTTTTGAGTATTACTTATGCGGGAAGGTCTGACGTTTTTAAATTTGTTTAGTTTTTGAAAAATATCGAAAATGCAAGCGTTTGAATTTGATTCCAAATTCGAAAAACGTGCTTGTTAAGTTTTTATTTGTTATTTTATTTAAATCTCCGATAATAAATTGAGATTTTTGAGTATTACTTATGCGGGAAGGTCTGACGTTTTCAAATTTGTTTAGTTTTTGAAAAATATCGAAAATGCAAGCGTTTGAATTTGATTCAAAATTGAAAAAACGTGCTTGTTAAGGTCTTATTTGTTATTTTATTTAATTCTCTGATAATAAATTGAGATTTTTGAGTATTACTTATGCGAGAAGGTCTGAGTTTTGAAATTTGTTTAATTTTTGAAAATATTTCGAAAAATGGCAAACGTGTAAGCGTTTGGGGGTCGATTCAAAGTCGTTGCTGAGTAAAAACGAATTTTTTTGAATCTTATTATAATTTTTTTAATTTCTTGATAATAAGCTGAGTTTTGTGCGGGTTACTTATACAGGAAGCTCCGACGTTTTCAAAACTGTTTAGTTTTTGAATAATATCAAAAATGCAAGCATTTGAATTTGATTCAAAATTCAAAAAAAGCGCTTATTTATTATTTTACGTAATTCTCTGATAATAAATTGAGATTTTTGAGTATTACTTATGTGAGAAGGTCCGAGGTTTTCAAATTTGTTTAATTTTTGAAAATATTTTGAAAAATGGCAAATTTGCAAGCGTTTGAGGTCGATTCAAAGTCGTTGCTGAGTAAAAACGATTTTTTGGTCTTTATATAATTTTTTTAATTTCTTGATAATAAAAACTGAGTTTTGTGCGGGTTACTTATGCAGGAAGGTCTGACGTTCACAAATCTGTTTAATTTTTGAAAAATATCAAAAATGCAAGTGTTTGAATTTGATTGGAAATTCAAAAAACGTGCTTATTTGTTATTTTACTTAATTCTCTGATAATAAATTGAGATTTTTGAGTATTACTTCAGCGAGAAGGTCTGGGTTTTCAAATTTGTTTAAGTTTTGAAAATATTTTGGAAAATGGCAAAGGTGCAAGGGTTTGGAGTTAATTCAAGATTTTTTTTAAGTAAAAACGATTTTCTTTGGTTTTATTTATTTTTATTTTTTAATTTTTCGATAATAATCTAAATTTTTAAGTATTATTTGGGCGAGAAGGTATAGTCTTAAATTTGCGTATAAATTTTGAAAAATCTTGAAGATGCAAACGTTTGTAATTAATTCAAAATCGTTGCTGAGTAAAAACGTATTTTTTGGGTCTCATTATTATTTATTATTATTTTAATTTTTGAAAAATATTTAAGTTGCAATTTTTAAATAAAAGCCCATGATTTATCCTCTCGCATTTCATTTAAAAAAAAAGTCTAGAGATTGTCAATATTTTTTCTTTTCTTTTCTAAAGCCAAAAACTAAAAACGTCGGAATTGTTTAAAGCAAAGCCAAAAACTCTCGTTTTCTTTTTATTAAAAAACACACTTTCGAAGCTTTTTGAATTGAAATTAGTTTTGATAATACTCAAAAAAAAATTGTTTTATTTTAAATTACTATTTAAATCACATTTAACGAAAATAATAACCTGCGATCCGAACGTTTTACACTTTCGAATAGAAGTCGGCTTTTCATCAAATTAATTTTTCCAGTACCTCGGGCCGATTTTAATTAAATTTTTTTTTTCGAGACGCCAGCAATCTCTCTCAACGCTCTTTTTTTCCAAACGCGAAATGATAAGTTCGGAATACGGCGTGCGAAACCTATGACACAATCCAAGGAAAATGGGCAAATTAGAACGTAGAATTTTTTATTCGTTCGAAATTAAAATGCGGAGCAAAAATAATTACGTTATGTTTATTCTAAAGAATAAAGGTGCGCCGCTTCGAGTTCTCCGTTTTCACCGACCACAAATAAATAACAATTGTTAGAGACAGAAATCGTGCCCTTATTCTTTTTCTAATGCATTACATAAATACCAATTCGTAGTTGGTTTTTTTTTCTTTCCGAAAACACGCGACACTTCTTGATTCGCGAGAAAACAGAAGTTATAAATATGCATACACGTTACGGCGCATTTTTTTTTTCTTCGGCCTCGCCTAATTGGAATGTGTTCGTTTTTTTTGCATTTACATTTAATTTACATCCTTTTGGCTTGTTACTCTTCACACTACATTACGTACGGACGCTTCTTTGGTAGTAAATCGACTAATCGGCCTTTTTGATCGCTTTTGGTCGTTCGTGCAGCAAGGATAACGAGTACGTCGACTCGATTCCTTTCCTTCGCCGCTAATTAACTCCCAACTTTTATTTCTAAGCAAAAAATCAAAGCAATCGCATTAAAAATTGCCCCCGTGGTATATTTAATCGCCACTTCGGGCACTATGTACCGTCCAAGCAAAAAGAATTGTCGCCTCGGAGGGCGAACGGGTCGCGGCGCGCAATTGACCGACGCCCCATCGAAAATACACGTCCCCAGAGCGCCGATCGAATATTCGGCGGGGCAGTTTCGCCACGCTCAACCCCCGATGCCCTTTTGCTTAAAAAGTGGCTCTTAATTTCAGTTAGGCAGTGATTTGGCCCAAATAAGGCATGCCCGAAGTGAGGCATCCAAACTAGACCGAAGTTTGGGAAGTAACGCAGTTCCGCGGCCCCGCCTTCTTTAGCTTCCCGATTAGGCACTTTGATGTTATGCCGAACTTCGGCAATGCCCTAGATTTGCCTAGTAACATCCGAATGGTGCAAACCTTCGGTTATCAGTACTTCAAACCAGTCAGGCACTTCGACGATATGTCGGAGTTCGGGCAATGCCTTAGATTTTCCAAGCGAAGCCCAACTTTGGCGAACCGAACTTCGGCATACTATTGGAATGCCCGACTGGCATGAAATAAATGTTTTCCGAAGTTTGGTTTGCCGCATTTGAGATTTACTTGGAAAATCTGCGGCATTGCCGAAGTTCGGTTTGCCTCATAAGGCGCGAATTAGGCGTGCCTAAGTTAGGCAAGCCCCAAATTGACTCTTCGGCAAAGCCTCGCTGAATTTCTGGTCGGGTGGTAGAAATCGATCGGAAACGGACGTAAACAGAGTTAGACGACCTTAAGTTCGTGATTTGTGTGTGCGATCGAGACCATTAGCGATCGATTCTGGCGTTACCCGTCCGACCACCTGCCCGACGACTTAAAATCGAGATCACGCTCGAATAATGGCCCGACACGCTTCGTTTTTCCGCTCTGAAAGCCTTTTAGATGGACCCCCAATCAACCACGAAAATTGTGGGTCATTGCTGCATTAAACAAAAAAAAACGTACACTGATCGACGCCGGTTACGTCCAAGGCGAACGCCTTTTCAAAAATTTCGATTGCCTGCAATTATATTTAATCATCAATCAATTTATTCGGTAATTATTTGTTGAGATTCCTACACACTAAAACCGGTAATTACGAGCGGTAATTGCGATAATGGAATGTAAATCTTTTCAAATTAATAATAAGGCCAGTCGAGTTAAAAAATCTTCAATTTCGGATAACAATTTTAAAACGCAAAATCGCGCGATTTCGGCGAATAAACAACTTTATTAGAATTGACCAATAGAAGCACCGTTTAACCAATAAAATAATTTAACTAATGGAAAACACCATAGAACTAAATTGAGCGATTGCCGTAATAGAATAAAAATGATTTAAATTCAATAACAAAGTCACGTGATTAAAATCTGAGCAATTTTACTTGAAACAATCTTTAAAATTCGAAATTGAACCTTTTGATTGGATAAACGACTCGGTAACGGTGGAAACGATTTGAATTGACCAATGAGCGTGCTGCGTGATCGATAAAATGGCTTAATTAATGAAAAATAGCATAGAATTTAATATAAAATATGTGAATTAAACAACAAAGCCATTTTAGTAAAAATAAACGCCTTAATCTAACTAAATTTACTTGGAAAACTTTAAAATCCAAAATGAAATGATTTGATTGGATAAACAACCCGGTAACGGTAGCAACGATTTGAATTGACCAATGGGCGCGCTGCTTAAGCGATAAAATGTTTTATTTTAATGCAAAATCATTTTAATAATAAAAAATAGATCTTCTGAATTTAACAATAAGACAATTCGAGTTAAAACATTTTTTAATCTGACTAAATTTACTCGAATAACCTAAAAATTCAAAATCGGGCGATTTGATTGGATAAACAACCCAGTAACGGTAGCAACGATTTGAATTGACCAATGGGCGCGCTGCTTAATCGATAAAATGTTTTTTTTAATGCAAAATCACTTTCATAATAAAAATTAGATCTTCTGAATTTAACAACAAAGCCATCTTAGTAAAAATAAACGCTTTAATCTAACTAAATTTACTTGGAAAACTTTAAAATCCAAAATAAAATGATTTGATTGAATGAACAACTCTTTAACGGTAGTAACAATTTGAATTAACCAATGGGCACGCTGCTTAATCGATAAAATGTTTTTTTTAATGCAAAATCAGTTTCATAATAGAAATTAAATCATCTAAATTTAACAATAAGGCAATTTGAGTTAAAAAATTCTTTAATGTGACTAAATTTACTCGAATAACCTAAAAATTCAAAATCGGGCGATTTGATTGAATAAACTACCCAGTAACGGTAGCAACGATTTGAATTGACCAATAGGAGCGCTGCTTAATCGATAAAATTATTTTTTTAATGCAAAATCACATAAAATAACATTCATAATAGTAATTAAATTTTCTGAGTTTAACAAATAAAGCAATTTGAGTTAAAAATTCTTTAATCTGACTAAATTTAGTCGCATAACCTAAAAATTCAAAATCAAGCGATTTGATTGGATAAACAACTCAATAACTGTAATAACGATTTAAATTCACTAATGGGTCTGCCGCTTAATCGACAAACTGGCGTTTTTAATAACGAAAAAAAAATAATTACCTGTGGTCCCTCAGATGATCTTGTCTTCTGAAAGCCTTCCCGCAAATATCGCAAGAGTACGGCCGTTCGTCGGTGTGTGTGCGTTCGTGAATCAATAAATTATAGCTCTTCGTAAATTGTCTATTACAAAATTTGCATATAAACTGCTTCTTGGGCCTCGAAGCCCGACCGGGAGCTCTGAGGAGTCGCCGATCCAAGTGCGCGTGCATCTGCGGCCCACCCGGAGGAAAAAGGGTTCCGCCGCCCGGAAACGGAAAGCTCGCGTTGGCGGGCCCGTTGGGCAGGAAGCCGGGGTAGGGGTGCGGCTGGGTGCCGGAGCCGCTCTCGAGGAGGCCCGGCGGAGGACCTGGACGCGGTAACATGAGGGCAGCTGCATGGGCGGCAGCTGCCACGCAAGCTGCCTCTTCGCGTAGCTGCAGCTCCTTCCTCTTGTCGGCCATCATGGCCATTATGTCGAAGCTGGCCGTCTTGCGAACGCTCGAATAGGTCGCGACCGTTCCGGAAGAACCTTCACCTCTTTTCGTACTTTCACCGCGTTCGCGATTTTCGCGCATAAGTTCCGCACCCATGAGGGGGTGGATTTCGCCGGGGTAGAGCACCGGGTGGACGGTGCGCGTCGGCACCACCGGCACGAAGGCCGAGGATTCCCTGTGGTGGCTCATGTTGGCGGGGTGGAAGTTGAGATGGGGCTCGTAGGACGTGGTGGTGCGGCTGCCCGAAGAGCTTCGGCCGCCGCCCGGCGACGCCAAGGGGTAGTCGCGGCGGGAGAGGGAGAGGGCGCGTTCCTCCGTCGACCTGGTGGCCGTCGCCGTCGGGTTCTGCGTTTCCGGCATTTTCTTTTTAATCTGGAAGAAAAAAAATAGGGTTAGGTGTAAAACGAATTAAAAAAAAAAATGGGTGCGCGGCCGCGCGTGAGACCACCTACCGATTTTCTTAATTAGAATCCGGTAATGTGCACCATTTTTTAAATTATTATTCGCTCGGAAAATTATTAATTGCGAGTGCATGTTTAATTATTTCTTCGAAGGAGCGGGGAGGAATGATGGCGGTTCTTTTAATCGCCTCGATTCCGGTGAATGTTATCTTTCGGGTTTATCGGAGGCTTTATGGCGTCATCTTTAATAACAATTATTTTTAGAATGTTTATCTGTGTTTATAAATACATATCACCTCTATTCCACAACGAGTCGTTTCATTTTTAAAAGTACAAAGGAAAAAATTAGTCAGCCGTGGCTCTTTAAATTGGGTTAGATATACACCTGTGCCTCGCTATACGGTCGCTCTTTATACGACATTCGAGTAAAACGGCTGTTTTTTGATTTTGGGACTTTTTCGATTCGTCGCCAAAATGTTTCGTTGTAGGGCCAAAAGGAAAATGTTGTACTTTTAGCAATTATCTTTTTTGATTCGTTATATGGCTTTTCGGTTTACGGCCAACGTTTTCGGAACGTATCTAGACCGTACAGCGAGGTATGGGTGTATTTATTTTCAAAAAATACATTTTTAGAAGACGTTAGGGTCACCAATGTTTTCTGATGGGGCTCCCCGTTAATTGAAAAAAAGAAATACGAAAATTAAATTTTGGAATAAAGGGCAAATCTAAATTTTGAAAGTTTGATCTTCACTTTCGAGTTTAACAATTTATATCTCTGTTATTTATTTGGTAATATTGTCAGAAATGTTATTGATTTGAATTCTGTTTTTTTTAGCACAAGATAAAATTAAAAAAATGAATGGGGCATTTCGGAAAAACTTAGAAAAATAAATATTAAAAACAGTTCTTTTTACAAATTGCTAGATTTGAAAATTCGTAGCTCTGTTATTAGTGAAGATATCTTTCAAAACTTTACATATTTGAAATCCTCAAACTTTGGGCTTAAAATTTGGGCTTCTTCAGATTTGAAAATTTTGAGAGAACCGAGAAGGGAAATTTGATTATAATTTTCTAACACAAAATCTAATCTTTATTAATTTATAACTCTGTTATTTTATGTAATATCGTTAAAATTGGCATCGATGTAAAACGTTAGGCCTTTTTGGCATAATATACAATTAATAAACTAATAAAATTCGTCAAAAATTTTGAGAAAATTCAAAACCAAAATTTGGGTTTTTAATTTGCAATATGTTAATTCAAAAGGTTCGTAACTCTGCTATTTATTGAAAATATTTTGAAAAACTTTCAGATTCGGCTTTTTCAGATCTTCTTCTTGAAGATAAACATTAAAAACTTATGTCTTCGTATTTGAAAATTATGAAAAACTTGGCACTATAGATTTTGATTGATTTTTGTAAAGAAACTCTTATAAACCGCACAAAAACCAAAAGTTTGGTCTTTTGGGCATAGAACAGTGGTGTCCAAACAAGAAAGAGCGCGTTTCCCTGGGGAGTCGCAAAAAAATTAAATTTAGTGTATTAATTAACGATTTTACCATAGCATGGAGTGGAAGGGAGCGAAAAGATACGTCAATCACGTAAGCGCGAGCGAGAGAAAACGATACAAATTATTAAACTCATTTTTTATCGAATTTATTGACCTAAAATTTTTTTAAAATGAAAACTATTTTTTAAGGGAAGCGCTGTGACAGTTTGGAAACCACTGGCACAAAAAGAAACCGAAATCGTTTAAAGTTGCAAAAAATCGTGTAAAACGCCGTAGACAAAAATCGGTGTACCATTCTCTCCTGAAAACTCAAAAATTTTTATAATTTTTTTTTGGTGTGTCCACAAACAATTGTGAGCAAATAAATATTACGAATACGTCCAAGCGATGAGTAAATAAAGTCTCTTGCGAAAATCACGCGCGAAGCGGAGCTTCTCCGAAAAGCAAAACGCAAAAAAAATACAAAACCCCCGGATTTCACTATAAAAGTTAATTTACATAAGAACAATAAACGTCTAAGCTATTTATTAGCATTGTTGTAAACCGCATTTCATGGGAGTCCCAACCGCAACGGCTACCGCTTCTCCATAAAAACCGAAAATTTCTGTGAAGACATTTCATTATGTCATTCTTGACTAATTCTCTACAAAACGTTGTTCTTTTTCTAAACCCCTTGCGCACGGCTGACGTCCGAAGCTTTTCGAGGGCCCGACCGCCCCAACCTTCGCTTTTAAGAAAGGGCTTCGTTCGAAATTTCGAGATTCGGGCGCGTTTCTTTTGACTTTCGAAAAGGATCGAAATGGGGGTGTTTGTTTAGCCGATGTTTGTTCAACAATTATTGTGAGATGTTGACTTTTACCTTCGTGGAAGGTAAGAACATCCCGGAATGTGTTTGCTTAAGAGATATCTCGTTCTTCTCGCTTCTTCGTTTTTATTTATTGCATGTACCCCATGCTTTTTCGATTTTTCTACTTTGTGGGCATTAAAATCGATTTTGAAATCTGCAAATTTGCTTTTTATACGGTGGATCGATGGCCGAAAAAAAATGTACAAAAGGCATAGGGAAAGTGGTTCAAATTAATAACATCCCTTATTGCTGTTATTCGAAAATTCAAATTGCGTTTAAAAATGTTTTAAATTAAGAGCGGCATCCAGCTCCCAAATTTTAATATCATATTTTTTAAGGAACTGAATAAAAAAATATTAAATTTTCGTTTAGAAATTATTCTACAAAATTGAGTGTTAAGGCATTGAAGATTTTTGAACGTGCCTTAATCAAAAAATTCTAATCTATCCAAAAATCAAAACCCCGTTCAAAAATCTCTTAAATTAAGGACGATATCGAGCTCCCAAATTCATATTATATTTGTTCAAAAAACCGAATAAAAAAAACATCAAATTTTCTTTTAAAAATTATTCTACAAAATTGAGTATTAAGATATCGAAGATTTTTGAACGTGCCTTAATCAAAAAAGCCAAAATTATCCAAAAATCAAAACCCCGTCCAAAAATCTCTTAAATTAAGGACGATGTCGAGCTCCCAAATTCATATCATATTTTTCAAAAACCGAATAGAAAAAAACATTAAATTTTCTTTTAAAAATTATTCTACCAAATTGAGCCATAAGGCATCAAAGATTTTTAGATATACCTCAATTAAAAATGTCTCAAATTAAGGGTGGCGTCAAGCTCGCAAATTTTTCAACGTACTGGATAAAACAATTAATAAATTTCAAGATTTTTGGCTGTGTCCTAATCAAAAAAATCTAAAGTATCCACAAATCTCATAAATCAAGTACTGTATCGAGCTCTCAATAATTTTTAATATTATTTTTTGCTGCGCCGAATAAAAAAATAATTTTATTTCATTTTCTACAAACTTGAGTAATAAGGCGTCGAAGATTTTTGGACGTGCCCCAATCGAAAAAGTCCAAATTGTTGGAAAATCTCTTAAATTAAGGGGGCCACCATATTTTACGACGTACTCGGCGAGAAAATTATTAAATTTCTTTTAGAAATTATTCTAAAAAAATTGAGCCTTGGGAGGTGTAAATTTTTTTCGAAATTAACCGTACAAAAAGCGGTTTGAGTGCATTTCCAATTAAATTGTGGGTTTTTAATGACCCGTCGAAATTCGTATGCGCGGCAACATCGTCCCCCACGCACCGTCTTCTCGAAATCTTTTTACGATGCCTTATAAATCTTTCTAATCTTAAGTTGTAAACCAGAAGTATGGAGATTTCGAATCTAAAAACTTTTCAAACGTATTTCTACTAATTTAAATTAAAAACAAAAATCATTTAAATTGCAAGTTTTGCTCGAAAAAATTGTAATAAAATAATTTAATTAGAAAATCTTATTTTAAAATAATAAAATCTTAAATTTTTCGATTCTAAAGCGCTTTAAATCGTTTAAAAACCAAATTTAGTGGAAAATCAATTTAACAAACATGGCCGACATTTAATTTTAGCCAAAACAAAGATATTCCTTAATAATTAACAAACAAAAAACGATAATTTGACTTTAAAAAAAATTATAAAATTATTCTGAACGTTTAATCGTAAAAACCCCTCGAATTTAAAATTTTTTAAAACCAAATTTGCTTAAATCAAATCAACAAAGGCCTTCCCAACAATTTTTTCCACAAAACAACTAAAAAACGATAATTTGACTTTAAAAAAAATTATAAAATAATTCTGAACGATTGAATCGTAAAAACGCCTCGCATTTAAAATTTTTAAAAACCAAATTTGCCTAAAAACAATTGAACGAAGGCCTTTCCGACAATTTTTTCCACAAAACAACTAAAAAACGATTTTTTTGTACCAAAGAATCGTAGGGCTCAGATTTTTAATTTTGGCACACCAGTGACGTAGGTGGGCATTTTCAAAAAATCGAACGAGCGCCAACCACACGTTGCCAAATGTTCTCAGAGGTGGTCCCTTATCGAAAATCGTGTTAAAAGCTCGTTTAGACGAAAAAGCTCGAATTTGGTGTGTGTGTTGTATTAGTAATTCAAAAACAAGGATATAAATAACGAAATGAGCGAACGGTAATATAATAAATATAAAGGCACGTCCAAAAGCAACGCCTATTGTGCTCATTTTACACACATTCAGATTAGATGGTAGCTCTTAAATATGCAAATCGAAACTTCTGTATTCTATGCGACAGTTGACACATTTCATTGCCATTGTTTACGTTTTATTGCCCATTCAAAAAGCCAAACCGCTCGCGAACAACAAACGCGACCGCCTAACAATCCTTCTTCGGAACGCCGAGCGAAAAAAGGAAAAAAAACCGCCAACTTTAATTATTGTGCTGCGCCCCGTTTTTGTGTTGTAAGTCAATTTTCTGGCATTTATCTTTCTGCAGAAAAAACGCGCGGTCATGTATCGAAATCACGCATTTGTAGGTGGCCGTCCAAAAACAAGATGGCCGCCATTATCAAACGCCCGCACCCGGACGTAAACACGTGGCAACGTCGATTCGTCGTAGCCTACTTTATTATTGTTTTACCACCGAATCGCCTTTCGTATCATTACTTTCCTACAATTTCGTTTTGCGCAATTCGGAAAACAAATGCCATCGTTGCCGTTATTATTATTAATTTCTGAAGTATTTTCAAAAAAAAACAAAAAACTGGCGACAAACCTCAAACGAAGCCTTCTCTCCGACGCTGGTCCATTAAAATGCAAAAATCCAGTGGGTCCGTGCGTCGAAAAACGTCGCTGCACTCACTCGCGCGCGCGCGTCCGCGTTACTTTTCGGAATTGAAAATGGGCTGCCGAAAGGGCGACAAAACGTTGCGTACAAAGGAACGGCGGAAAAGAGCGCGCGGGCGCAGCGTCGTAGCGCGTTCGAAATCTACTCTTTGACTACGAGGCTTCGGAGGTAGGTGAAGGAGGTAAACCGCGGGCTTCAGGTGGTCAACCTGTTCCCGAAGAGGGGGGCCGCACGGTAGTAGACCGGGCTCGCCACCATTCGGCAGCGGTGGCGCGTTCTACGGTTTTTGTGTTCCGCCGCTGCCGCCGCTGCTTTGATCCCGTATTGTAGGCGGATTTTTTTTTGTCTTTCGGATCGAGGAAATGTACACTTGCACACTTTTCGACTGGCGAAAGTTTACGTAATCGTAGTAAAGGTGAAAGGGCGAGGGGCCCGGAGGAGGAGGGCGCGGTTCTTGGAAACGTCTTTTGTGTTCGGAGCGAAAAGATTTTTTTTGTTTGGGGCGCTTCGAGCAGGTGGATTGGTTTTTTGAAAGGTTCATGGTGCACCAATTTTGGGGTTTGTGGTTTTTTCGAACAAAATAATGAAGCGATTTTTTTTGAGACGAAGGTCTTAAATGGTTTTTAATTTTCAAATGCACAATTAAACAATTGATTCGTGTTTAAAGCGAGCGAGGCACTGAGTTTTTCTTAAAAAAATTAATTTAAGCGTTGCCAGTTTTCCTGTGGGTTTATTTATTTGTTTGACTATTAAAAAAAAGTTTAAATTTTGTGATGAAAAAGGCGTTTTAGTTTTAAGATTTCTACAATGGCAATTTTTGTAAGCTTCCGCATACTAGGTGACTAATTGTTACATGTCATACTAGGTGGGGTTTGCCATACCCCGAAAATAAAATGACAAAATCCACAAAATTATACATTATTACAGTTAAATGATAAGAAATATATTTTAATAACCAATAATAAATAGGTTTAAGGAAAACACATATTTATTTATGCATTAGAATAGACTTTTATTAATAAAAATACAAAAACTTAACTTTTTCTTCAACTTATGAACTATTGAGTCATTGAGTACCAAATTTAATGACAGGTGTCAATTACGATACCGAATATTAAAAAAACCTAAGAAGAATTTTATTTTTGCCTCTTTATTGCAATACAAATTAATTTCGCGGCAATTTCTTAATGATTCGCAATAATTTAGACCAATAAATAACACGAAAAATTAATTGAATAATTTTAATCGTTCCCTCTCACTTGCACCGACGAGATTATCGTATCTTTTCGCTCCCTTCCACTCATTGCTATGGTAAATACATTTTTTCAATATAAATTCGATATTAACTAAATTAAGTACAATTTTTTTCAAAAATAGAGAATTAATTCAAAATAAAATTTAAACTTGAAAAATTCTTTTGTGCGATTTAAATGTATTAAAGAAAATATCAAAAAGAGCTAAAAAATTAGTTCCCAAAAAGGCAAAGTACTAAAACGACTAAGTTGACTAAAAATTTCCAAGTAGAACATAGAAAATCCTCTATAACATTTTATTTTATACAAAAACACATCTAAAACTTAATAAAACAATGTTCGATTACGCAAAAAAAAATTAATTAGAGCCCCACTTTAAAATTATAAAATTTTGATATGGGTTTTAATCGAAAACAAATCGAACACTTTTAATTTTGCACACATAAAGACGAACGCAAAATTAAACATATAATTACAAGTGTAAATATAAAAAATAATGACTATAAAAAAATCGTCGAGATCTCTCTCAAAAAAATCACCAAAAGGTCTAAGCTTATTACAAATTAATTATTAATTTAAAATCGCTATGGGAAATACCATTTTAGGCTCGCCTTAATTAAAAAAAAATAATAAATAAATATATTCCAAAAGCAAACAGAAAATTAAATAAATCACATAAAAAAATTAAAAAATAATTTTGTCCTGATTTTTTCAAACAAGTACATAAAGAATTTTTGAAAAAGATTATTAAAAATCAATTTATTGTTTAAAATTTTGAACAAAAATTACTATTATGCTCATCTTATTTAATGAACAATTAGTTGAATAATTTTAATCGTTCCCTCTCACTCGCATTCACGAACTCGTTCTTTTTTTGCAATCCCTACCAATTGTTGCTATGGTAAACACATTTTTCGAACATAAAATCGATATTTACCTAATTTAATTTAATTCTTTGATCTGTAATAGCGGGGGATAAAGTAAAAAAATCGAATAAATACGAAGATGTGCGCATTCGAGCGAAAAGTGGCACATTTCCGAGCGAGGGAGGCAAATGAAGCGCGACGCGGAGCGCGCGCTTCATTTTCCCGAGATCGGAATGTGCCACTTTGAGCTCGAATGTGCACACTCGGTTTTAAGCATGATTCACAATAATTTAGGCCGATATATTAGACAATAAACTTGTTAAATAATTTTAATCGTTCCCTCTCACTTGCGCTGTCAAGATTTTCGTATCTTTTCGCTCTCTTCCACTCATTGCTATGGTAAAAACGTTTTTCGAACATAAAATCGATATTTACCTAATTTAATTTAATTATTCGATTTGTTATAGCGGGGAATAAAGTAAAAAAATCGAATAAATACGAAGATGTGCGCATTCGAGCGAAAAGTGGCACATTTCCGAGCGAGGGAGGCAAATGAAGCGCGACGCGGAGCGGCGCGCTTCATTTTCCCGAGATCGGAATGTGCCACTTTGAGCTCGAATGTGCACACTCGGTTTTAAGCATCATTCACAATATTTTAAGCCAATAAATCAGTTGAATAGCTTTAATCGTTCCCTCTCGCTCACATTCACGTAATTGTCGTACCTTTTCGCTCCTTCCACTCATTTGCTATTGTAAATACATTTTTCGAACGTAAAATCTTGTATATTGTAAGTTAAATTCAATAAATATGAGGATATGCGTATTCGAGCGAAAACCATTATTATAGGTTTCGCAAACTAAAATCAAACCCAAGTAAAACTCGAATTATAACAAAAAGTGAGGTACGCTATATCCGAAAGTTCGTTATAAACGGGTTCGTTACTTGCGAAAAATCTAACACACATTTAACGTTACTTTAGTGCGTTTCTTATAAATTAATTCGTTATAAACGAAAATTTGTAATAAGCGGGTGCGTTATAAGCGAAAATTACTGTATTGGAAAGGGCTAAAAACATTTGGCGCACTTAAAATTCAAAAAGGCCTTTTTTTTCAACAATTTAATTAAATATTTTATCTACCATTGATTTTTAATGAGGCCGAAGTGGGACTTAAAAGCGTTTTTTTGATTTTAAAACGATTATAATTACCCTTTTTCAAAATTGAATCAATTTTTGAAGGTTTGCCCCAGACTTGTTTTTATTAACAACTTTTAGGAGGAAGCAAATTAATAACAATTATCATAAGAAAAACGTGCTTTCCTTTAGGTATAAAAAAAATAATTTTGTAATGAACAATTTATTAATATGCAATTTTCGAAAAGTCGAAATTAAATCAATAAAAAGCTTAAAGCTCTATGCAAACCGCAATGTAAGGTTGTATAACACGTTGCATACACCAGCAAATCGATTTCATTAATTTTAATTAAACCGTCACACATTACAACAATTTATTTATAACATTTTATTACATTTTTATCGAACGTCCAACTTTATAAATAACAAGCGGTTCGAAAAAAGAGACCGTCTCCTCGCAAATCCACTTTTTCGTTGGTTTTTAAAAAAACTAATTAATTAGACGCTTAACCGAAGAAATCTAAAAATAGACGCGAATTGCGTGCCATTCTCAAAAAGATATCTAATCCTAAGAACGTCCGCAAAGGTCACAAAAATCGCCGATTGCGAATTATCCGAAAATTTTTAAAACATTTACTCGCACTTAAATAACAATAAACGTTTTATTATTATTGCGTCTAGTGGGAACCGATAAAAATTGATTTACATCTTCGACAATTACATCAACGATATTTTTACTTAAATCGATTAAAGTAGGTTTTACTCGGGTTTACTTCAAGTTCGGAAACAAATCAAATCGAAATTGGGTTTATTTTACAAATTTGAAGATCGAACTTTCTTTTTAACTTGTTTGTGGTCTTTTTAATTGTCTTTCAGAAGCAATTCGATTTTAAATATATAGATTTGTTAAAAAAAAATTGGTAACACGGTTTAAAATATGTTTTACTCGGATTCACTTCAAGTTCGGAAACAAATCAAATTGAAATTGGGTTTATTTTACAAATTTGAAGATTGAACTTTCTTTTTAACTTGTTTGTGGTCTTTTTAATTGTCTTTCAGAAGCAATTCGATTTTAAATATGTAGATTTGTTAAAAAAAATTGGTAACACCGTTTAAAATATGTTTTACTCGGGTTTACTTCAAGTTCGGAAACAAATCAAATTGAAATTGAGTTTATTCTACAAATTTGAAGATTTAATTTTTTTTAACTTGTTTTTGGTCTTTTCGATTATCTTTCAGAAGAAATTTGATTTTAAATATGTAGATTTGTTAAAAAAAATTGGTAACACCGTTTAAAATATGTTTTACTCGGGTTTACTTCAAGTTCGGGAACAAATCAAATTTAAATTGGGTTTATTTTACAAATTTGAAGATTGAATTGTCTTTTTAACTTGTTTGTGGTCTTTTCAATTATCTTTCAGAAGGAATTCGATTTTAAATCTAGATTTGCTAAAGGAAAATTGGAAAAACTTACCCTGACGGCTTGGTAAAACCGTTTGAAATATGTTTTACTCGGGTTTATTTCAAGTTCGAGAACAAATCAAAATTAAATTGGGTTTATTTTACAAATTTGAAGATTGAATTGTCTTTTTAACTTGTTTGTGGTCTTTTCAATTATCTTTCAGAAGGAATTCGATTTTAAATCTAGATTTGGTAAAGGAAAATTGGAAAAACTTACCCTGACGGCTTGGTAAAACCGTTTAAAATATGTTTTACTCTAGTTTACTTCAAGTTTGAGAACAAATCAAAATTAAATTGGGTTTATTTTACAAATTTGAAGATTGAATTTTTTTTTAACTTGTTTGTGGTCTTTTCAATTGCCTTTTAGAAGCAATTCGATTTTAAATATGTAGATTTGTTTAAGAAAAATTTGGTAAAACCGTTTAAAATAGGTTTTACTCGGGTTTACTTCAAGTTCGACAACAAATCAAATTTAAATTACATTTATTTTACAAATTTGAAAAAAAAATCATAATAACAATTTCAAATTAAATAACTAATCGAAAAATAACATCAATTCCAATCATCGGAAGTCTTCCAAAGACCCCCCGGCCCTCGCCGTTACGCAATCCCACAATGCAAATGCATTTTTTCCAATTTATTTATTTATTTACGGACGCGATTAGAACAATTATAATTGCGGGATCCACAAGACCGATTCCAAGAAGTTCGTACATATGGTAATTGAAATCAAGGTGCTTTTTTTTAAAGAGCTAAAATTACAAAAGCAAATAGGCGGCTTTCAAAGGAAAATCGTCGGAAAAGGAAAACAATTATCGATGAATTGTCGGATAAATAAATAATAATGTTGATGGCCCGTCAAGTTGAGGCGTTTAAATATTTATTTTAATAAGTCGCACTAAGAACTCAGGGCCATCCTAAGGTAAATCGAACGAAATCTTATGTAATGCTATCTAATCTCATCTCATCTCGTCTTAAAACTAGTTCTCGTTTAATTTACTGCTTAGGTGTATCTTCTGTTTTTTTTTCGTCCTCTTCTTCCGAAGAGATGTCTTGCGAGATAACGCGGAGGATCTGTTGCCATGTACGAAATTATATCAATATTGGTCTGTGTGTGTGTCTTTTTTGTTGATTCGAAATTTAAAAAACATCGGCTTTTTATAATTAGAAAATTAATCGCGATTCCAGCTTTAATAATCGTATTATGTTGATAGCTTTTGTATGGTGTCACATTATAAATTGAGACCTTGTATAGTTTAATGTTTCCGCTGATTCTCAAGGTTCATCGTACGTTTTCTTCTTCATTTTCCATAACAGAAGGGGGTCGGGCCTTTTTCAAATGTATGTACGTTTACGGAATTAAAAAAAAAACATTAACTAATTAAATTGTGTACTTATTAATCTAATAGTAAAATTATAATGATTGAAGAATTTTTGAATAATTTTATTGTGGGCCCTCAAAAATGTTTTAGTGCCACTTTTCGCCCCAGGGTCGATAAAAAGGCTCATTTATTTTAAAATTGATTATTTTAATAATTTTCTCAAAGAAATTTAAGAAAACGCTTTTTTTGAATTTAATTTGGTAATGTGCCCCCAAAAATGTTCTCCGGCCTGAGCACTATTGTTTGGCTACCGCTCTTGTAGGCTTTAAAAAAGTTTATTTATTTTAAAATTGATTATTTTAACAATTTTCTCAAAGAAATTTAAGAAAACGCTATTTTTGAATTTAATTTGGTAATGTGCCCCCAAAAATGTGCTAAGGTCTGAGCACCATTGTTTGACTACCGCTCTTGTAGACTTTAAAAAGGTTCTTCGGTTTTAAAATTACATATTTCTAAGAATTTTCTTAAAGATATTAGTATTTTTGAATTAATTTAGTCGAGTGGCCTTAAAAATGTTTTAGTACCGCTTTTGACCCTTTATTGACTGTCACCGTTTTAGGTTTTAAAAAGGTCTTTTCGTTTTAAAAGTAATTATTTCTAACAATTTTATGGAAGGAAACGTAAGATAACAATGTTTTTGAATTAATTTACTAATGTGCCCCAAAAAATGTTTATGCCTTATTTCTGGCCCGAGTACCCTTAATTGCCTTTTGATTTGGAGCCCTACAGTTATTTAAAATTCGAAAAATAAATTATTAAAAGCGGATCTAATTATGGTTTTTGTTAAGATTTTGTTCTTCTTAAAATTTATTATTATTTTTTCAATTATCAATTTTATTTTTAAGATTTATTAAAGTTTATTAAATTCACTAAATTTAATTCAAGGAAAGAGATTTCGAGGGAACTCGAGGAAGAAGGTACCGAAAAAAACCCGAGTGCGTGCTCGACTTTTTTCAGAACAATAACATTTCAGAAGCGAACCCAATTTCCTGCGATTTATAAATAATTTTCCATTGTTGTTATCGCAGTAAAGCGTTACGAAAATAAGAATCGAATTTTATAAATAAATCGGACCGGACTTTGGTCCTTTTATTTTTATTAAAATTTGTTTAATAATAGATTTAGCGTTTTATGGATCGGAAATGCGAGATAAATTATTGGGGGGCTTCTCGTTTCTTTAAAACAATCGAAAAGTTAGTTTTTCTGCAAGGGTTGTTAATTTATCATTATTGGAGGTCTTTTTCAAAAACAACTTTTTTTTAAACTTGACAAATTAATAATATGTTCAAAAATTAAATTTTTACCTTAGGAAGGTTTTCAAAATAAATAATTTTAAAATTAGAGAATCGTTTTAGATCCCTTAAAGTTTAAAAAAATACTAGTAAAGCTATAGCACTAAGGCCAGAAGTGGCCCTTTAAACATTTTTAGGACTACATTATTAAACTAAATAAAATATCTTGTTTTTTTTCAAAATTCGTAAAAAAATTGTAAATAATTAACTTTAAAATCGAAGAACCTTTTTAGAACCGTCAAAACAATGATGGCAAAGAAATGGTACTTAGGTCAGACCGGGCACTTAAAACATTTTTAAAAGCACATTAATAAATTAATTCAAAAATACTGTTTTTTTTAATTTCTTTGAGAAAAGTGTTAATAATAATTAATTATCAAAACAAAAACTTTTTATAAAGCCTACAACAGTGCTAGTCAACCAAGGGTACTCGGACCAGAAGCGGTACTGACACATTTTGAAAGGTACATTTGTTCAATAATTAAAAAACAATATTTTCTTAAATTATTTTCAAAAAATTATTAGAAATATTTTTTTGAAACATAAAGAACCTTTTTAAAGTCTTTAACAGCGGTAGTCAACCAAAGGTTCTCGGGTCAGAAGTGGCACTAAAACATTTTTAAGACCACATTATTAAATTAATTGAAAAATAGTATTATCTTAAATTCATTCCATAAAATAACGAATAATTCTTAAAGAATTTCCAATATCTTAGCAAACAAATCATTACCAACTCCATTATCAGTAAAAATTAAACATTACTAATTATGTAAACGAAAGATTAAAGGGCACAACGACGAGTCTCCTCTTCGGAGAAAAACTCTCGGCGCTCGCTCAACATTCGATCGACAAACGACGAAGCAAAAAGGCATCGAAACCGAATTGTTCGTTCGGCCGGTCCTGTTCTTCCAAAATTTACAAAAACTTCAAGGTTACCACTCGAAAAGAAAATCGTACGAAAGTCCCCTCTTCCCCCACTTTTATCAGAAGCGAATCGGTATATAAGGAAGAGTTTTTTACTATCGCAACATTCTCGTTATTTTCCATTATTCGACTCATTTGCGCGCATTATCCTTCGAGAAGATGAAAATTGTTGGTGTTTTGTTGTTGTGCACGATCGCTTTGGCAGGTAAGTGAAGGCCTTTTTCTTATTAATTAGCACTTTTTGGCCTGCTCGGCTCCGCAAGTTGCGTAAAGCGGCTCTGGGAAAAACAATAAAAAAAACATTATGTGACCTAAAAAAATTTTTTACGTCCTCCTTAAGTAGCTCATAGTCTCCGGATGACACGGATAAGAGGTTATCGCCAGATAACTTTTTTAACCCCGAAATAATCGAAATTGAATCTGTGAAGTGGAGAGAAAAAATTATTTTAAGAAATGACGAGATTTCATTAAAGGGCATGGGGCGAAATTGCTCTTGGAAAAATTTAATCGCCACTTTGGGGATAAGATACTAAAATTTTCAAAGTATGAAATGTTTGAATCAGCTCGTTTTCCAAAAAAATCAAAAAATGGAGGAAAAAAATTGATCAGAAACGCCTTAATGGATCGTTATAACATTTTAGTAGCTTATGAGGGCATATAAGCACTATCTGCACAAAATAACAGCCATATAAAATTTCACTATAGATATAGCGGAAAAAAAATGTTTTCCAAAAATGTTTTTTTTAAATATGATATCATTTGAGCAAAATTATGAATTTATTTTTTTTAGAACCTTTATACCCTTTTAAATAATATATTTTGTTTTTAATTAATTAGTAGTGGTACACCCCACTAAAAAAAAATAAAAACTAGTTTTTTAAATTTTTAGTGTTTTTGGTAGTTATTGATCATTAGTTTAGAATTAAAATCAATATTTTTAATATTTGATTTAACAAAAATTTAAATAATTTGAATAAAACATGTAAAACAATTTTAATCATGAATTATTTATTTTTATTAATTCAAAAACAAACAATTAGAGTTTTTATGTAATTAACTATTTAGTAATCAACGTATCAATTCTTTTTCTTTTTTTATATGGGTACTAAGCCTGTTTTTCTTCGTCCGTTTTTGGTCCCCCAACTTCTGGCTTGCATCTGGGCAATTAAAAAAAAATTGTATTTTATTTAAAAAGTTGTAAAGCTTTTAAAAAAATAATTTCATAATTTTGGTCCAAAAATCGTATCAAATTTTTGAAAAAAATTTTTACTGGAGATGGTCTTTATATTGCCCTTATAAAATTATGTAAAGATCGATTAAGTCGCCCTGGACTAATTATTTTTTCTTCCAAGTGACAATGGAATATTCACAGGGGGCAATTTCACCATGTTTATCATCCCTCTATGCCCTTTTTTCATCTCTGCTATGTTGGATTTCCTTTTAAAATAATGCGCGACCCCTTCCAGAATTTTTTTCGTTTTAAAATCGTTCTCCCAGAGCTGTTTTTCCGGTCGACCCCCTTAAAACGGGGTGCCGCTCATCGATCCCCACTAAAACCGAGCAACAAACATTTTTAAAAATCCCAAAAAAATTTTGTAGCTGCCGAATTACCCGAGTTACCGGCCGATGGCAAATGCGAACCGAGAAAATCTTACAAAAAAGATTGCAACGTTTGCATCTGCGGTCCCGATGGTAAAGTGAGCGCTTGCAGCTTGGCAGCGTGCCTCAAAAAAAGAGGTACTTCGTCTTTTACCGCGCTTAAAAAACCGAATTGATTTTTTCTTTGTAGAAATCGAAATTCCCGAAGTTCCCGCCGACGGCAAATGCGAACCTGGAAAAACTTACAAGCAGGACTGCAACACTTGTTTTTGCACGCCCGAAGGAAAAATAGGAGCTTGCACCTACAAATTCTGTCCCAGCAAATCCAAGCGTGACGTCGGTAAGAATTTTTTTTCTTTTAACTCTCTGCATACTGGGTGACTAAATGTCACATACCATACTGGGTGGGGTTGGCCATACCCCGAAAATAAAATAAAATAAAATCCAAAAAATTGTACTTTATGACAGTTAAGTGATAAGAAATATATTTTAATAACCAATAATTATATATATATATATATATATATATATATATATACAGTGTGTCCCAAATTGAGTAGGCTAACATCTTTCTTAATAGTGGAGATAGAAGTTTGGTTAAATGGGCAATGTTTTGCAGATTTAGGTGCCGATTCAGATTCCGTTAAGAAAATTTTAAAATTCCGAATAGTTCCGAAGTAATCGTCAAAAAACTGAAAATAGTTATTTTCTTTAATGTCAAACAACTTTGTAATTATAAAATTTATAAAAAAAAAGTTTAATATAAAACACAGATAGAAATTAAGTCAAAATTAAGTTCAAAATGGCGGTTTCCAAGATATTGATACAAACTTTCTTATTTTAAATGGACGCCATACTAAATTTTTACATAGTTAAATAGCATTTTTTTTCTCCGGCAATTTCTGAATGATTCTCAATAATTTAGACCAATAAATTACACGAAAAATTAATTGAATAATTTTAATCGTTCCCTCTCACTCGCACTGACAAGATTATTGTATCTTCTCGCTCCCTTCCACTCCTTGCTATGGTAAATACATTTTTCGAGTATAAAATCGATTTTTACTAAATTATATCAAAATTTTTGATTTGCAGGAGCGCACCGTAAATTATGCTAATATGATAAACACGAGGATGTGCGCATTCGAGCGAAAAGTGGCACATTTCCGAGCGAGGGAGGCAAATGAAGCGCGACGCGGAGCGGCGCGCTTCATTTTCCCGAGATCGGAATGTGCCACTTTGAGCTCGAATGTGCACACTCGGTTTTAAGCATGATTCACAATAATTTAGGCCGATATATTAGACAATAAACTTGTTAAATAATTTTAATCGTTCCCTCTCACTTGCGCTGACAAGATTTTCGTATCTTTTCGCTCTCTTTCCCTCATTGCTATGGTAAAAATGTTTTTCGAACATATAATCGATATTTATCTAATTCAATTTAATTTTTTGAATTGTAATAGCAGGGGATAAAGTAAAAAAATCGAACAAATACGAAGATGTGCGCATTCGAGCGAAAAGTGGCACATTTCCGAGCGAGGGAGGCAAATGAAGCGCGACGCGAAGCGGCGCGCTTCATTTTCCCGAGATCGGAATGTGCCACTTTGAGCTCGAATGTGCACACTCGGTTTTAAGCATGATTCACAATAATTTGGGCCGATATATTAGACAATAAACTTGTTAAATAATTTTAATCGTTCCCTCTCACTTGCGCTGACAAGATTTTCGTATCTTTTCGCTCTCTTCCACTCATTGCTATGGTAAAAATGTTTTTCGAACATATAATCGATATTTACCTAATTCAATTTAATTTTTTGAATTGTAATAACGAGGGATAAAGTAAAAAAATGGAATAAACACGAAGATGTGCGCGTTCGAGCGAAAAGTGGCACATTTCCGAGCGAGGGAGGCAAATGAAGCGCGACGCGGAGCGGCGCGCTTCATTTTCCGAGATCGGAATGTGCCACTTTGAGCTCGAATGCGCACACTCGGTTTTAAGCTCGATTACCAAACGTCCCGTTTTAACAAAAAAAAAAATGGTTCACATTAGTTATACCCCACCTAGTAAAAGGAAGGTTAAAGCAATTCAATTAGTAAAATTATTTTTTTAAAGACGAATCCTGCACCCCGGGGACCCACAAGCAACAAGACTGCAACGATTGCCATTGCATTCAGCTCCCCGACGGCTCCACTGGCTGGGCCTGCACCAGAAAGGCATGCGTCACCCCAATTTTGGGTAAAAATCGTCGATCTAAAACCAAAAAAAAAAATTAATTATTTTTTTGATAATTTCAGAGCCGTCCACCGACACCGGACGAGGTAAATCTTCGACCCCCCGCTTGTAAGCACCCCCGAATTTTTTTTTGCAATTTTTTTTAGTGGTCAACAATTGCAAGGAAGGCGAACATAAGAAAATCGAGTGCAACTCTTGCAAGTGCATCACGTTGAAGAACGGAGACACCGATTGGGCCTGCACCAAGCAATTTTGCGTCACCCCTCGCCCCAAGAGACGTGCGTTATTCAGTTTTTTTTGCAAATTGAAAAGTTGGGTTATGAAAAATTTTCGTTTTTAGAAACGATCAAGTGCAAGGCGAACGACGAGACCATAATCGACTGCAACACGTGCAGATGTGGCGTGCTTCCCGGAGGAGAGACCGATTGGGCTTGCACGAGGATGATCTGTCCGGAATTCGTCTGCAAGCCCGGCGAGGTCAAGCAATTGAATTGCAAGACTTGTACTTGTCAGGAAGAGAAATCGGGAGTGAATAAATGGGAGTGCGTTCAAAAAGAGTGCTCCCGTACTCGCAGAGGTATAGCTATTTGATGGAATGCTTGGTTTTTCGTTTTAGGCTGCTCCAAGTCGTTTTTTGAGTGTTGCCGATTTCGATTTGTACTTTGCAAGGTTTCCAAAAATTATGAATAAGAGTTTTTTTGTGATTGTTTTGATTTTGAGGGTTTTGGGGTAAGAATTTAAATGATGGATCGGTGGGAAAGTGTAGTCGGGGTTGTTTTTTCTAAAGTTTTAATTTTTAAACTTATTTTTGAAAAATTTAAATCTATTTGATTTCAATTTTTCAAAAATTTTGCATTTTGCACAGATTTCAATGGGAATTCGTCGAGAAAATTGTTTTACATGAAACTATGGTCTAAAAAAAATTGTATCTCTGTTTTTTGAAAAGATATCTTTACAAACTATGAAGAGTCAAAATTGAAAAATGAGTAGAATAGTATTTAAAAAATTTCTAACTCGGTTATTTTTCGAAATATTTTTTAAAGCATTAAATATTCGAAATTAATGGATTTTTCGGCTTAAGTTAAGCTGAAAAAATTAACAGAGTACTATTACACAATTTTGAAGAAATCAAAAATGAAAAATATTAAAGTGTTTGGTTTTAATCAAAAAATTTTGGATTAAAAAATTCTTGAATTCCATTGTTGGTAAAGATATTTTTAAAAATATTAAAAAGTCAAAATCCAGGGTGTTTTTCACATAAGATATAATTAAAAATGTAATAGAATTGTATTTAAAAATTTTGAGAAAATTGGAAAACAAAATTACGATTATTTTCGCTTTTCAAAAATTTCTCATTCAGTTATTTTTCGAAATATTTTTAAAAGCATTAAATATTTGCAATTCTTGGGTCTTTCGGCTTAAGTTAAGCTGAAAAAATTAACGGAATACTATTACAAAATTTAGAAGAAATCAAAATTGAAAATATTAAAGTGTTTGGTTTTAATCAAAAAATTTTGGATTTAAAATTCGTTACTCCATTGTTGGTAAAAATATTAAAAAGTTAAAATTTATGTTGTTTTTCACATAAGATATAATAAAAAAATAATAGAATTGTATTTAAAATTTTTGGAAAATTGGGAAAGAAAATTACGTTTATTTTCGCTTTTCAAAAATTTCTCATTCAGTTATTTTTCGAAATATATTTAAAAGCATTAAATATTCGAAATTCTTGGATCTTTCGGCTTAAGTTAAACTGAAAAAATTAACAGTACTATTACAAAATTATGAAGAAATCAAAATTGAAAATATTAAAGTGTAATTATTTGTTTTTAATCAAAAATTTTCAGATTCAAAAATTCGTAACTCCATTGTTGGTAAAGATATTTTTAAAAATATTCAAAAGTCAAAATCTAAGGTGTTTTCAGCTTAAGATATAATTAGAAAAGTAATAGAATTGTATTTAACAGTTTTGGAAAAATTGGGAAAGAAAATTACGATTTTTGTCGATTTTCAAAAATTTATAATTCGGCAATTTTTGGAAATATCTCCAAAAGCACCATATATTCAAAATTTTCAGATCTAGCGTAAAAGAAGCTTAATAAAATAATATAATACAACAAACAAATTAGCAGAAATTTGCACACCCAGTATAAAGACGTTTCGTTCTTTCTTTTGGAACTTCATCAGGTTTTTTTTATAAAGTATCACATTAACATTTCACATATTGCACATATAAAATCGTTACATTTATATGTGCAATGTTAATGTGATGGTATAGTAAGAGGCCTGATGAAGTTTTAAAAAAGAGGACGAAACGTTGTTGAAATAATCAAAGTCTTTATACAGAGTGTCCAATTTCTTGCTAATTTGTTTATAAATCATGGATGCTAATACGTCATTAATACAGTACCATTACAAAACTTTGAATCAATCAAATTTATATACATTAAAGCGTCAATATTTGTTTTTAATTGCAATTTTTTGATTTCGAAAATTCGTAACTTCGTTGTTAGTAAAGATATCTTTCAAAATATTTACAAATCAAAATCTATAGACCTTTTTCGAGAGATAAAATTAAAAACCAGAGGTTCAAAAAGCAATTTTCCGTCGGATTTGCCGTTGTCATGGTAACAAATTAAATTGTTTGATCTTTAAATACACAACCTCAAAAAAAAAACGCAGAGCTTTCATAAAAATGCAACACAACTTCATCTCACTAACAATCTGTTTCTTCTTCATTTTACTAAGTATTTGTAAGTCTATTTCACTTACTTAGTATCAATTTTTTTTACTATACGTTCATACGCTTTTTTTCTTTACGATCGTTCTTGCGGACAGACAAAAGCACTTGTAAGAAATTCCAAAAACCAAATATGCACATACAAATACTTCGTAAAGTGAGAGCTTTTTTTTTCGCTAACCAGCGCACTTCCATTGCGTCTCTTACAAGTGTTTTTGTCCGTAGACGTGGCCGTCGCGACGGACCTAAAAAACACCCCCTGCGCCCCCAACGACTTCTTCCAGCTCGACTGCAACACGTGCTACTGCAACAGCGCCAAAACGGGCTACCTGTGCACCGAAAACATTTGCTTGCCGGACAATTCGACCGAGATCAGTATTAAATTAGAAATTCAACAGCCGACGGCGGCCGCCGCCGCCGCCGCTTTTTCGACGCCCGCCGCTGCGACATCTCTGAATTTGAACTTTAACAATCGTACAGAAGAAGAGAACGTTAGTGATTCAGATACGGTCGGCTGAAGACGAAGAAGAAGCAGGTTTTGTTGCGTCTGTATAGCGCTTAAGTTATTTAATTAGAGCGGGGACCGCGAGATGGCGCGCGCTGTAGCTTAAGTTATTATTATTCTATTATTATTATTTAATCTTTTAGGTATTTAATGATAAGATGGCAGTGTTTAAATAGGACAATTCTTGCAGGTTTTTAATGAGGCCCCCCACGGAACGCTTCCACGAAAATCCTTTACGTCTTTTCTTTTTGTAAAATGATATTAAAAAGTTGATTATTGTTTTTGGTTTTTTATTTATGGGTACCTTTTTACTTTTATTTAGTGGTAGGATTATTATTAAGGCCCTGACGAATTGCTTAAACCGTTTAAGGTCGGTTTTACTTGGTTTTACTCGGTTTTACTCTAAGTTCTGGAAATAAACTTTGTTAATTATGGTTTTTTTTTCTATTTAATTGCGAATCATTTGAAAATTAATTTAAATTACGTTTAAAATGGGTTTATTTAAGATACACCTACTTATAATTTATTTTTTTGCTTTATTTTCAGTTTAATACTGGATTATTTAAAATAAGATTTTTTTTCGCATATTAAAACTGTTTTAATTCGTTTTTTGGACCAACTCAGTGCCTCTAATTTTTACTGTTTTTTTTTAGGGGGAACTTTGTCCCATTTTTAATTTAATATAAACAATTAAATCGGCGTTTAAGTTATTTAACAAAAAAAACATTTTTAGATCCGATGAAATTATGAATTTTTTTAATGAGAATGGTTTTTGAATTTAATTACTTCAAAAATGGTACAAAATATTTATTTTTTTTTCAAATCACACAACAATTTATAACTAAACACGTAAAACAACCATACAAAAATTATTTTTTTCAAAAAATTGCATTTTAACAGATCCAAACAAATCGACAAAGAAAAACATAGTTTTTAAGAAAGTTTGTACTTCGGACCTTTACTTCGATTTTGAAAATTCGTACTTATATCTTCGTCGACGTCGTCGACGCCGTCGCTATCGTCCTCCTCCTCGTCCATCGAAGGCCTCAACTCCAACCCCGAACCCTCCAAATTCGTCGAACCGTTAAAAACATTTTGCAGATCCTTCTCCGAAATCTCGAACTCTTCCATTTCCGCGCTGACATTTTTATTTGCTTCGAAATTAATTGTAAATTTATCTTTGGGGGTGGTTCGGTAATAAGAGCCGTCCTCGTCGTCGTCGTCAAGATCGTCGCCGCTCCCAAATCCGCTACCCTCCACTTCTTCTTCGTTTTCTTTGATTTTCTTCACTTTGGCCATCATGGTGGCGGTGGTCGGTTCCTGTACGGTCGTAACACCCTCGAAGAATTGCGGCGAAGAGACTTTCACCTCTTCACCAGTGGAAGTTTCTTCGAAAAAAAAATCAGTCACGTGCTGCGTCACATTTTCGATCAAAATCGTCGATTTCGTTTCGGGAGCCGGTATTTTAAGGGTTGAAATTGGTGTGGTAATTTCTGGGATCGTTTCAGCAATTTTTGTAGTTGTTGGTACCATGGTAAAATTGTTACTTTGGGTAGTGGTTCCAAAAATGTCGATCAATGTCGATGTTGGTTCTTGCTTTGTAGAAAATCGTGAAATCGTTGATGGTGTTTCGAGTATATTTTGTGACGTTTCGGGAAGGGCTATTTTAAGGGTTGAAATTTGCGTGGTTTCTTTGGAAAATAATTCGGAAGTTGTTTGTGACGTGGTAAAACTGTTTTCTTTGTGGGTAGTTGTGAAGCTTTCGATTAAAACTGTTGTTGGTTCTTCTCTTGTCGAAAATTGGGAACTGGTGGAGGAAACTTCCACTTTTAGGGTGGTTAAGTCCGCCGAAGGAATGGTGGTGGAAAAATTTTTCTTCTGTGTTTGTGAGCGTTTCTTCGCCTACACTTTGTTGGGGTAGTTGTGTAGTTGTGGTTCCTTCGGTAATTGTTGTACTTCTTTGGTGAAAAGGTGTTGGGGCGGTTCTCGAAGTGTCCTCTTCAATAATTAAATTTCTGGTGGTTTCCTCGAAGAAGTCGTTCGAAATTGGTCGAATCGAATTGGTCGAGGACACTTGAAGGGTCGTTTCAACGTCTTTGGTATTCGGAAGTGTTGAGGTAGTGCGTTGTTCTTCGGTGTCGGTGGTGGAGTTGTCTAAAAACTCCGAATTCGATTTGGGGGTTGAAAAATCGCCAGCGGTCGTTAAAAGCGTTTCTGTCGTGACGGTTGGGGTTGTTATTTCTAAAAAAACATCTGTTTTAGTCTCTTGGTTTTCTTTGGCGGCGAGAGTTACCTTTTCGGGCGGTCGGGCGGTCGTGACGTGAGCGCCCTCTGTTGTCTCGTCGTGGACAATTTTAATTTCGGTCGTGGTAAAAAAATCGGTGACGTTTTTAGCGTCGAATTCTTCGATTTTGTAATCTTCGCTCGTGTCCTCGCCGCTGCCGTAAATTAAGACGAAGAGGTCTTCGGTGGTCGTTTCTTCGTGGGTCGTTGAAAAGGGTGCGCTGGGGGTGGGAATTGATGTCGTCGTTGTAGGATCCGAAGTTGTGGGTGGCAGATTTGACGTTGTTTTTATTGAATTTTGAGCCGGCGTTATTTCGCGGGGGGTGGTTCGGGTTTCGGTGGTTTTTGGGGTGGTTTGAGTCCGAGTTGTGGTTTCGATTTCCTTGGACCCTAACGTCGTGGTCGGCTGAGGGGGTATGACTTCGTTGCCTTCGCCGTCGATGGGCACGAGGCACACTTTGTGCACGTAGCAGTCGCTGCGGCAGCATTTCAGCCCCCGGGGGCAGACGTAGTCGAATTTACAGCGGTATCTCACGTCGTACAGTAGCGCCTTGTAGCAGGGTCGCACTTTTGGACAGAAGTACTTTTCGTCCCATTCTTCTAAATTAAAAAAAAAATTGTCAAAATAGATGGCGAGTTAAATTAAATAGGGAGAGATGGCGCGCCGGATTATGAATAAGTTAAAATTTTTATTTGTGAATTTATTTAAATTTAATGGGGTGGCTGGATGACTACATTGTTCAGCAACATTTTGTTTATATAGATGTTTGTTATACTTCCACGAATAAGCCCGGAAAAAATTTAACAAAAAGGGTCATCAGTGTTTGGATTTACAAAAAAAGTTTAAAAAACAATTTCAAAATTATTTGAATCTAACGCAAAGGCTGTTTAGTAGGGACTTTCGGGACCATTTTAATAAGATAACGTTTTTTTAGTAGCTCCCTTTATAAGCTCGTAAAAAATTAATTATCATTACTATGTGTTGTTCAATAAACAATCAAGTCCAAATTTTGTTTTTTTAAATTATTGAAATCTAACACAAGAGTTGTTTAGCAGGCACCTTCGGGACCATTTTATTAAGATAATGGTTTTTTTTTGTAGCTCCCATTATAAGCCCGTAAAAAATTAATTACCATTACTATGTGTTTTTTAATATACAATAAAATCAAAAATTGTTTTTTGAAATTATTGAAATCTAACACAAGAGCTGTTTAGCAGGGACCTTCGGGACTGTTTTATTAAGATAACTTTTTTTGTAGCTTCCTTTATAAGGCCGTAAAAAATTAATTGCTATTCCTATGTGTTTTTCAATAAGCAGTCAAGTCCGAATTTTCTTTTTCGAAATTAATGAAATCTAACACAAGAGCTGTTTAGCAGGGACTCTCGGGACCATTTTATTAAGATAATGTTTTTTCTGTAGCTCCCTTTATAAGGCCGTAAAAAATTAATTGTTATTCCTATGTGTTTTTTAATTAGCAATAAAATCCAAAATTTTTTTTTGAAATTATTGAAATCTAACACAAGAGCTGTTTAGCAGGGACCTTTGGGACTGTTTTATTAAAATAACTTTTTTTTTGTAGCTGCCTTTATAAGGCCGTAAAAAATTAATTGCCATTCCTATGTGTTTTTCAATAAGCAATAAAGTCCGAAATTTTTTTTTCGAAATTGTGTAAATTTAACACATGGGATGTTTAGCGGGGACCTTCAGGACCATTTTATTAACATAATGTTTTTTTGTAGCTGCCTTTATAAGCCCGTAAAAAACTAATTACCATTCTTATGTGTTTTTCAATAAGCAATAAAGTCCGAAATTTTTTTTTCGAAATTATTGAAATCTAATACAATAGCTGTTTAGCAGGGACTTTCGGGACCATTTTATTAAGATAATATTTTTTTTGTAGCTCCTTTTATAAGCCCATAAAAAATTAATTACCATTCTTATGTGTTTTTCAATAAGCAATAAAGTCCGAAATTTTTTTTTGAATTTATTGAAATCTAATACAATAGCTGTTTAGCAGGGACTTTCGGGACCATTTTATTAAGATAATATTTTTTTTGTAGCTCCTTTTATAAGCCCATAAAAATTAATTACCATTCTTATGTGTTTTCAATAAGCAATAAAGTCCGAAATTTTTTTCGAAATTATTGAAATCTAATACAATAGCTGTTTAGCAGGGACTTTCGGGACCATTTTATTAAGATAATATTTTTTTTGTAGCTCCTTTTATAAGCCCGTAAAAAATTAATTACCATTCTTATGTGTTTTTCAATAAGCAATAAAGTCCGAAATTTTTTTTTCGAAATTATTGAAATCTAATACAATAGCTGTTTAGCAGGGACTTTCGGGACCATTTTATTAAGATAATATTTTTTTTGTAGCTCCTTTTATAAGCCCGTAAAAAATTAATTACCATTCTTATGTGTTTTTCAATAAGCAATAAAGTCCGAAATTTTTTTTTCGAATTTATTGAAATCTAATACAATAGCTGTTTAGCAGGGACTTTCGGGACCATTTTATTAAGATAATATTTTTTTTGTAGCTCCTTTTATAAGCCCGTAAAAAATTAATTACCATTCTTATGTGTTTTTCAATAAGCAATAAAGTCCGAAATTTTTTTTTCGAATTTATTGAAATCTAATACAATAGCTGTTTAGCAGGGACTTTCGGGACCATTTTATTAAGATAATATTTTTTTTGTAGCTCCTTTTATAAGCCCGTAAAAAATTAATTACCATTCTTATGTGTTTTTCAATAAGCAATAAAGTCCGAAATTTTTTTTTCGAAATTATTGAAATCTAATACAATAGCTGTTGAGCAGGGACTTTCGGGACCATTTTATTAAGATAATATTTTTTGTAGCTCCCTTTTTTAAGCCCGTAAAAATTAATTACCATTCTTATGTGTTTTTCAATAAGCAATAAAGTCCGAAATTTTTTTTTCGAAATTATTGAAATCTAATACAATAGCTGTTTAGCAGGGACTTTCGGGACCATTTTATTAAGATAACATTTTTTTTGTAGCTCCCTTTATAAGCCCGTAAAATATTAATTACCGTTGCTATACTTTTTTCAATATTCAGAAAAGTTCGAAATTTTTTTTTCAAAACTATTGAAATCCAACCCATGGACCATTTAATTACAATATTAACTACCATTTTATTGAAATACATTTTTGTTATATCTGTACTTAACAATCAATAATTTTTTAATTTCCATTATTAACTATTAATAGAAAAATGTAGTTACATATCTAATATTTTTATAATTTAAAAAAAAAACCATCAATGGTACATATTTCTCCAACCCAACCGCACTTCGAAAAAATTCAAATCTAGCTCAGTTTTCGAAACATCTTTGCGACACTTCAAAAAAAAAATCACAAACCCCAATCCGCCAAAACAACCAAACTTACTTCCGTCAGCAGCAAAGTCCCCGAAACCGATCGCCAAAAGCACAAAAACCGCACTCAACTCTTTCAGCATATTTCCAACAATAAACTAACCTACGCCAGCAGCAAAAGCCGACTCTCGATTCCGCTTATTTACCTTTGATAACATTCACGGAGAAGAAACCCGAACCGGAAATCAACTGATAACATTTTTAATTCGTTGCCTCGCATGACACAATTATTTATTTACTCAAGCGAACAAATCAACCCAGACCTAAATCGATAAAAAAAAAATCAGCACCACCATACAATTCTAATTCTAAGAAGACTTTTTGCAGATCTTAAAATCCTTGACGCACGCGTCTTTGCAGCACAATCGTCCTTCGTCGCAGTCCTCGTCCCGGAAGCACATCGCGCCCTTCGCCAGCCGCAAAGAATGCGTCCTCAAACAGCGCGCCTCGATCGGCGGGCACCGCGGGCCCCCTTCCCGCTTTTCTAAGACCACGTAGGCCTCGTAGATTTTGTTGTAGGAAAACGCGTCCTTGGGCAGCTTGCAGATCCTGTGCTCGTAGCAGTTGTCCGTGCAGCAAACGTAGCCCGAAAGGCACTCCTCGCCGATGCCGCACGAGTACCTCGGATAGGTTCGGTTGGCGTTGGGGCAAAGGTCCCTGCGGACGCTCGAAGGGCACACGACGTCGTAGTTAAATTTATTTTTGCAAATTTTGTGGGCGTAGCAGCCGTCCGCGCAGCAGATCTGCAGGCGGTTGCAGTCCGCGTCGGAGGCGCACTCGAAATTTTTCGTTAGGGCCAAGGCGAAGGGCTGCGTGCACAGATTTTTGTCTTCGGGGCACGCGCTGTCGAGCTCTGGGTTTTTGCAGACCTTGTGGAGGTAGTTGCAGTCGGCGCAGCAGAGAAGGCCCATGGGGCAGTGCGCGTTTTGGGTGCATTTTAAGTTTTCGGTGACGAAGTAGGGATAGGTCCATTTGCAGGCGGTTTTTTTGGGGCACTGCGTGTTGTTGTCTGCAAAATGCGATTTTAGAATTTTTTTTTTTTGATAATTTTCATGCCACGGTACTGACATGAAATACGTTTGGTAGACATTCGTCAGAAAAATTATTAAATTCATTTATGAATTGTATTGTACCTTTTTAAAACTGTTTTTTATTGATTTTTTAACATTTCATTAATCCATAGTAACTTATGTATAACAAATAATACATTAGAATTTATATCAAACATTAATCAACTCAAATCTAACACATTTCACAAAAATTAACTTAACGAAATTTTTTTTTTTTGGTTCTCATTACAGCATTTTTCATTCTTAAGCTTCTCCGCCAATAGTCAATATTATTTATTAACGAATTAATTATATTTTTATTTTTATTTTGACACGGTAGTGACCGCCACGGTACTGACATTTTAAATTAAAATAGCAACTGTAATGTTTTGATTATGAATTTGATAATATCCCATTACTCTATAATTTAGGCTAGCGATAAGTACAGAAATTCATTATTTATGATGAAAAAAATTAATCGTTAATTAAGTTTACCAATGCCACGGTACTGACAAGTAAATTTATGACATCATCTTTTAAAAATTGAGTTTTAAAATGACACAAACTCGCTTGAGAATTTTACTTGTGTGTTATGTTTGTAAACATAACTCAGTTAACGTACTTTCAATATGGCTTATTAGTTGTTTCATTAATTTTGAGGTAAATGGCGCACGAGTCATACACATTCAAATTTAAAAATTTGCTTAAATCTGAGGACAAAAGTTATTAAGCCGGAATTCAATCTTATAAATAAAAAATAAAAAATCCCAGTTAGAATGGAATCAGCCAAATATCGATTTCATATTCGAAAAACGTATTTACCATAGCAACGAGTGGAAGAGAGCGAAAAGATACGAAAATTGGGTGAATATGAGCGAGAGGGAACGATTAAAGTTACTCAACTGATTTTTCGCCTAATTCACTTGCTTAAATAATTGTCAATCGTGCTTAAAACCGAATGTGCGCATTCGAGCTCAAAGTGGCACATTCCGATCTCGGGAAAATGAAGCGCGCCGCTCCGCGTCGCGCTTCATTTGCCTCCCTCGCTCGGAAATGTGCCACTTTTCGCTCGAACGCGCACATCCTCGTATTTATTATATTAGTATAATTTACCGTGCGCTCTTTCAAATCAAAAATTTTAATTTAATTTAGTAAATATCGATTTTATATTCGAAAAACGTATTTACCATAGCAATGAGTGGAAGGGAGCGAGAAGATGCGATAATCGTGTCGATGCAAGTGAGAGGGAACGATTGACATTATTCAATTAATTTTTCGTGTAATTGATTGGTCTAAATTATTGCGAATCATTAAGAAATTGCCGTCAAATTAATTTTTATTGCAATAAGGAGGCAAAAATGAAATTCTTAGTATTTTTTAATATGCGGTATCGTAATTGACACGTGCCTTTCGAATTTAATACTCAAAAAAAGAGTTAATAGTTTATAAATTGAAAAAAAAGTTAAGTTTTTGAATTTTCTATGGATAAAAGTCTATTCTAATGCATAAATACATACATATGTACCTGTTTTAATGAGAAGAAAGGAGAGGCTGATAATGATGAACGTGAACGCGTCGTGTTTCATTGTGGAAACTGTCGATTTTTTTTTTTGAGTGGGCGTTTGGGAAAAATCGGTGCGCCTATGTTTTTCTAAGATAAGCGATTTAAGTAGGCTGTGTAAATAATTTAGGAAAACACACTCGACGAGGAATTGTTATTTTTTTAGTAGAGAAGTTTTCAGTATTATTTTTCTCATTTTAAAATGTGTTGTCTTTAGAGGACCTAAGAAAACTTTTTTTTTCGGGGTAAACCAATAAAAGATATTTGCGTCCGGTTTTAGTACGTCGAAGAACAATATTGTGTTTGTTTTTTGTGCAAATTTGACAGAAGCGTTTTGACAGATAACGAAATAAGAAATTTTTAAATAATTAATTTGAAATAAACGCACTTATAAAGTTTGGCGCGCTTATCAATACTCAAAAAAGGGCCTATGAAAAAATTCCCGAGACACGGGTATTCTCGAATTTTATCCTCTTTCGATTAGTCGAAACCCCATTTAAATCGGAGCACCCATTTTTAAATTATAAATAATTTGCGACAGTGGTAGATATTTTTATGGGGTATTTTACATTGCGTTCAAAACACTTTAAGAAAATAATTATTTTTTGGCAAACCAGCGAAGATAGTGAAATTCTCTTTTGATATGTCAAAGTACAATATTGTCTTTGTATTCTGTGCAAATTTGAAGTCGGTTATTTGAGTGATAATAAAATGGGAAATTTCTAAAGAATTAATTTGGAGTAAAGACGTGTTTAAGTTTCACGCACTTATAAATACTCATAAAAAGTTTTGAAACATCTATTTTCTCAAATTTACAGAAGCGTTTTGACAGATAACGAAATAAGAAATTTTAAATAATTAATTTGAAATAAACGCACTTATAAAGTTTGGCGCGCTTATCAATACTCAAAAAGGGCCTATGAAAAAATTCCCGAGACACGGGTATTCTCGAATTTTATCCTCTTTCGATTAGTCGAAACCCCATTTAAATCGGAGCACCCATTTTTAAATTATAAATAATTTGCGACAGTGGTAGATATTTTTATGGGGTATTTTACATTGCGTTCAAAACACTTTAAGAAAATAATTATTTTTTGGCAAACCAGCGAAGATAGTGAAATTCTCTTTTGATATGTCAAAGTACAATATTGTCTTTGTATTCTGTGCAAATTTGAAGTCGGTTATTTGAGTGATAATAAAATGGGAAATTTCTAAAGAATTAATTTGGAGTAAAGACGTGTTTAAGTTTCACGCACTTATAAATACTCATAAAAAAGTTTTGAAACATCTATTTTCTCAAATTTGATCTTCTTTCAATTTATTTATACACCATTTAAATTTGAGTACCCCATTTTTTATTATAAATAATTTGTGACAATCATAAATATTTTTATGCAAGGATTTTGGAAAACTTTGTAAAAAAAATATTTTTATGAAAACCAGTCAAGATATATAAATATCTTTTTAGGTATGGTATAGTACAAAATTGTCTTCATATTCTGTGAAAATTTCAAGCTAGTTTTTTACGGAATAACAAAATGGCGAATTTAATAAGAATAAATCGAGTTTAAATTTCGCGCATTTTTAATTACTGAAAAAAAAATGTTTTTCGTTGATTTGCCGAAACACGTGTTTAATCAAATTTTATCCGCTTTCGATTAGTCGAAACCCCATTTAAATCGGAGCACCCATTTTCATATTATACATAATTTGCGACAGTGGGCGATATTTTTATGGGGTGTTTTTACATTGCATTCAAAACACTGTAAGAAAACAATTATTTTTTGGCAAACCAACCAAGATAAAAAAAATCTGTTTTGATATGTCAAAGTACACTATTGTCTTTGTATTTTGTGCAAATGTGAAGTCGATTATTTGAGTGATAACAAAATGGGAAATTTTTAAAGAATTAATTTGGAGTAAAATCGTGATTAAGTTCCACGCGCTTATAAATGCTCAAAAAAACTTTACCGAAACACCTATTTGCTCAAATTTTATCTTCTTTCGATTTATTAACATTCCATTTAAATCGGCGTTTCCCATTCTTGATTATAAATAATTTGTGAGAATTATAAATATTTTTATGCAAGGAGTTATTATTGATTTTGAAAAACTTTATAAAAAAATTATTTTTATGAAAATCGGTCAAGATATATAAATATCTTTTTGGTATGGTATAGTATAATATTTTTTCATATTCTGTGAAAATTTTAAGCTAGTTTTTTACGGAACAACAAAATGGCGAATTTAATAAGAATAAATCGAGTTTAAATTTCGCGCGTTTTTAAAAACTCAAAAAAAATTTTTTTCGTTTCATTGCCGAAACACGTGTTTAATCAAATTTTATTTTCTTTCGATTGGTTGAAACCTTATGTAAATCGAGGCGTTTTTTTTTCATTATAAACAATTCGTCACAACCAACTATATTTTGTATTTGCTTTGAAGCACTTATAAAAATTTTTTTTGAAAACTCTTGCGAATAATTACATAAATAAGTTAATCAAAAATACTGTTATAGCATTTTTTGTAAAGTTAAGTGCCCACTTTAAATTAGAAAAAATAATATAATACGAAACGTGTTTATTAAAAAAAATAGCCTCAAAAACGATGAGGCTCCATTTGTTCCAACGCTTAAAAATAATAATAGAAAATAAAACAATACAAAATATTAATTAGCATAGTCGGGAAAATTAACGCGTCCCAAATCCTCATCGTCAACGAATCCTCCCACCACTCTGGCAGGATCAGGATCGGGAATTTCCATCCCGTTTCCGCTTCCTTCCACTTCCGTTTGAGTTGTCGCCTCCTCGGTTGTCGTTTGTTTGATTGTCGTCGTCTCTATCTTTTCTGTCGTAATCGTCGTTTCTTCTTCCTCTTTCCTCGTCGAAGTGACTTCGGGGGTCGTGGGCAATTCGGTGGTAGTCGTTGATGGCACCAAAGTTGTCACGATCGTCGTTGTTTCTGGTGTTGTTGCTTCTGTTGTTGTCGTTATTGCTTCTGTTGTTATCGTTGTTGCTTCTGTTGTTGTCGTTGTTGCTTCCGTTGTCGTTTCTTTTGTTGTCGGAATTAGTGTGGTCGTAGTTGTGTCCGCAGTCGTTGATTCAGTTTCCTCGGTCATTTCGTGGGTGGTTTTTGATTTTTCGGTCATTTCTTCGGTGTCCCTAGTGGGGGTCGTGGTGGACTTCGGAGGGGTGGTGACGCAAGGCTTGCAGACCTTGTGCACGAAGCACGAGTCCTGGCAGCACTTGAAACCCTGAGGACAGTTGTAGTCGTTGCTGCACTCGTAGCCTTTCGTGAAGTAGTAGGAAAAGGGCCATTGGCATGCGGAAGGGTACGTCGGACAATATCCCGTTTTTTCTAAATGAAAAAAATAGATATTTAAAACGATTTAAAAATCATTACCGGCAAAATCGTTATGAAAAATTGCAAATCAAAATTTAAATTACGTAGGAGCTTTCGGGGCATGGACAACGGGGGCCAAGCTTGGGCCAGTATTGGAAAACTCAGCATCGGCGTACCAAGCTTGGTTTGACAATAGATAACCCAGTCTTGACCATTTCATGTTTGCCCAAACTTGGTCAACAGTGAGTAACTCACATTTTGCAATTTCCATGGTTGGGCAAGCTTGGTTCTGCACTGGGTCACCCAGCCATGACTATTTAATGGCCCTGCAAACTTGATTAAACACAGGGTAACTCAATTTGGACTATTTTAATGGTCATCCAAGCTTGGGCCAGTATTGGAAAACCCAGCAGCGGCGTACCAAGCTCGGTTTGACACTAGGTAACCCGGTCTTGATCATTTGATGCTTGCCCAAACTTGGTCAACAGTAAGCAACCCAGATTTTGCAATTTTCATGGTTAGCCAAGCTTGGTTCTGCACTGGGTCACCTAACCATGACCATTTATTGGCCATTCAAACTTAGTTAATCACAGGGTAACTCGATTTGGGTTATTTTAATGGTTACCAAAGGTTGGTTCAAGCTTGGCTCAGTATTGGATACTTCATTCTAAGCTTTCCGAGATAGTTCTCTAAGCCACCTTCAAATAATGATTTATTGTAATAAAAAATAATTATTATATTTACGTTTTATATAATAATTGCTAATCAGCTAGTACTGAGCTACCATTCATCATAAATCTTGACCCAAATTTGCAGAACAGTACTGAGCCAACTTATAATATAATTTTGGGCCCGAATGTGCAGACCAGTATTGGGCCAGCCTTGGCCATCCAATCTGGGCCTAGTTTTTGATGGCAAAGTTACCATGCCAAACTTTCACCAAGGCAGGGCTAATACCGGTCTGCAAGCATGGACCAAAATAGGCCCAAGCCCCTTGCCCCATCGGTCAAAAAACAACAAGAAATTGCGAACCTCTGTAATTGCAGCAGGCGTATCGGGCCTCCTCGCAAAATCCGTTATGGACGTAGACCAAGCACCACTCCTTGCAGATCGGCGGACCCCTCTTCAAGCAGTTGTTCGCGCCCCAAATGTTCACGCAATTGACATATTTCTGGTTGTGGCGGATCGCGGGGTTGTACGGAAAGTAGCACGCAACTTGTCCCAAAAACAGAACGGCACCGAAAACATTTAACCACATTTTTCTTCGTAATTTTTCTTGTGTGTTTAATGCAAATCCTTTTATACACACTGAGATCACGTAAAAATCTTAGAATATAAATAGATAGCGATTTAATCATATCTTTGATAAGAATCGCCATTCATGAGGGACCCTTTTTTTTTCTCTTTAAGAGGGGCAAGTCAAAAAAAATCCATTTTTAACGGCTCACGCGATTCGGGTCCCAATTTTAATCCCAAATAATCGAGAGATTTAAGTAGGCGTCGATTGCCGAGTAATTAATTTTCGGGGCAAATTAAAAAATAAAGGGAAATGCGGGCAAAAAACGATTTTCAGTCTGCCCCGTTCTAATCGCAAAATAAATATTGGCGCTTCGTCCCGTTCGCAGCTGAATCACACGCAACTCGATCCTTTCGCATCGAACAAAGATGGCGCTGTAGTGTCGAGGTTTGTGTAAATATTTAAAAAACGTCTACTTCCTGTTACGCTTCGCAAGGACGAATTTTTTAGATAAAATATTTATAGACGAAAGATAACGCAAACGGCAAACATCTTTTAAATTATTTAATTGTGTTGCTTAAAATTAATTTCTCAAATTACGGGGGGATACCTGGACTTGTACTATAGATGGGTTGTCGTGGACGTCTCCATGGTTACTCGATGGTCGATGCAAGTGCCGAAAGCAGATTAAATTTGAATTTTCCTCATTTGACGTTGATTCCGCGTCTTAAATTTACCAAATCGGTAAATTACAAAACGACGGGGTTAAATGTCAGTTTTTCGTCAAAATGTTTGATTAATTAAAGTCGATGATAACCTTGCAGTTTATATAAATAGATTTAAATGTCGATTTAGGGATTCTTCTCGTCCACTACGTCGTTTTCCGTTCTGCAAAAATGTCGCACTTGTGGTGGGTGCTGTGTTTTGTCCTTTTCCATCAAGTATTTTCCTATTCCGACTATTACTATTATCCTGCGACCTGTTGCGGCCCTAATCAGATTCCGGGCTACGGCTGCGTCATCTGCGGTTACCTACCAGCGGCCCCCGAGCAGCCGCAAAACGCCACCCAAGAAAAGGAAGAGCAGATGGACCAGCCGGAAAAACCTGAAAACGGCGTCGAAACGATCCCGACCCCGAACAACAATTGTTGCTCGAGCAACACGAACTGTTGCCAACAAAACGTACCCTCAACTGTTGCCAACAGGTCGTGCCCAGCCCTCAGCAGTGCTGCCAAGGGGTAAATAATCAAGTTCGCCCACAAAATTGCTGTCAACAGCAGCAACAGCAACAGATCATCTTCCCGCAGCAATGCTGCCAACAGCAACAGGTCCTACCGGAAGTCCGACCGCAAGGCTGTTGCCAACAGCAAGTCCAGCAGTCCACGTGCTGCCAACAACCGCAAGTCAATCCGCCGAAACCGCAACCCTTGCCGCCACCGCCTCAACCCCCACAAAAAGTGCAAAGTTGTTGCCAATCGTACCAACCGTCGAGCCAGTGCTGCCAACAGGCGCCCATCTATCAGCCCATCGTCAGGCCCATCGTTCAGCCGCCCCCCATTCAGATTATTCAACCGAGTCCTCCGGTCTGTTGCCAACATCTCGAACAGCAAAATTGCGTTAGTTGCGGCCAGCAACAACTGCCAGTATTACAGCCCATCTACCAACCCTCCGCCATATGCCATCCGTTTTGTATGGGCAATCTGAATTGCTGCAACAGCATGAGTTATTATGGGAAATGAAAGGGGTAAGGGGTTTTTAGGTTAGCGAGTTTAGGGCTTAAGAAAATTTGGTATTTCGATCACCTTCTGTAGTTCTATAATTGTTTGGGTTTGCTGTCGGCTTAAGCCGCTGGGAAAAGTTTTGTAAAAAAGGCGATTGAATAGTTTTAAATTATTGATTGTTTTTTCAAATGGTATTTGTTGAGATATTTTGGAAAATTGGATTTGGATTTGTTTGATTTTAAAATGGTGTGAAAAATAAGTTAGAATTTTATTAAAAAATTTTGAAAAAATTGGAATTAATTGTTAATGTGTGTTGTTTCGTAAGTTTTTAATTAAAAAAAATTATAGCTTGTTTATTTTTGGTTCAATTTTTAAAAAAGACACAGATTGAGAATTATATAAGGTAAAACTAAAAAAAAAATTTTAAAAATAAATAAAATCGACTTCTGTTTGTATTTTTTTGATTTTTGAACAAAATGTTGATGTATCTTTAACAGCAACAAAAAAAACACTTTTCGGCATAAGACGAGCCCAAAATAAGATCAAATTAAATTGGAAAAATTTTGAGAAAAAGAAAACAATTAAATTAAATTTTTTTTGAACAAAAATTAACTTTAAAAATTTGCAACTCGTACATTTTTCAAGTCATTTTTGAAATATTTTCTAAAGCAACTAAAAATTTGTAAATCTCAAGCCAATAATTTAAAAAATTCAAAACTCGCAAAAAAAAATTATAGAAAACCGAAAGCGATCAAAGCCTGTTCTAATTTAATGCGACAAAACTTCGAAATGTGAAGTTTACTATTTTATTTTATTTATAATAAAAAATCTACCCAAGCACATGTGTGATTTCTCCGAAAGTGGACGACGCGCTCCGCAATGAAGCAACCCACCAAAAAATTATATAATCAAAGCGGAAAAAAAGCGTAAGCTTTATCTCCTCTCGGCATTGCCGAAATCCTTCACATTAGAATTTTTGATAACCCACAAAGCCTCGCAACTCCTCTATAAATAAGACGTAAGACCTTCTATTTTTCACATCGAAATTAGTTCGAAAATGTTCCGGCTTAGCTTGTTGTGTATTGTCTTCGTGGCGACGGAAGTCCTCTGCGTGCCCATTTTGTCCCAAAGTTCCTGCTGCGGCCAGCAGCAGCAGCAGCAACAACAGCCCTTCCAACCGGGATGCCCCAACAACAATTGTTGCTGCGGCTCGAACCAGCAATTCGTGCAGCCCTACGTACAGCCCTACGTACAGCCCTACATCCCACCGGTGCCCCAGCAACCTCCGCAATATCAGCCCCAGCTCTGCAACCCCTACTGCCAAGGCTACTCGTCCTGTTGCGGGGGCGGCGGCGGTCTTTCCGCCGGCTCCGGCGCCTACTACGTTAACCCCGTGGGCTACAGCGGCTACGGCGGCTACAACTTGCCCTTCTCGCAGAACCAACAAAGCCAACAAAACACACAGAGCGGTAATTAAACGCCATTTATTATTTTTTTCTCTAATTCTTTTCGTTTCCAGATCCGTAATTTGTGTTTCGAGTGTCGTGCGTACTCTTAGACTCTGTTTCATTACATTTTTGTATTTCTTTAGTATTTTTTGATGGTGTGACAAATAAAAAAATGTAAAACCTAATTGCTGCTCGCTATTTGTGTCGAATTGCGTAACGAAATGCGTGTGTGCGTAATTTAGATAAAAAAATATGGGATACGCATGTCGAAAAGTCGAACGTTTCCTGGACGTTGAACTTTTTCCTAATCTATTTCGCTCTAAAAATACAATTACGTTGCGTAAGCGGTTTTGGGGGGCAGGGGCGGCGGAGGGGGGTGCGCGATTAATTTTTCCCGGCATTTGCGGGCCGAAAGGTTTCGCGACCGACGTCCGTCACGATTTTTGGCAATGTCGAGCACCTTCTTCGGGCGAGCCATCTCGCAAGCGTTATGCAAGAAAGATAAAAGGATTTATCAAATGCGGCGATAACCCTGCTGTTATGCTCCAGTAATAAGAGATTAAGGAAGCAGCCGATTCGATTTAATTCCGAAAAAACCGTTAAAAGAAAATGTCGTGCGTTTGGTTGTTGATTTGCGTTTTTGCGCTGGGCGTCGACGCCCATCCTTATGGTCCATGCCAAAGTACCTGTGCCAACCAGCAGTTGCAGCAGCAGCCCGTCTGCGGGAGCAACCCGACCTGCGGCGGGAGTTTCGTCCCGCAATTTTCGAGGTGCTGCTCGAATTCGTGGTACCCCCCGAATTTCGGCAGCTTTCTGCCGCCCGGCTATCCCACGAATTATCCCATCCTGCCGCCCACCAACTACCCGCCCGCCAATTTTCCCAATCAGCCGCCCATCATCATAGTCGGCCCGGGAAACAATCCCAACGCGGGCAACAA
The DNA here is from genome assembly GCA_036325965.1 of Sinopyrophorus schimmeli. Classification (NCBI taxonomy): domain Eukaryota; kingdom Metazoa; phylum Arthropoda; class Insecta; order Coleoptera; family Elateridae; genus Sinopyrophorus; species Sinopyrophorus schimmeli. The sequence goes on from JARFIZ010000037.1 coordinate 61,141, forward strand.
AGATCCAATCAAAGTTTCCGTAAACACTGATAACAAAATCAAAGGTACGTTTGTTTTGTTTATTTAAAGTTCGATCTTGGCTTGGGCGTTTTTTGTGATACGCTGGGAGATCTACGCTTTGCGCTTTCGAACTTGGCGAGTTTCACGACAGATGGGAGTAAAGTGGGCGATTTTAATTTAATTTTTAGAATGGCTTTGTCCCGTGGACAGCCAGCCGAGGCTAGGGGATGAATTGACGGGGGACCAAGGTAGCGCACAGACCCCCACCGAATGCCAATTCGACGAGAACTGCCCCAGCGAGGCCAAAAGACAAAAGTGCTGTTTCGATTATGGCATCGGACGAAAGGTCTGCAAGCCCGCCATCCAAAAATGATTTTTTTTGAGGCACGCACCAAAAAAAATTTGTTTTTTAATTTTTTGAGTATTGTTTTATTACGTTAGGTACCTTTTTTTAATTAAACATATTTTAAATAAAGTGGAGAAAAAGGGAGTTTGTAAGTTTTCAGATTGATTTTTTAATTTGTCATCGGAATAATTTGAATTTAGCGCTTTTTTTGTTAGGAAGGGTTCCATTTATTTATTGGGTTGCTATGGTTATTCGTCGAAACGCCATTTTAATTTTCGACGGAATTTCAACGAGTGGCCGATTGTTGTTTTAAAACATTGGGGTTGTGTTTATTTTTTGGGGGTTAACAATTAGCACCCCTGTGGAAGGGGGTCGCGAATTCTTCCACAGTAGGTCCTGCTTGTCGTAGAAGGCGACTAAAAGGACGCTTCGGGATTTACATTTTTTTCATTTAACTATTAATTTTTTTAATAATAAATTATTTTTATTTGATAAATAATATTTAAAGGTGGGGTAAAAACTTAATATTGAAGCCCTAAAAAAAAGAATTTAAATTTAGCGCTTATTATTATATGAAAAAGATCCATTTATTTGTTGGGTTGCTATGGTTACTTGTTTAAATACCAATTTTAATTTTTAACAGAATTTAATTAAAGTATAGATGGTTAATTTAAAACATTGAGGTTATAATTTAGTTTTTAAGGTTAAAAATTGACACCCTTTCGGAGGGGGGCGGAGAGTTCTTTCACGGTAAATCCTGCTTGTAGTTGGAAGTCAACTAAAAGGACGTTTTGGTATTTACAATTTTTTGACTTAAAAAAATGCATATAGAGGGGGGTAAAAACTTAATTTTAAATCTCAAAAAAAAGTGAATTTAAATTTAGCACTTATTATTATATGTAAAAGATCCATTTATTTGTTGGGTTGCTATGGTTACTTGTTTAAATACCGATTTTAATTTTTAACAGAATTTAATTTAAGTATAGATGGCCAATTTAAAACATTGAGGTTATAGTTTCTTTTTGAGGTTAAAAATTGACACCCTTTCCGAAGGAGGCGAAGGGTTCTTTCACGGTAGATCCTGTTACTAAGCAACTAAAAGAATGCTTTGGGATTGACAATTTTTTGACTTAAAAAATCTAGAAAAAGGGGGGGTAAAACTTAATTTTGAATTTCTAAAAAAAATGAATTTAAATTTAGCGCTTATTATTATAATATGCAAAAAATCCATTTATTTAACGCGTTGTTATGGCTACTTGTTTAAATTCACCAATCATTAAAATAAATAAATCGTAGATGGCAACGAAACCATTGATATAAATTTCGTATAGATTTCCATTAAATCTTGAAAAACGATTTTTAATATAATTTTGATACGATTTAATTGCTTTTAATTTTTAATTCGTTTTTTTTTAAACCAAGTGCTCTTAAGTAAATCCAAACCGTCCAATTTTTATTAAAATCTCTAATTTTTCGAGTCAATAAATTTTAATTGCTCAATAATTTCGTTATCGGCCCGTTTTAATTAAAAATCGAAAGCACCGGCGTTGTTCCCATCGTAAATTATACCTTTTCAATTATTTGCACGTCCAAGATTTCGATAAGCAATTATCGCTTCGTGTTTCTCTTTATTAACGAAAAAAAAACAAACATCTAAAAAGCAAAAAAATTTAATTAAAACGCCTTTTACAAATTTTCGTCGCAAACAACCTTAAAAAAAGCGACATCGAAAACGACCAAAGTAAAATCGCACTAAAAATCTAATTTTCTAGCAAATCCACAACGTTCCACATTCCCAAATTTGGAAAACGCCTCCGTAAGTTGTTTTTTTTTTCACTCGGCTCGATCGCCGCACATAAAATTTAATTATTTAAATAGCGTAACACCACCTGTTTGCGTTTCTTCTAAATATCGTTCGTTTTCGTTTTTAATTGCCGCCACTTTAATTATAATAAAAAAGCGATTAAATCAAAAAAAAAAAAAAAAAATTGGAACGCGCCCGATCTACAATTTCACGCAGATTTTTACGGAGGCCGGCAGACAATTGTCCGGACAGCAGAGATCGTAGATGGCGGTGTCGCAGTCCCTCAAACTCTTGCAGGGGCTGTAGACGCCCGCGATTTTCAAATTTTCCATTTCGATGCGGCAGTTGCGGTTGTGGGCGACGTCGTTGCCCGTCCGATTCGAGCAAAGATCTTCGGAAAAAATCATTTTATTAATAAATTAAAAAAAAAACCAAACGATAGGGTACTTACTGGGGCAAGGGGGCTGTAGGATCCCTTTTAAGCCCGTCAAAGAGGGCTCGTACGAGCAGCAGTAGAAATTCGGGATTTTTGCGGTGCACGACGACTCGCACCAATAGGCGCAAGGCCTTTCTTTGGCGGCAACGCAAAGGAGCGTCGCGAGGAGCAAAAAGCACAACATTTTTCGAGCAGTCTTCGGACTCTAATAAGTCGTTATCGTTCAAAGACACTTCTTTTATCTAATTGGAACTAACATCCTATTTGCGCTGTGCGTTAAAAAAATTTATTTAATTTTTGTTAGTACGGATGTTGAATTTTTCGATGGTACAAGGTTTAATTTTTTTTTTTGATTTTCCGACGCATATGTTAACATTTTTAAAACTAAAATCCCTAAAAACATGACTTGGGGCAATTCGGGCTTAAGTCACTTCGATGAAAATGCGCACGCGCACTAATCTCATACTTTAAGCGAGCTATTCTTGTATTTTCGAAGAAATGTCAAAGCAGTTAAAAGGTGGAGGTACAACAAAACGGTCCCCTATGAAGAAATTGCAAAAAATCAATTTTTAATGGCGCAGACTCGATTTGTTGGCCGATAAGCTTCTATTACAAAAATAATAATTTTTAAATAAACTATTTATTTAACCTTCCGCATACTAGGTGACTAAATGAATATAAAATGATAAAAAATCCACAAAATTGCACTTTATGACAAAAATATATTTTAACCCTTAGTTACTCGCGCAGTTTACCGTAACGCAATTACTCGCGCGGTGCTTTTCAGGCACCACATAGAAAATGACATGGTTTTAAGAATCGTGAAGGTATTTTGCCAATTTTTTAATGTCATTCACATTATGCACTATTGGTTTCCCAACAACAACAAAAAAATTAATACCCAACTTAAAATTAGGCGCAAAAAGAAAATTAACTAAAATCAATGTGACAAAGTCTATAAAACTGTTCAATAATCATCTTCTATTTTTTCAATTTGCAATAAATTGATGTAGGATTAACGATTGGCAATAGCCCGTTGTTTTTTACTGGTTCTTTTAAAGTTTTAATTTTTTCTTTGAATTTTGACAACAAAAGCTTAATTCTAGTGCCTGAAAAACACCAGCGCAAGTAATTAAGTGTTAATAACCAATAATGAGTAGGTTTAAGAAAAACACTTATGTATTTATGCATTAGAATAGACTTTTATTCATAAAAACTTAACTTTTTCCGAGATCGGAATGTGCCACTTCGAGCTCGAATGTTCACACTCGATTTTAAGCGCGATTAACAAGAATTTTGGCCAATAAATTTAAAAAAGTTGGTTAATTAATTTTAATCGTTTCCTCTCTTGCACTTACTAGGTTGTCGTATCTTTTCGCTCCCTTCCACTCATTGCTATGGTAAAAACGTTTTCGAACATAAAATCGATATTTAACTAATTTAATTTAATTTTTTGATTTGTAATAGCGGGGGATAAAGTAAAAAATCGAATAAATACGAAGATGTGCGCATTCGAGCGAAAAGTGGCACATTTCCGAGCGAGGGAGGCAAATGAAGCGCGACGCGGAGCGGCGCGCTTCATTTTCCCGAGATCGGAATGTGCCACTTTGAGCTCGAATGTGCACACTCGGTTTTAAGCATGTTTCACAATAATTTAGGCCGATATATTAGACAATAAACTTGTTAAATAATTTTAATCGTTCTCTCTCACTTGCGCTGACAAGATTTTCGTATCTTTTCGCTCTCTTCCACTCATTGCTATGGTAAAAACGTTTTTCGAACATATAATCGATATTTACCTAATTTAATTAAATTTTTTGATTTGTAATAGCGGGGGATAAAGGAGAAAAATCGAATAAATACGAAGATGTGCGCATTCGAGCGAAAAGTGGCACATTTCCGAGCGAGGGAGGCAAATGAAGCGCGACGCGGAGCGGCGCGCTTCATTTTCCCGAGATCGGAATGTGCCACTTTGAGCTCGAATGTGCACACTCGGTTTTAAGCTCGATTACCAGACGTCCCGTTTTAACAAAAAAACATTGGTTATGTTAGTTATACCCCACCTCGTACACGGAAAGTTAATAATTGGTAAAATAATACTAACAAGTTCAAAGAATGATGTCATTTTTTAAAACATCGTCAAAATCATTTTTTTGCAATGTAATGATTGTTTGTGTTTGCTATAGCCTTTTTAAACAAATGAATTATCAATATTATTTAATAAAATCGTTTTTAAAAAATCACCCCCGCTGCACCCTTTTGGCCCAGACACCTAATCGTAAACACCCTGTATGTACACCCATATATATCGGTCGGGTTGTTCTATAACGGAAGAGTTCGACAAAAGCGCCTAACAAATCGTCGAAAAACTTTCGGAAGAACCCTCGTATCCGTAAACTTCCTTGTTTATGCGACGAGAAACGTCGAAACAAATTGCGTCAATAAATTTGGGGTTAATTTATTGCTCCGTTCGAAAAATAGACGATAACCTTTGACTTTAATTTGAAATTGAGCCAAGCGTTTCATTAGATTTAATTAAATTCCTTAATGGCGGTCTCTTTAGTCAACAACATGACCGAAATTCCTCTAACGATGTACTTAAAAGCGATCGTATTAGTGGCCGCACTTTCTTCGGCGGAGGGGTGCAAACTGTTCTGCCTGGACTGTCCGATTCCGCCCCCGGACCAGCTCTCCAAATATTACTGTTGCATGGAGGACTGGGACGCGACGCCCAATTTTAAGAGGTGCCCCGGTAAGCGTCGGCTCTAATTTTTTTTCGTCCACAAACTTAAAAAAAGAATTTCGATAGATGGTCCATCTTCGAACGGAACGAACGCGGCCACCCCCTGCCCGCCGATAATCCCCAATCCCAGTCGTAAGTATTGCGTTACGACGAGCTCACTTTGGTGCTTACGGGGTTGTTTTAGGGTGTCCGTCCGCCGGCAACCCGTCCGAACTGGAATGCGACATGTACCGCAGGATTCACCCGAACCCGACCCCCTGCGTCTCGTCGGGGGACTGCCGCAAGCAGTTCGACTCCTGCTGCGAGGACAAGTGCTACGGCATGAAGATCTGCAAATCGTCCTTCGATCGCATTCCGGGCCCTTAGGGCCCTTTCGATCGTCGTCGCCACTTCTATTTATTATTTTAAAAATCGATTTCGATAGTATTAAAAGTGTTGTGGTGGTTGCCGACTGTTTTTTGTGCGTTATCTTATTTATTCTTGGCGCGCGCGGCCCACTAATTGGGCCGCTTTGCGATAAAAATTAATGGCGAATTTGCATTGCGCGCTTATTTGAATTTTTATTGTTGGGATGATCGACGAGGTGATAAAGTATGGAGGCGCTCGTAAAAATGGTTGTTGTTTTTATTCGGCGGAATTAATTTAAACGGGTACAGGTTTTTTTATGGGCTTTTAACAAACGCGAATTAGCTTAATAAATTTGTTGTAAACAATTTTAGGAAATTCTTTTAAGCGTGCGAAACTGTAGTTTGTTTTTTTGGTGGTCAAAGGTCGGGTTCGAAGAGGCGGTTTGCTGGTTTTGCCTAAGTCGGGATCGATTTTGAATTTTCGCGCGAAAAATAAATTGTGTTTTTCTCTACTACCGGTTGAGGGCGCCACAGAACTCGTGTCCGCCATTTCTTGTACTTTAAGCTAGCAATTTTTGTCTATGTGTATGAAATTGTGTGGTTATGTGCTGTTTTACTTTCTCTGACAAATTCGTTTTCACACGAAAAAAAGGGTTTTTTTTCGAACACTATCGCGTATAATATTGTGGTACCAGTAGGCTGAGATATCCATGCGTTTATATCGACTACCGAACGGCAGATGGCGCTGCACGAAATTGTTAACACGAAGTTATAAGACATTAGTTTACTACAGTTGCAATAAATCGAATCACATCAGAAATTGAAACTGCCACACCTCGTAGTAACTTTTTTTTTTCCACTGTAGTTGACTCTACTGCAATGTTGTAATTGGGCATCTACAAATTTGTCGTATTTTTACTCCAACATGTGGCAAATTTAATTACATTTGTAGTGGTGGCAATTGTAATTAATTTTTTGCGTAGAATTTAGCTTTAGAAATTGCAGGGGAAGGGGTTAATTAGTTTTTTGTGGCGAAAGGTCTAATAAAAGCGAAAACACAAAGGGCGCATTTCGTATCAATTTTTGCGATTTGAAAGGTTGTGCAGGTAGTCTAATTTTCAAAATTTTTATTTATTCTGCGCCAAAAAGGAAGTCCAAAAACAATAAAAACCAGCTTAGAGCTGGTTTCGATTTTATCAAATTCTTCGACATTTAAAGCGTAACCAAAATTTTAAAATTTTAAATTTTAAAATCCCATTTACAGTTTATTTTAGTCACCTGCCTAAAAGGCTTTTATTTTGATTTTTGTAAGTCAAAATTGTACTCGAACGATTTTGGTATTTAAATTTAATTTGGGGGTTATTTCTTTTGTTACTTTTCTACATATTGCCAAAATAATTAAATGACCGCTAATTACGGCCCTGGACGGAAGCTTCAAATCAGCATCCATTGCTAAAAATCAAATTCACAATTTATTTAAGCAAACAGCCCAAAAGGCAGTACGAATCATTTTAATATTCACCAATCAAAATTATTCACGAATAAGTCTTGTATTTAAGTATTATTTTGGGGGTAGATTTTGTTTTTTTTTCACCCAGTGCAAAAATAATTACACTTCTATCACTAATTACGGCCCTGTAAAATCGCTCCCATTGCCAAAAATCAAAAGACTTCTTCGACATTTGAAGCGTATTAAAATTTTTAATATGGTATCTCCAATATTCACATTAAAGTTTATTTTGGCCAACTGCCGAAAAGGCATCATTTTGATTTTTATATGTCAAAATTGTACTTGAAAGATTTTGGTATTTAAATCCAATTTGGGGATAGTTCTTTTGTTACTTTTCTACACATTGCCAAAATAATTAAACGACCACTAAGTACGGCCCTGGACGGAAGCTTCAAAACGGCATCCATTGCTAAAAATCAATTTTTTTTATGTGATATCCCCAAAAGTCAAATTTACAATTTATTTAAGCAAACAGCCCAAAAGGCAGTACGAATCATTTTGATTTTCACCAATTAAAATTATTCACGAATAAGTTTTGTATTTAAATCTAATTTGGGGTATATTTTATTTTTTTACACCCAGTGCAAAAATAATTACACCTCCACCACTAATTACGGCCCTGTAAAATCGCTTCCATTGCCAAAAATTAAGACTTCTTCGACAATTGAAGCGTAACCAAATTTTTTAATGTGCTATCCCCAAAAATCACATTAACAGTTTATTTTGGCCAACTGCCCAAAAGGCATCATTTCGATTTTTATAAGTCAAAATTATGCTCGAAAGAATTTTGTATTGTAAATCCAATTTAGAGGTAGATTTTGTTTTTTTTCCCACCACGACTAATTACGCATTTGGGCTGAAGCTCCAAAATCGCTTCCATTGCCAAAAATCAAAAGACTTCTTCGACATTTGAAGCGTAACCAAAAATCACATTAACAGTTTATTTTGGCCAACTGCCCAAAAGGCATCATTCAAAATTATGCTCGAAAGAGTTTTGCATTTAAATCCAATTTAGGGCTACATTTCGTTTTTTTCCACCACCACTAAGTACGGGCCTGGACGAATGCCCGAAAATCGCTTCCATTGCTAAACATCAAAAGACTCCAACATTTACGACGAACCCAAATGTTCAAAATGCGAAAGGCCGAAAAATCTAATTTACAATACATTTATTATGCCCAAAAGGCAATTCAATTATTTTCAAACGATTTAGCAACATTAGAATAGGCCGCAAATCGATTCCTCGTCTTCGTATAGTTCCCTCTCTCTCCCACCCATCGGCTCGCAGAAATTATTTTAAGAGCCGCTAAAATCGCGCAAAGCTATGTGTTTATGTATAAACATTTCCTGGAATTCGTCGTTGCTACCTGTTGCTACCGGGGTTGTGATTGGTCGACGCGTCTCGGCGCGTCGGTTTTTCGCCGAGCGCTCCACCCGAAGGTCAGTAATCGGCGTACTTTCAAAGGGAAAGCAGTGCAATTTGCGGAGGGGCGAATTTCCTGTCGGTGCCGGTAGACGAGGTCGTCGCGGGTGGTCCCGTTCTAATGCCCTTTTTTCGCCGGATTTCGGCCGCCTCATTTTCCAGGTATTTATCCGTGTTTTTGCGTATCGATTTCTTATTTATTTGAATGAAATGCGTGTGCGTTAATTGGTCAATAATAATATCTCACATAGCAAAGGGGGAACGATAGTACACTGAACGAGTAAAGTAATGTAGTAAATTTTGGAACATTTTTTTTTTCGAAATGTATTGCTTTTAAGAAAGATTTAGCGTTCTACAGGGGTTGGGGGTGGTTGCTGCAGTCGTGCAAATGCGTGACTCAAAACTACCAGCGTTTTTCGGGAATTGAGCGTAATTCTATGACATTATTTTAGTCCCCGACTGTACAAAAGCCTTAATCCAATGTTAACATGTATTTTCCTGTGGCTTTTGAAAATTATTTTTTTTGTTGAGTTATTCAAAAGATTGCGCCTTTTTTAGCACTGCATCTAAATGGTAATTTAAAAAAAAACGGGCTTTTTAAACCCAAAAAAAAAAGTAATGCAAAGTACGGAATTGAAAGGCTGTAGCAGGGTAAGCATGGGCAAAAGATAATCGGTTGATTTTTTTTTCGCGGGGGTGCTTTTGATGTCGCTTACGCTTTGCCGAAGTTTGAACCTAAAATTAATGGGGGTTTGGGGGGAGGGCGCGGTAAAGTACAAATTCATAAAATAATTCGTATCTTGTGAACGGGCAAATAGATTTAAATAAAAATATTGTAGGTTATAGATGTTATTTAACCGCATTTTGGAAAAAATTAAGAAGTTTGTAAAATGATGGGAACCCCAAGAAAAAAAATAATATAATTTTTAAGAACTTTTTTGAGGGTCGAGGCGCTTTGACGCCACTCTAATTGTTTTAAATAAAGAGTTTTGGTATATTTTTCTATGATCTCTCTAAATTTTGGATTTTTAAAAAGGGCGGCTCGTTGTCAAATTTGCAAAAGTACACTGCAAACCAAAAAAAGTTGACTCGCTTTTTAAATCCATCTTTTTTTGTTAGATAATCGGCTAAAGTAATTCTAGTAAATCCAATGTTTTGGCCTAAAACCCAATCACTATATATACATATACAGGGTGGCCCAGAAATAATCGACAAGGGGGAAGGGGGTGAATAGGAGATGAAATTTCGAGCCAAAAATTCCTTTGACGGGGCTGAATAAATTTTTATTTTGAAAAAAATGTTATCTCATAAAAATTTAAAACAACGGCTTTGGGAAAAATCTCAGAATTATTTTTTACTTGAAAAATTTCTCCAATGCGCGCTCCTGATTGGTTACTTTATTTAATTAATAAATAATTAAGGGTGCGTTAGGTGCAAAAACGTCAAAAGGTTTTTCGTCTCAAAATTTTATCCTCTATCCTTTCTAACTCGTTTGTCCATTGCTTTTGGCTCACCCCATTTAAACATTTTAAATTGCTTTAATTAATAAAGTCGTTTTTATACACATATTCATTTTTAATTTAAATATTGATGTGTTTTAGAGCAAATTATTTGATTTGCTAGAAATTACTAGTACATATACATATACAGGGTGGTCCAGAAGTAATTGATCAGGGCGAAGGGGGTGAATAGGAGACGAAATTCCGTATCGAAAAGGCTTTTGACGGCCCTAAATAAATTTTTATTTTGAAAAAAAATGTTATCTCATAAAAATTTAAAACAACGGCTTTGGGAAAAATCTCAGAATTATTTTTTACTTGAAAAATTTTTCCAAAGCGCGCTCCTGATTGTTTACTTTATTTAATTAATAAATAATGAAGGGTGCGTTAGGTGAAAAAAACGTCAAAAGGCTTTTTGTCTCAAAATTTTATTCTTTATCCTTTCTATCTCGTTTGTCCATTGCTTTTGGGTCACCCCATATAAACATTTTAAATTGCTTTAATTAATAAAAATTCGTTTTTATACACATTTTCATTTTTATTTAAATATTAATGTGTTTTAGCGCAAATTATTTGATTTGCTAGAAATTGCTAGTACATATACATATTCAGGGTGGCCCAGAAGTAATTGACAAGAGGGAAGGGGGTGAATAGGAAACAAAATTCCGAGACGAAAAGTCCTTTGACGGCGCTGAATAAATTTTTATTTTGAAAAAAAATGTTATGTCATAAAAATTTAAAACAACCGCTTTCGGAAAAATCTTAGAATTATTTGTACTTTAAAAATTCCTCTAAAGCCCGCTCCTGATTGGTTACTTTATGTAATTAACAACTGTTTAAGGGTGCGTTGGGTGAAAAAACGTCAAAAGACTTTTAGTCTCAAAATTTCATCCTCTATTCTTTCTAGCTCGCTTATCCATTGCTTTTGGGTCACCCCATATAAACATTTAAAATTACTTTAATTAATAAAAAGTGGTTTTTATACACATTTTCATTTTTAATTTAAATATTTGTGTGTTTTAACGCAAATTATTTGATTTCCTATAAATTGGTAGTATATTATCTAACAAAAAAAAGATGTGTTTCTAAAAGGCAGTTAGCATTCTTTGACTTGATACAATTTGCAATGTACTTTTGTGCATTTGACAACGTGCTCCGCTTTTTAAAAATTACACAAATTACAACAAAATGCAAGTAATTTTTTTTAAAAAAAATTAGAGGTGCGCCGAAGCCCCCTGACCCCCAGAATAATTTTTTTCTTACGGTTCCCATAATTTTACAAACTCCTTAATTTTTTTTAATTAATACGCAGTACTAAAAAAAATTATTTTCACACTCACACAGAAAAATACGCGGTTTTTTTGAATTAGAGCTTTCGTACAGTCGGAGACTAAAGTTGTGTCGCTCTCAGAAGAAAAAATAATAAAGCCAATATTTTTGGGGACTGATTGCTTATGCTTACCCCACTTTGTTTAAAAAAAAACACCCTTCGCTGGGCCCCAAAAAAAATCAAACCAAGCACTTCTTATAACAAAATTTATTATTCATTCTTACATAATTAATAATTAATAAACTGTGTATCGAAACCTGTGCATTATCCTAAAAATCCTAAACCTAAATTCAGGTACAAAATATACAAAATGAAATAAAAAATCTAAGCTATATCACAGTATTTAAATTAATTACATTTGCATACAAAAAAAAATTAGAACCTTAAAACATACTGTGAGCGAATCTACTATTAACAACACCAAACATTAAAAGAACCTGTTGCACGTGCACATTCCCCATAAATCCACGGGGGCGGCGATCACCACGGCCTCCACATGCGCGCGGGCGCATGGTTGACGAGCGTGTCGGGGGTGGTGGGCGGCGTGTAATTGCTCTGCGAGTACACTTGCACGTTCTGCGAGACGCAATCCAACTGGCGGATGCAGGACCCCAGGTGCTGGAGGAGCTTCCGGCCGGCGACGGGGTCGGCGGGATCGGCGGGCGCCGAAAGGAACTGCGACACCTCCTGGGCGCACTGCGAAAAGCCGGCCCTGAAGCGGTCCGCGTACGACTGCTCCCCGGGCAGCACGAGCTGGTGCTGCCTCTTCAGGTTGTGGAGGTGGCGCACGGTCAGCTCCAAGATGTCGGCCTTTTCCAGCTTCGAGACGTTCTCGCCTTCGCTCTGGAGCGCCGTCACCATCAGCTCCTTCAGCTCGTCCAGGCACCGATTTATGCGGGCCCTCCTCTTGCGCTCCAGCATCGGCTTCATCACTTTGCGGTACTGGTAGGTCCGCGAGATGGGCTCCTCGCCGAAGTCGCCGTTGGGCACCATGTAAGCGGTGGGCGCCATCGCACACGAAGACGTCGCACGTAACTTAAAAGAGCGGTAAAACGGTCGCAAGCGAACGGACGCGGCACACGAAGCACTTAACAGCCTTAAGGTCTGCAAGTCAATGTTGTGCCGAGTACCAGCATTTATGGTTTTATACGACCATTTGGGTGCCGTAGTGGGGCGCCCTCGAAGAGCCTTTAAGCTACGTGTCCTTGTTCAGCGCGTTTTGTGAACGGCTCGCCGTGGTTATGAATGGGGCGGTTTTTTTTTTCTCTCTTCCTTTTCGGACACCCTTTTATTATGCCCAACGACCGACGCATGCCTTTACTTTATGGGAAAATTTTTAATGGCTCTTTGTTTTTATTTTCGAGTTTGGGGTTTTCGTTGTGAAACGTAGGATTTTGTTTGTTTTTTTTTTTTAATTTTCGTATGGGTCGAAAACAAATTGAACATTTTTAATTTTGCTAAATTAAAGACGAGCCCAAAATTAAATTCAAAAAATTATGATGGTGAAGGTGTCTCTCAAAAAAATTGCCAAAAAGCCTAAGCTTATTAGAAATTAATTATTAATTTAAAATCGCCATGGAAAATAACGTTTTAGGCTCGTCTTATTTAAAAAAAAAATAAATAAATATATTCCAAAAAACAAAAAACAGAAAATTAAATAAATCACATAAATTAAAAAATAATCTTGTGCTGTTTTTTCAAACAAGTACATAAAGGATTTTTGGAAAAAGATTATTAAAAATCAATTTATTATTTAAAATTTTGGACAAAAATAACTAATTAGGCTCATCTTATTTAATGAACAATTAGTTGAATAATTTTAATCGTTCCCTCTCACTTGCATTGACAATATTATCGTATCTTTTCGCTCCCTTCCACTCATTGCTATGGTAAATACCTTTTTCCAATATAAATTCGATATTTACTAAATTAAGTGCAATTTTTTTCAAAAATAGAGAATTAATTCAAAAATAAAGTTTAAACTTGAAAAATTCTTTTGTGCGATTTAAATGCATTGAAGAAAATATCAAAAAGACTTAAAAAATTAGTTCTCAAAAAGACAAAGTACTAAAACGACTAAGTTCACTAAAGTAGAACATAGAAAATCCTCTATAACATTTTATTTTATACAAAAACACATCTAAAACTTAATAAAACAATGTTCGATTGCGCAAAAAAAATTAATTAGAACCTCACTTTGAAATTATAAAATTTTGATATGGGTTTTAATCGAAAATAAATCGAACACTTTTAATTTTGCAAAAATAAAGACCAACCCAAAATTAAACATATAATTACAAGTGTAAATATAAAAAATAATGACTATAAAAAAATCGTCGAGAACTCTCTCAAAAAAATCACCAAAAGGTCTAAGCTTATTACAAATTAATTATTAATTTAAAATCGCTATGGGAAATACCATTTTAGGCTCGCCTTATTTAAAAAAAAAATAAATAAATAAACATATTCCAAAAAACAAACAGAAAATTAAATAAATCACATAAAAAAATTAAAAAATAATCTTGTGCTGATTTTTTCCAACAAGTACATAAAGGATTTTTGGAAAAAGATTATTCAAAATCAATTTATTATTTAAAATTTTGAACGAAAATAACTATTAGGCTCATCTTATTGAATGAACAATTAGTTGAATAATTTTAATCGTTCCCTCTCACTCGCATTTGAGAACTCGTCGTTTTTTTGCACTCCCTTCCACTCGTTGCTATGGTAAACACGTTTTTCGAACATAAAATCGATATTTACCTAATTCAATTTAATTTTTTGATTTGTATTAGCGGGGGTAAAGTAAAAAATCGAATTAATACGAAGATGTGCGCATTCGAGCGAAAAGTGGCACATTTCCGAGCGAGGGAGGCAAATGAAGCGCGACGCGGAGCGGCGCGCTTCATTTTCCCGAGATCGGAATGTGCCACTTTGAGCTCGAATGTGCACACTCGGTTTTAAGCATGATTCACAATAATTTAGGCCGATATATTAGACAATAAACTTGTTAAATAATTTTAATCGTTCCCTCTCACTTGCGCTGACAAGATTTTCGTATCTTTTTGCTCTCTTCCACTCATTGCTATGGTAAAAACGTTTTTCGAACATATAATCGATATTTACCTAATTCAATTTAATTTTTTGAATTGTAATAGCGGGGGATAAAGTAAAAAAATCGAATAAATACGAAGATGTGCGCATTCGAGCGAAAAGTGGCACATTTCCGAGCGAGGGAGGCAAATGAAGCGCGACGCGGAGCGGCGCGCTTCATTTTCCCGAGATCGGAATGTGCCACTTTGAGCTCGAATGTGCACACTCGATTTTAAGCGTGATTCACAATAATTAACTTACTTCCTAAATAATACTACTTTATTTATAATAACAATATGATTTTGATAAATAATAACTGCATTCAATCTAATATAGTTTCGTTATTAAATTTACATCGACTATCTTTGTCTTTCTCCCAAAGTCGACCACCTCCACAAAAGACCAATTCGAGCAAAAACCGACGCTGGTCGTGTTAGAGCGCTTTTACAAGAAATAAATAAACACATTACAAAGAACAATCAGAAAATTAAATAAATCTCATAAAAAAATTAAAAAACAATGTGGTGCTGATTTTTCAAAACAAGTACTAAAAATGATT
Organism: Sinopyrophorus schimmeli; assembly: GCA_036325965.1. NCBI lineage: Eukaryota > Metazoa > Arthropoda > Insecta > Coleoptera > Elateridae > Sinopyrophorus > Sinopyrophorus schimmeli. The sequence goes on from JARFIZ010000037.1 coordinate 76,231, forward strand.
TTTGGAAAAATCGGCGTGAAGCTTAAGATCATTAAAAACAAATTTATTATTTAAAATTTTGTTCAAAAATAACTATTAGGCTCGACTTATTTAATAAAAAATTAGTTGAATAATTTTAATCGTTCCCTCTCACTCCCACCGACGAAATTATCGTATCTTTTCGCTTCCTTCCACTCATTGCTATGGTAAAAACGTTTTTCGAAACATAAAATCAATATTTACTTAATTTAAAGCAGTTAACTAATTTTGATCGTTCCCTCTCAGTCGCACTTACGTTTTTCTTGTATCTTTTCGCTCTCTCGCACTCATTGCTATGGTAAGGTACCATACAATACATATTAGATAAATATATATATCAATTTAATGTAAATCAATTGTTAAAAAAATATTTACCAAGCATTATTAAATTGCGGGGGTGGCTTTAATGAAAATGTGACAAAATTCTACATAGGGGGATAGGAGGGGTCCAAAAATCTTAAATATATCATCATAAAATAATACATCACATTTTTAAATAGAAAAAAATGTGTCAATAAAATAAATTACATCTTTGCCTACACGACACCCCGGAACAGCGCCCCCCTTTCCACTTAGCAAATCGTCCGTTTAAAAATTCCATCGAAATAATTTTTTTAAATTAAATTTCGAAAAAATCCAAGCCCAATTTTTTATTTACAAAAATCAACAACCGACAACCCATCAATTACGTAACATAAATAAAAAAAAACAATCGCCAAAATTTTTCGATTTTATCGATGCTAGCGGTACCCATACAATTTCGACTGCGCTCTACAAATTACCGTACCCATGCCGAAATTAAAAAAAAATTTTACCATAGCGCAATTATTAACAAAAAAAAACAACAACAACAGCAACAACAAAGAACTATTCCAAGGTAAATAGTGCAATAAAAAGGGAGACGAGGTCGGAACACAATCGCCGGCCTGTGCGCCGAGGAATGCTGGGCGGAGGGAGCGGAGGGGCAGGATTAGGTGATAAGTGATAATGAAAAACCAGGTGGCGTTCGAGTGTGTAAAGGCATCTGTACGTAGCCCGTGGGAACGTAGCAATTCACCACGTCCCACGAATACCGGCAGCAGCCCGGGATCCGTGTAGGATGTGGCCGCGCGCTCGTGCTTTGTTTTCACGGTCGGGCACGGAATCGGCGCGGGCCGGACGGACGTCGCATTTTAAAAAAAAACAACCCATTTCGGATTACTGTTTCGGGTCTCTCGCTCCGCCGAAACGGTCGCACGGAGGGACCGGGGCCTCCTTTGTTGTTTGCATAATGGTCGTCGAGTAAGACGACTCGCACGCAGCGCCATTGTATTGTAATTTTTCTAACTGTTGAAAGGCCGCTTCTGGAAGCTCTCGCTCCGAATTGAGATTAATTGGGCGTCGTTAATTGCGAAAAAAAAAATTAGAAGCGCCCTTTCGGCCGCCGAAAACGTTTCGCGCAGCGGACTGCGCACTTTTACGGGTCTAACTGTTCAACTTTTTTTCTTCCGTCATAAATATTAGAAAAATCGAGTTGATTTGCATAAAGTTGGCTAAATCGGTTTCTTGCGACGACGACGACTTCGAAATATCAAATTTCTATTTTTTATGGGCTTCGCGTTTGAGAAATCGAAGTGGGTTGCGGTGGGTACAGGCGGCCCGCGGTTAGCTGGCGCGGCGGGCCCCTGTTTACGAAAGTGGCACGTCGGACGGAAGGGGCTAACAATTTATGTTTGAAAAAATTGCCAGAAAATAATATTATATCCCAATTTAAAAAAAAAATTATTAGTGACACGTTTTTAGTTAGAAAAAAAAATCGTTTCTTTGTTAATCGAAGAGATGTTGCTAAGACTGGGTTTTTAGGGTTGTTCTGTGTAAATGTGATTATTTTTATAAAAATAAACCACCCCTAAAAATAATGATATACGATTTTTTTTTAATATTTAAAGATTTTACGTTTTTACTTGGAAAAGTGGTCGTAACTCTGTTAATCGAAGAAATTGTTTAAATATTTTGCAAAAATTAGGTTTTTTGAGGTTTTTACTATAAGTGGGGTAATTTCTATCAAAATAAATAACCCCTCAAAATTATGACATGCGATTTCTTAAAAAATAAATTAAGATTTTATGTTTTAATTTAGGAAAAAAATCGTAACTCTGTTAATCGAAGAAATTGTTTAATTATTTTTCAAAAATTAGGTTTTTTGAGGTTTTTACTATAAGTGGGGTAATTTCTATCAAAATAAATAACCCCTCAAAATTATGACATGCGATTTCTTAAAAATATATAAAGATTTTATGTTTTAATTTAGAAAAAATCGTAACTCTGTTAATCGAAGAAAATGTTTAATTATTTTTCAAAAAATTTCGTTTTTGAGGTTTTACTATAAGTGGGGTAATTTCTATCAAAATAAATAACCCCTCAAAATTATGACATGCGATTTCTTAAAAAATATATAAAGATTTTATGTTTTAATTTAGAAAAAAAATCGTAACTCTGTTAATCGAAGAAAATGTTTAATTATTTTTCAAAAATTAGGTTTTTTGAGGTTTTTACTATAAGTGGGGTAATTTCTATCAAAATAAATAACCCCTCAAAATTATGACATGCGATTTCTTAAAAAATATATAAAGATTTTATGTTTTAATTTAGAAAAAAAATCGTAACTCTGTTAATCGAAGAAAATGTTTAATTATTTTTCAAAAATTAGGTTTTTTGAGGTTTTTACTATAAGTGGGGTAATTTCTATCAAAATAAATAACCCCTCAAAATTATGACATGCGATTTCTTAAAAAATAAATTAAGATTTTATGTTTTAATTTAGAAAAAAAATCGTAACTCTGTTAATCGAAGAAATTGTTTAATTATTTTTCAAAAATTAGGTTTTTTGAGGTTTCTATTATAAGTGGGGTAATTTCTATCAAAATAAAAAACCCCTCAAAATTATGACATGCGATTTCTTAAAAAATATATAAAGATTTTATGTTTTAATTTAGAAAAAAAATCGTAACTCTGTTAATCGAAGAAAATGTTTAATTATTTTTCAAAAATTAGGTTTTTTGAGGTTTTTACTATAAGTGGGGTAATTTCTATCAAAATAAATAACCCCTCAAAATTATGACATGCGATTTCTTAAAAAATATATAAAGATTTTATGTTTTAATTTAGAAAAAAAATCGTAACTCTGTTAATCGAAGAAAATGTTTAATTATTTTTCAAAAATTAGATTTTTTGAGGTTTTTACTATAAGTGGGGTAATTTCTATCAAAATAAATAACCCTCAAAATTATGAAATGCGATTTCTTAAAAAATATATAAAGATTTTATGTTTTAATTTAGAAAAAAAATCGTAACTCTGTTAATCGAAGAAATTGTTTAAATATTTTACTGAAATTAGATTTTAGGGATTTTACAACGTAAATAGGGCAATTTTTATTAAAATATATCACCCTTAAATATAGTATTTTACCCCCCTTTTTAAGGGTTTCGAAAATTCTACGTTTTAAATTAGAATACAAAATTATAAATTTATAAATTGCGAAAAGTTTCTTAAAGTTTATGTTAAAATTAAGTTGTTGGAGCTTGTTTCAATAAGGGAAGTAATTTTTACTAGAGTTTATCATCCCCAAAAAATAATTTTTTAAAAATAGTTCTGAAACTCATACGTTTTAATTTAATAAAAAAATCGTAACTCTGTTAATTCATAAAATTTCATCAATTTCTTATTAGATTTAATTTTTTGAGGCATTTTTACATAAGGGTGGTAAATTTTATTAAAATTAACAACCCTCAAAAATAACACCGCGCTATTCTTTTATAAAACTCAGAAAATAATACATTTTTTATTAGAAAAAAAATCGTAACTCTCTTAATTGACTTTTTAAAAAAAAAATTAGGTAAATTAAATTTCTGAAGTCTCATTTACATAAGGGTAGTAAGTTGTATTGAAATAAACAACCCCCAAAAATAATAAGCCGCGATTCCTTCAAAATCTCACAAACTTTTAATCAGAAAAACTTAGAAATTTTTGTAAATGATTGTTAAATTTTATTTAGGACCATAAAAATAAACTACCCCTAAAAAATAACAAGCGTTTCCTTAAATAATTTCCAACCTCACAAATTTTTAATTTTGAAAAATAGTCAGAACTCTGTCAATCTCAAAAAAAAATTCAAATCAGTTCTTCTCGAAGTACAGTAATTTCGATTAAGAAGAACTACCCCTAAATATAATTTCACAAAATTTTTTTTTTAATTTATTGGTCTAAATTCTTGTGAATCACGCTTAAAACCGAGTGTGCGCATTCGAGCTCAAAGTGGCACATTCCAATCTCGGGAAAATGAAGCGCGCCGCTCCGCGTCGCGCTTCATTTGCCTCCCTCGCTCGGAAATGTGCCACTTTTCGCTCGAATGCGCACATCTTCGTATTTATTCGATTTTTTCACTTTTTCCTCGCTATTGCAAATCAAAAAATTAAATTAAATTAAGTAAATACTCATTTTATGTCCGAAAAACGTTTTTAACATAGCAAATGAGGGGAAGGGAGCGAAAAGATACGACAATCTCGTCGATGCGAGTGAGAGGGAACGATTAAAATTATTCTACTTATTTTTGATCTAATTTATTGGTTTAAATTGTTGTGAATCATGCTTAAAACCGAGTGTGCGCATTCGAGCTCAAAGTGGCACATTCCGATCTCGGGAAAATGAAGCGCGCCGCTTCGCGTCGCGCTTCATTTGCCTCCCTCGCTCGGAAATGTGCCACTTTTCGCTCGAATGCGCACATCTTCGTATTTATTCGAGTTTTTCACTTTATCTCCCGCTATTACAAATCAGAAAATTAAATTGAATTAGGTAAATATCGATTTTATGTTCGAAAAACGTTTTTACTATAGCAAATGAGTGGAAGGGAGCGAAAAGATACGACAATCACGTCGATGCGAGTGAGAGGGAACGATTAAAATTATTCTACTTATTTTTGATTTAATTTATTGGCTTAAATTGTTGTGAATCATGCTTAAAACCGAGTGTGCACATTCGAGCTCAAAGTGGCACATTCCGATCTCGGGAAAATGAAGCGCGCCGCTTCGCGTCGCGCTTCATTTGCCTCCCTCGCTCGGAAATGTGCCACTTTTCGCTCGAATGCGCACATCCTCATATTTAATACATCAACATAATTTACCATAAGCTCCTTCAAATTAAAAATTTTAATATAATTTGGTAAATATTGATATTATACTTGAAAAACGTATTTACCATAGCAATGAGTGGAAGGGAGCGGGAAGATACAATGAGTTTTTCTTAAACCCATAAATTATTAATTATTAAAATATATTTGTTATCATTTAACTGCCATAAAGCATAATTTTGTGGATTTTATTTCATTTTGTTTTCGGGGTATAGCAAACCCCACCTAGTAAGGCATGTGACATCTAGTCACCCAGTTTGCGGAAGGTTAAGAAAGCTCGCAAGAACATACATTTTTTAATCTAAGTAATACAATTTAAGTTCAACTGCGTTATTTTTAGAGAATATCCTTTATCGAATGGCAGCACCTAAAGCCCCAATAAATCGCGGTCCCACTGTATTCAGACTATCTATTTTCTCGAGTCTATAACGACGGCGAAGCAAAACTCGTGCTGTTCCTTTGCGCTTTTAGAAAAAAAAAACAATTAATAAAAACGAAACCGATTTTTCGTGGGCGAACCCTGCGCCCATTTTTTTCCTCGTGGCAAAGGTGAAAGGTGCGGGCTCCTTAAAAATAAACAAACAAAAACCGATTCTTCGTGCATTACGTCGGTAATTCGCGGTTTAGTTTCTTCTTGCGACTAATTCTCGTTAAAAGGTGTTCTGGCGTGACGGTTTAAGGATTTCCAAAAGGCAACGTTCGCTTCAAGCGAACCACGCGACTGCTAAACCAAGAAATATCGTGGGAAAGTTCAGAAATTCTACCTACATCAATCGTGCGTGTGTTCGGCCGCACGAAAAAAGCACGCCACTTCCTTTTTATTTTTCTGCGAGGCGCAAAAAAGGCACGAAATTCGAGTTCGCGCGCCGTTTCGGGTCCGGCTTTTGGGAAAACGGCGCGAAACGGGATTCGCGACGGAAAAAAACCGCTTTTGAGACGCACCGAAAAAAAAAAAGGGCAATTAATTATTATGGGAACTACTGCTAAGATAGCAAAGATTAATAAGCAACTATCTTAAGTCTTAATCGCTGTTCCCACGATATAATTTCTTCAGATGAGTGACTCCGACTTTACCTTTCATTTCCTTTGCATTAAATTTTAATTAGCGCTATTTTACTGTCGATTTTTTTCGGGCCGCTCGTTTGATTGTGTTTTTTGCGGGTTGATTTTAATTAAGGCCCCAAATTAGGGCTTAATAGAATTTTAATGGGGCGCCTCTCCCTTTTGCGCTTATTTGCGAGAACGATCGGATTCCGTTTTGAAAGTTTGCAGATGAATCGATTTTTTTTGGTAACGCAAATTTTTTTTGAATATATGGGCCCCAAATTTCAATTTGAAATAAAGCGAAAGTTATGTTTATAATTTTAGTTTATTTAAGAAACAAATCTACGATTTTTTTTATTTAATTATTTGTTTTGATTTAAATCAATAAGTAACTTTCGGGGACGTGGGGGCACCGGTGCCCTATTTATTAATTTTTTATTTAAATTAAAAAAATAAATAAATAGAGGATTTACGTAGTACATATAGTAAAAATAGGTTGGTTTTTATTCGATTTATTTGTCCTTTTTTAATTAATCTTTGCGGAGGGCCCCCTTTTTAAGGGAAATCTTCTGGATTAATAAATTAAAATGTAAATCTTTTTATTCGCAGTGATTTAAATCAAAAATAGAACTGTTGAGGACTTTGGGGCACCGGTGTCTTATTTATTATTTTTTATTTAAATAAATGAAGGATTTATTTAAAAATGAGTGCCTTTTCTTTTGATTTATTTAATTTATTTGCCGTTTTTTAATTAACTCGTTTTATCGCTTATTTAATTACAATTAATTTATTTTAATAATTATTATTACAACGATCTCCCCCCAAGAAAAAATTTAAATAAAAAATCATAAACAAAATCTTAAATTTTGTATTTAGAGAAAATAAAATTTTTTAAACTGCAGGGCTTCGGTTCCCCATTCCAAAATTATTTTATTTAATTTGTATTTGTATTTGCCTCTTATTCTACCAACAAAATTTTTTAATTTAAAATTTGAGATAATTGCAGAGAGCCATTGTGCTCCCCTTAAAGTTGTTGATTTAATATAATTTTAATGGGGCGCCTCTCCCTTTTGCACTTATTTTCGAGACCGATCGGATTCCATTTTGAAGAAGGCCACGCGAAAGTTCGGTGATGAATCGCTGTTTTTTGGGAACGCAAAATTTTTTGAATATATGATCCCTTTCAATTCCAAATAAATCGAAAGTTTTGTTTGTTATCTTTATTCTATTTAAGAAACAAATCTACGATTTATTTTGGGTTTAAATTTTTTTTATTTAATTATTTTTTTTTTATTTAAATCGATAAGTAAGTTTTGGGGACGTCGGGGCACCGGTGCCCTATTTATTAATTTTTTATTTAAATTAAAAATATAAATAAATAGAGGATTTAGGTGTATGAAAAACAAGTTCGGTTTTATTCAATTTATTTGTCTTTTTAATTAATCTTTTGGAGGTGCCCCTTTGTAGGGGAAACCATTTGCATTATAAATTAAAATTTAAAGCTTTTTATTCGCACTGATTTAAATCAAAAATTAAACTGTCAAGGACTTCGGGGCACCGCTGTCTTATTTATTATTTTTTTTATTTAAATAAATGGAGAATTTATTTAAAAAATGAGTTCCTTTTCTTTTGATTTATTTAATTTATTTGCCGTTTTTTAATTAAACTTTCCGGAGTAACCTCCATTGCAAAAAGAAACTTTTTAGATTAACGAATCAAAATTTGGAGTTTTTTATTCGCAGTGATTTAAATCAAAAATTAATTTCTTGGGGAGCTTGGGACCCATCTTTTAATAAATAATTTATTTAAAAAAATCAATCAATTTTGGAGATTTATTTATTAAAAAACTCGTTTTATCGCTTATTTAATTACAATTAATTTATTTTAATAATAATTATTATAACGATCTCCCCCCAACAAACAATTTCAAAAAAAAAATCATAAGCAAAATCTCAAAATTTTGTATTTAGAGAAAATATAAATTTTTCAAACTGCAGGGCCTCGGTTCCCCATTCCAAAATTATTTTATCTAATTTTGTAGTATAGCAAGCCCCCCTCGCTCCGCGCCCCTTATTCTTCCACCAAATTTTTTTAATTTAAAATTCGAGATAATTAAATTGAGCCATTGTGCGCCCCTTAAAATTGTTGATTTAAAAAATCCGGCTCTTAAAAGGGCCCCCTAGGCGCGTAATTGCGCTAAACTTCAGCCTAAACGCCAACTTTGTATTGAAAGCTTGTATCGTAGGTGACTTGATTTAATTGGACTTCCGTTGAACCGTGGGAACCGGCGGCAGGTGCAACGTGCAGGTTCTCCTCTTTCCATGACCTTATCACGAAACGCGAGTTTGACGAGGACGAGGATGCTGCGATTATTCGATAAGTCAAGGCCGAACTCGTCCCTTTTTTTTCGTCCGTTTCGGCCGAGCTCTTTAAGAAGGAAGCGAAATTTATTTCGACCGATCGTAATTGGCACATAATTGTGGGAGAGGTTTGTTCAATCAGTTAACGGAAGCTGTAATCAAGTGTGCTGCGAGGCACGGACGATTTGATTCTCACGATATGCACGAGCCCCGCACGCCCACGAGGAGCCCCCCTTTCCTTGCGAGCCTTCGATAACGAATCTTTTGATAAGGGCTTCGACCGGCTTCGCGCCCGATTTGCGACGTTTTGTTTTTTTTTTTTATTTTTTTTATTTTTTTTTTCAATAACGAGGTCGGGCAAAAAATTGCCGTTTTATGTTTCCTGCGCTTCGGCAAAAATCGTTTTATGGATTTCGCTTAATTAAGATCTATTGAACTCTTCTCAAGGCGAAGGAGAAGGGAAAAAGGTGTGTGTGTGTGCGCGCGTAAAAAAGTTGCCTAATAAAAATGCCCATTTGTAATCAATCACCTTTTAATAATAAGCATTGTTCAGCGTAGAAATGATGAATAGAAAACGTAGCCTATGCCAAGGCATGCGCATAAATTATTTATTATTGCCGTATTGTTTACAAACGTTACGTAATTATTATTTCGAGAATTTCTTTCGCTTCGATCGGGCCGCTTTTAATTAGGCCCGCCTCTTTTTTCCCCAAAAAACGTGAATCATCAAACACAGCCACTTGCCAACATGAAAGGAAAATTAAACATTTTTGTTACGCTATAATTAACTCTGGCATGTTAAAATTTACTGGTGAAATTCTAGTAAAAAGACAGGTACAATTACGGTCCATAACGTAATCAAATCCTCCTTTGTTGTTCCCTCAGACAGAACCGTACTCGTTTTTTTCTTTCTCTTTTACACTCCAAAAATCGTGGGTCGGCTTCGGAAAACCAAATCCCGCGACAATTAAAATTTTATAAAAATTGTATGGTGGAGGGGGGCGCGTACACTTTGTTTTTTGAAAAAAATGGTAGCGGATGCGTTTAGAATGTTTTTTAATTGATCAATTCGAAGATTAAAAAATTCTGGGTCCGAGGGGTGGGGGTGGTTTGACGACCTATCTGTGGATCTATGGGGGTTGAAAGTGGCGCGAAGCGAAACGCGCGAGTACGTCCCTGGCGGAAGAAGCCATCGTAAGTTAGCAGTGTTAGCACGTGTTAGCGGCAGGTGCGAGTCGCACGCGGTAGCGGCCTTCCCCCTACCTCTTGGGGCCCCCGAAGAGCCCCAGCAGAAGCGTGGGAAAGGCTCCTCTCATAGCTTCCCAAAACAGCACACGGGTGACCTCACGCGCGTGAATAATCACGTGTCTCTTACGTTTATCTTCTTTTATCATTATCGAAGCCCACGTTCTTCTTTTCCTTTCGAAAGTGCTCCGTGAAGAGATGCACAAATGCCGATGCGCTCTTCGGCGTGCCCCGTGCCCGTAGTTTTCTCTTCGTGTCGGAGACGCTTTGTTTCTTTTCATCGAGCGCTTCTTTTAATCGGCTCGGATCTCGTACACGTCGAATGTCCTCTTTTTCTTCTTTTGTATTTGGAGCGGTGCTCAACAGTTAGCGCCACCGCCCTCGAAGCGGACGACCTCGTTTCGAGAATTTGAAAAAAATTAATGGCGATGGGGTTATTTTTTCGAATTTGGAGATCAACGAGTATTTTTTTTTAAATGCGGTTTTTTGGGGGTTTTAATTGTACATTTGAATAGAAGGTCTTTTTCTTAATAAATCTTAGTTGAAAAATCAAAAAAAAATAAAACAATGGTGAATGGAAAAAATGGAATTTGATCGACCGTTTCCGTTAAATATTTGAGAAAATATTTTTTTAATGCGGGCTTTCATATTTTAAGGGTTGATTCTACATTGTATTAGAAGATTTTTTATTTATAAGCTTAAGTTCAAAAATTAAAAAAAGCAGGGCAATGGACCAATTTATTTCTATCGAATGGATTTTTGGGAAAATGATTTTTTTAATGCGAGCGCTAATATTTTAGGGGTTGTTTTTATACAGTCGTAGAAGCTTTTTTTTTTAATAACATTTATTTCAAAATTGAAAAACTAAGCGATGGCCATTATATTTCTATCAAAAAATGTATAATTTCGTTGGCCATCTCAAATAGATTTTTGGGAAAATTATTATGTTGAATGGGGTCGCTCATATTTTAAGGGTTGCTTTTACACAATTATGGAAGACTTTTTTTAACAACTATTATTTTAAAAATGAAAAATAAATTAATGGCGAATGTATTTCTATCAAAAAATGTATAATTTCGTTGGCCATCTCAAATAGATTTTTGGATAAATGATTTTTTTAATTGAGATGGCTTATATTTTAGGGGTGGCTTTTACGTAGTTATAGAAGACTTGTTTTTCAATAACTTTTTTTTCAAAAGCGAAAAACATCAAAAATAGTGTAATTTCGTTAACTATCTCGAATACATTTTTGGGAAAATATTTTTTTTAGTGGGGGGCGCTGATATTTTTCGGGTTGTTTTTACATAACTATAGAAAAATTTTTTCTTCATAACTTTAATTTTAAAAACAAAAAACAGAGCAATGGCGACTGTATTTCTATCAAATGGATTTTTGGGAAAATAATTTTTTTAAATGCGGTCGCCGTTATTTTAGGGGTTGCTTTTACACAATTATAAAAGACTTTTTTTCAATAATTTTATTTTAAAAATGAAAAATAAACGAACGGCGAATATATTTCTATCAAATAATGTATAATTTCGTTTGCCATATCAAATACATTTTTGGAAAAATGATTTTTTTAATTGAGGTCGCTCATATTTTGGGGGTGGCTTTTACGTAGTTATAGAAGACTTGTTTTTCAATAATTTTTTATTCGAAAGCGAAAATTATATCAAAAAATGTATAATTTCGTTAACCATCTCAAATACATTTTTGGAAAAATATTTTTTGCATGGGGGCCTGATATTTTTAGGGTTGTTTTTACATAGCTATAGAAAACTTTTTCTTTATAACTTTAATTTCAAAAACGAAAAACAGAGCAATGGCGACTGTATTTCGATCGAATGGATTTTTGGGAAAAAATTTTTTGAATGCTGTCGCCGCTATTTTAGGGGTTGCTTTTACACAATTATAAAAGACTTTTTTTCAATAATTTTTATTTTAAAAATGAAAAATAAACGAACGGCGAATATATTTCTATCAAATAATGTATAATTTCGTTTGCCATATCAAATACATTTTTGGAAAAATGATTTTTTTAATTGAGGTCGCTCATATTTTGGGGGTGGCTTTTACGTAGTTATAGAAGACTTGTTTTTCAATAACTTTTTATTCGAAAGCGAAAAACACATCAAAAAATGTATAATTTCGTTAACCATCTCAAATACATTTTTGGAAAAATATTTTTTCGCATGGGGGCGCTGATATTTTTAGGGTTGTTTTTACATAGCTATAGAAAACTTTTTTTTTCATAACTTTAATTTCAAAAACGAAAAACAGAGCAATGGCGACTGTATTTCTATCAAATGGATTTTCGGGAAAATAATTTTTTTAAATGCGGTCGCCGTTATTTTACGGGTTGCTTTTACACAATTTTAAAAGACTTTTTTTCCAATAATTTTCATTTTAAAAATGAAAAATAAACGAACGGCGAATATATTTCTATCAAATAATGTATAATTTCGTTTCCATTCAAATACATTTTGGAAAAATGATTTTTTGAATGGGCGCTATATTTTGGGGTGTTTTACATAGTTATAGAAACTTGTTTTTCATAACTTTTTATTTAAACGAAAACATCAACAATGTACTAATTTCGAAATTCAAATAATTTTTGGAAAATATTTTTGAATGGGGCGCTGTATTTTTAGGGTTGTTTTACATATATAAAAACTTTTTTTAAACTTTAATTTCAAAAATAAAACAACATGGCATTATTTCGCCAAATCAATAATTTATTGAGAAAATTAATTTTTAATGTGGCGCTTTTTACTGGGGTTTTATTACCCTTAAAGCAAAAATTTTTCTTAAATACGTTTAGTTATAAACCTCTAAAACAAACGGGGTCAATATATTTCCCAAAATAAATAATTTAGTTTGAAAATTATTTTTTTAATGGGCGTTCTTTTACTCGGTTATTGATTACGTAAAGTCAATAAGATTTGTTATTGGAAGCGGAATAAGCGCTTTGTTTAAACCTCTGATATGAAATACGGGGTCGTAAAACGAAAATTAAATATTTTGGGCGCTTGTTAATTTTTCCGTTATTAGGGGCACGTCGACCTCCGCATTTTAGATTAATTCGAATGTCATTTATGTACGTTCATTGCAAAAGGGAAGGGCGTGAAGATAGAAAACGGAGTCGAAAGAAAACATTATGGGCTTTTTAATTTTTTTATTATTGGCTGATTATTTATTTTAGATTTGCGTTCAATTAAAGGGAACGCGATCCGCGGGTAATGGCGTCTTACCATTTTTTAAGGGTGCTTTTGACGAGTCGAAAGTGTACTTTGGGGGTGTGCGTTTTTTTAATGGTTTTTTTGGGGCGTTCGTTGGATTAACAATTTTAAACGGGTATTAACTACAGTCGAACCTCGATAAGTCGAAGTTGAAGGGAAACTAAAAATAATTTGAATATCGATTTTATGTTTGAAAAACGCATTTACCATAGCAATGAGTGGAAGGGAGCGAGAAGATACGCCAATCTCGTCAGTGCGAAAGAAAGGGAACGATTAAAATGAATTAACTAACTTTTCGTGTAATTTATTGGCCTAAATTATTGTGAATCGTGCTTAAAACGGAGTGTGCGCATTCGAGCTCAAAGTGGCACATTCCGATCTCGGGAAAATGAAGCGCGCCGCTCCGCGTCGCGCTTCATTTGCCTCCCTCGCTCGGAAATGTGCCACTTTTCGCTCGAACGCGCCCATCCTCGTATTTGTTAAATATATGTACGTCATCTTTCGCCCTTTCAAAACATAAATTTAAATTTAGTTTAGTAAATATCGATTTTTGGTTCAAAAAACACATTTACTATAGCAATGAGTGGAAGGGAGCGAAAAGATACGACAATCTCGTCAGTGCGAAAGAAAGGGAACGATTAAAATGAGTTAACTAACTTTTCGTGTAATTTATTGGCCTAAATTATTGTGAATCGTGCTTAAAACGGGGTGTGCGCATTCGAGCTCAAAGTGGCACATTCCGATCTCGGGAAAATGAAGCGCGCCGCTCCGCGTCGCGCTCCATTTGCCTCCCTCGCTCGGAAATGTGCCACTTTTCGCTCGAATGCGCACATCATCGTGTTAATTGGATTCGACTATATTAATAACATATCCTTCAAATTCAGATTTTCTATTCGGAAAAAGTTTTCGCTTGAAAGTGCACATACTCCTTAATAATTGAATTTTCCTATCTTATTCTTCTCTCTTACAAATAATATTAATTAAATCAAACTGAAGTAAATGTACCACTTCTCGCCTTTCTTTTAATTAAAAATTACGGTAGGGTATTTTTACCAAAAACCACATTTCTAATTTAGTACTTTTAAACTAGACTAGGTGGGAGGCTTCATCGTACATGAAAAAAAATACTTTAACTTTTTCCGAATTTCGGCTCTTATTTCCCAACCTTTTTCTAAAATTTTGATGCATCCCTTATGTAAGGGGGCGTCCATAAATTACGTGAGGTGTTTTTTAAATTTTCTGCCCCCCACCATTCCCCAATCTCACGTGAGATTTTTCAAAATGTGGGTTTCTTACGTAAGAAATTATTTTCTTTCGAACGACTCAGTGAATGATCTTAATCGTATTACGATTACGCTTAAGAGGACTGGGGACCACGTGACTTTTTCAGATGAAAACAAACACTCGTCTTACGTCTTCGCTGGGAGATATACCCTAGTCCTGCTCGAAGCAAACGCGCCGATTAAGAAATGCACTGTTTCGTTTTGTGTCACCTATTCAATTCTACTTAAACAAAACTGTCTATATAAAACGTAATTCTAGTAGTAATCGGCGGGTTGTAAGTCCGTGGCAACATTGCAAAGGAATCGAATTCGCAATGAAAATCCTCAGCATTGAATCTCGGGAAACATTACAAATCTTAGATATTCACTACTTTAAAATACCTACGCATTTCTTTTATTTCATTTATTTCGAATCATTTTTTATGCTGCTTTCAGTCTGCAGTTTTAAGGAAGTATAATGTGGAGGACGACAATAAAAAAATATATTTTTAAATTGTAATAAAAAATTATCTTTTTACTACTAATGCCTATAAATAATTACAATTATTAATAAATAATTATTTATACAAATTCTACAAAAAAAGTATGCAATATATTTTGTATAAAAATAAAACAAAATTATTCATATCTCTAAAAAATAAGAAAATTAAGTGTCACATTAAAATCGGAAAATTATTATATTTTCCTTGTTACAAAACCTATTTATCCGGTTTTTAATAATACACATCTAAGACATAAAATGGTGAGTGTTAATTTAATATTAAATATTTTGTGAAAAAAACAAAGATTCAATTTTTAAATAATAGAAATATCGTTGTATTTTTTAATCAATGTCTTTGTGATTATTGACCATATATTGTAATAGTGTAAACGTTTTTTTATTACTAAATTCGAGAAATAAATAATTTCTATTAAAACAGATACTCAAAGTATATTCAATACTCTAAATAAATATTTTTACTCATATCTCTATACAGCTTTTATTTCTATGTAATATAACATATATTCCAATTTTGACGATAGCTTAAAATACTCGACATATTTTAAAATATGTACATACTGTATGATTGTAGGCCAGTTAATGTTTATTCTCTTGCCGAGGAGGATTTCTTAATGATAAGCCTCGTTTATATCTCGGATCAATTAGTTCCGGTAGCACACATTTATAATAAAATAACTTTAATTTTGGAAGCATATCTCTACTCCAAAATAAATCATCTCTATGTATCTAAAACAACAAAATGAATAATAATATTTATAACATTGAAGGAAACTACCTCATCTACAATCATTCCCATTTTGCTCCAAATAACAAAGTAACATATATTTCTTTGCGTAACGGACAGTTGTCCCTGCACTTGGTAATAGTACGCATGAGATTTTTTAAGTTCTAATTTACCTGAACTGTTAAGTACTGTAAATGGCAACTTAGCTTCTTTAGGATGAATGTTTCGGCATGAAGATGGACATTTAATTTCTAGTAAGGCATTTTCATTAATGAGACCATCAGGACTAGCACCCAAAAGGAGAATTTTCAGAAATAAACAAACCACACTTCTGCACATTTAAATGCTTGTACAGATTGGAAAATGATTGGATAGCAAGTTTTTCACTTTCTAATCCATACTTGGTGTGTTTATTTCCAAAAAAATTGTTATAGAGCAGATCTTTTACTAAATTTTCACATGATGTTGTAGGTCTTAATTTACAAATTCGCCCAAAATTTGACGCAGTGAGCCTTAAACATCTTTCCTGTTTCCATAGAATACAATCGGCCTGTCCCGAAGTATCGTTTGCAATTTGGGCTATTTGGTGAGGTGTTTTGCACAAATTCTTTAAAAATTCTTCTTCTTTTGCGTTGTACTCCTCCTCACACATGTCATTAATGTAATTTTCACCTGGCCCATACGTGTTATCAGTATCAGGTTTTTGCTTTCTATTATAGGATCTGCGTTGAATTAACCGTCTTCTCATTAAATTCGTTCTACTTTTCAGTTGTTTATGTCCATAGTTTTTTAAATATATTCTAGGACTATTGAATGCTAAGGCTTTATATAAATTACGATGAAATTTGCCATTAGAATTAAATGAGAGAGCGGCCGCTTCACATCGTGTCTGATAACCACCTTTTAGGGAAAAGTTTAGTCTTTTTCCACCCACAAACTTACAAACGATGGAATTGTAATGCTCAGCAACATTATTATCCATATTATGAATTAGGCTTCCAATGTTACTCAGTAATCTATAGGTACACGCAGTCACATCCTGATATAGGCCACACTGTTTCATTTCAGGTACATAATTTTTTTCCTCCTCTTTAGGAACACATTTATAATATCCAATTTCGTCACATTTTTCGTGTTCGCCAAATATGTGCGACGGTATATTAAGAATATCTGCTCTTAAAACTTAATTTTTCGGAAAAAGATGTTGAGTCAGATATTCTTTTCTAACAGCCGAAACAACACATTTCCGAAATCTGGCAGATTGGTTTAAAACGTTCTTTCTTAAATAAGGAGCAACCAAATGATTTGAGGAATCACTGCGTCTTTTTCTGAAATGTTGGATATTATATGATTGAATAAACATGTCACAAAAAATCAATAACAATAAGTATAAAAAATGTTTAAAGTCAAAAACACTATTGTTGAGTAGGTTATGTAAAATTTGCAAAATTTGAATAAATTTTTAAATTCTTACTTGTTACTTCTCGAAGTTTAGAGACAAAGTTCCGGAGTAGATGGTTCTTACACTCAATTTTTCAATTAGCGTATTTCCATATGGTTTAATTTTTAATAATTGTTTATACACAGAACTGTCACCATCCCCAACAAGTTTTAAATATTTCATATTATACATGGCAATACTATTTTTGAAGCCATCTACTATTATGTCCGTTTCCATACTTGCACTGGTACCTTTCCAATTTTTAAAACAATTGTGAATAGGTGCTTCATTTTCGTTGGTATACCGAGCACATACACAACAGTAGCTGTTTCTTATACCTAAATATAAAAGTTTTCCGGTACGGTAACCAATTATGCAAGCCTAAATAAAATATACATATATTCAGTGTATCCACAAGTAATATATAAAATGTATCTTACGACGCCCGAAGCTGCGTTATAATTAACATTGTAGGATCGTTTTGACCATGCACCATCTGTTACAACTGTTATATAAGGTATACCATCTTTATCAACAAACCCCTCTTTCACAGCTAAATCATATTCTTCTTTTGCAGCTATTTCCATGCTTTTCCAAGCTGTTCCTCTAATTTTTTCAGAAACCGTCTCATGAAAGCGTTGGTACGATTTATTTGATACCATTGGCATCTCAATTGTGCTACAGATTTCATCTAATTGAGAGTACCCTATGCCAGTAGAAATTGTTGCCATAGGAAGAGCCAAATTTATAGACAAATCATCATTTTCCTGCTTTTCAGTGGAAATGTCACGAGTAAGTCCACATACTCTGCATTTCAGGGTAAAGTTACTCATAAATCCTTTTCGAGCTTCTTTTATTACATTCATATCTCCTATACCGCAGTTAAAAAGGCCATCGTGTTTGCTCAATTCTTTTATTTGTTTAAATAAGAATTGTACATCAAACAATCGTCGACCTTGTAAAAGGGTTTCTTCAAAATTATCATCTTCTGAAGTATTACGTGTCTCCAAACTAAATTGTACAATTGAATAAGATTGAATAATTATTTATAAAAATTAATATAACCAAATTGTCTAATTGCTTTTTACAGTACACAGTTGAATAACAGTAGTAAAAGTTATTTTTTATTTACTGCTCTATGTGATTTTGATGTGTGTTTACGTTTTTTAATAAATAATATAATTTTAAAAAAGTATATCAGTTTTGTAGTATAAAAAAGACTTTAGACATCTTTTGGTCCTCCAAGGTTGAAATAAAACATTTATATTTACTTGAAAGTATTTGTGCTCTTGGTATAAGAAGTTGAAGATAAAGATTGTTTTTCTTCAAATAATGTTTTACATTTTTTAGGAGTAGTTTGATACATCTGATCAACTCTAAAATTTTATAATTATTTTTATGCATTAAATTATATATTATTTATTAATTGGGTGTATATTTTGCTTTGAATTTTATTTTTTAATAATTATTTCATTAGATTGTACAATTTTTTGGTACATTTTTAAATAAATGCTTACCCATTAAGTTCTGATTCACTCCTTTTAGTTAAATTATTGATATCGTCAATGAGCACAGGTTTTGATTGAGTTTTATTGGCTCTAATTAAATTAACACATATACATTGCTAATTTATTAAATGTACAATATATTGAAATACTTACATAACCCGAAGCATAGCATTTCTCCTACTTTTCGTTTAACAGATAAGCTCTTGTTCTTATTTGACAAAGCTTTATTTTTCCCATTATTAAATTTAATTAAAATTTAATAATGAATAAATACAATTAAGGTAATCAAGATATTAAGCAAAATAAATGTAGTAAATATGTTGAACGCAGTAAACACACAAAATGCAATAAATGCAAAAGAAATAAACTAAACACAGAAAAGGTAATCAGTAAATAGACACTATAAATGCAACTAGACGTGATTTAAAGAAATTTACCGCTTGCTGTATTTATCATACGCTCTCAAAGTCTGACCGTTCAAACAGCGTTGCAAAATTTGCATGTACCTTTTAAATACGCTTTTCTGACATGAGCGCCCTCAATCGGTAAAAATCACGGTTTTTCTTCTCATTCATTAAAAATTGGATTAATAAAAAAATTTCTCCTATAAAAGAGTTCTATTTTAAAATTTTACGTATGGGATGTGTACTATTTTTAATTTTTTAATACAGTAAAAGTTTTGTCCTTTTTATGACTTTTTAAAATTTTTAGCCTACATCCGCTATTCTATATAAAAATATAATTTAAATGCCGAAAACCGCATTATAATTGCATCAGTAATAACGATGCTAGAAGGAAAACGGTGAATTAGCTCGGTATCCAGTCCTCTTAAGATTAAATTTTAAGCATGTACAATCTGGATTAAATGGACCAAAATAGTATAATTTTTTTTTGTTTCAATCAGAAAAAAAATAGCGTGATATTTGCCGAGACCCCCCCTCTCTCTAACGTAAGATTAGATGAGATTTGACTCGACCCCCTCCCCTTCCTTAAACATTTCACGTAATTTACGGACGCCCCCTAACATATAAATATTTTTCTCTATTTAAAAATTATTTTGTTATTTAAACAAAATTTTGTAAGAAATTGAGCCATTTGGACCTCCCAAGTTTAAATCATAAGTACGCTACTGTATTTTCTTTGTAAAAGACCAATTTAGATACAATCTATTGTTAAAAAATTTCTAATTTAAATTTAAAAACACCCAAATTACATTTTAATTCAATTTCGAAATCGAAAAAACTTTATTCAAAAATTCCCACAGGTACTTACATTTTTGAAAAATAACAATTTAATTACGCTCGATAAAACTGAATAAAAAGAAACTCGTAAAAACTCATCTCGCAGATTTAATATTTACTAAATTAAATTAATTTTTTGATATAAAAAAGTGAAGGATAAAGTAGAAAATCGAATAAATACGAAGATGTGCGCGTTCGAGCGAAAAGTGGCACATTTCCGAGCGAGGGAGGCAAATGAAGCGCGACGCGGAGCGGCGCGCTTCATTTTCCCGAGATCGGAATGTGCCACTTTGAGCTCGAACGCGCACACTCGATTTTAAGCGTGATTCTCAAGAATTTAGGCCAATAAATTAAACAAAAAAGTTAATTAATTAATTTTAATTGTTCCCTCTCTTTTGCACTTACTAGGTTGTCGTATCTTTTCGCTCCCTTCCACTCATTGCTATGGTAAAAACATTTTTCGAACATAAAATCGATATTTACCAAATTCAATTGAATTTTTTGGTTTTGTAATAGCGGGGGATAAAGTGAAAAAATCGAATAAACGCGAAGATGTGCGCGTTCGAGCGAAAAGTGGCACATTTCCGAGCGAGGGAGGCAAATGAAGCGCGACGCGGAGCGGCGCGCTTCATTTTCCCGAGATCGGAAATGTGCCACTTTGAGCTCGAATGTGCACACTCGGTTTTAAGCGTGATTCTCAAGAATTTAGGCCGATATATTAAACAAAAAGTTAATTAATTAATTTTAATCGTTCCCTCTCTTTTGCACTTACTAGGTTGTCGTATCTTTTCCCTCCCTTCCACTCATTGCTATGGCAAAAAAAATTTTCGAACATAAAATCGATATTTACCCAATTCAATTTAATTTTTTGGTTTTGTAAGAGCGGGGGATAAAGTGAAAAAATCGAATAAACACGACGATGTGCGCGTTCGAGCGAAAAGTGGCACATTTCCGAGCGAGGGAGGCAAATGAAGCGCGACGCGGAGCGGCGCGCTTCATTTTCCCGAGATCGGAAATGTGCCACTTTGAGCTCGAATGTGCACACTCGGTTTTAAGCACGATTACGAAGTGTCCCGTTTTAACAGGAAAAAAACAAATGTGGGTGACAATCCGGATAATCGCGAATCCGTATAACTGAGGTCCGGATAATAGAGGTTTTACTGTACCCAAAATTCGAGTTATCGATATAAAAATATTAACGTTGAAATAAGCAAGTCCTAGCGAAATAAGTTCGAGTTATCAAAAATTCGACTTATCGAGGTTCGACTGTAATTATTTTAATTTGAATCTTTTGGGGGCCCTCAAATTACCAACGATTCAATTTTTTTAAACTAACTAAGAGGCGCGTTAAAAACGTTATTCCTCGGCGGTTCCCGGGGGTCGAAAATAATTAAGGTAATTGTTTAAATAATGTGCCGTAAAATGCAATTTGCAAATAGGGAATCGTTTTGCTCGTTCCGTGCATAAAAGTCTACCTGCGCTATCAGTTTTAATTTGACCTTTCCGACTTTCGAATAAATTATAAATAATCGCATCCGGCCGATACGATAAGAAGCGTGTATTTATTTTATTTGGTGCGAATTTGATTTTTATCGCCGTCGAGCGTAAGGACCGTTTTCGTGACGCATTTTTGGCGCCCGTTTTCGAAATAGCACAACGGCAAGCCGTTTTAGTATTGCCTTTGCCTTTGTTCGCGAAACACTTCGATTTTAATTTCCGACGTTAGAATAATTAGAAAAGGCGCTGTGCCGATTGAAAAAATGCGTTTGCGAGCGAAGTCCAGTGGCGGATTCGAATTGCGGCAAGACCAAAAAAAAAACCAAAAAAAAATAATTAAATTTCGAGCAACAACAATTGATTTTGTATTTTTTTTTGGACTTGTAAAACTAATAGATTTTTTCTAATTGCAGAAACCCCAAGCACGTTCGAGAAAAAACCAGTTCCGAGGGGGGTCTTCCCCAGTCTCAAAAAACATATTGGCAATGGTAAGTCACAATTTTTTTTTCGAATAGTTAAACGAATGCAATCATTAAAAATGCACTGCAATTTTTTGTGGCCCTTTTGACAGAGCTACGAATTTTTTTTTGTTGTGTTTTACTTAATTTTTTTTTCTCGTTTCAGATGGTTTGGCGCTGATCAGCCGGACCATTGCATTGCCAAAAAAGTGCTCGTTTTTTGATCCGTTTTTCGGGAGTTTCGCGTTTTGATTCGTAGTCTTAAAACCGTCTAAAGCCCTCCCAGTAAAAAAGTGTCCCCTATAAAATTAGATTGTTCGTTCGTTTAAAAAAAACTTGGTGCCTTTTTTTTCTTTGCCAAAAGACTTTAACGTAATTTAAAAAAAAGTGCGACGGGAGTGTTAAAATCGCGAGTGAGTGGGGGCCTTCTCCGGAGAACGACGAGGTCCGACATCGGCAAAGGTAGGATTGAATTTTTTTTTTTTGAAAAAGCCACTGGAATTAATTCGAAAAATTAAAATAAAATTCTGTTAATTTAATTCTAATGGCTTTTTAAAATTTTCCATTATTGAAAATGATTGTGTTTAAAGTATTTAAGGTTTTCAGCAATCGAAAAAAAATGAATTTAAGCCATTAAGGGTTCCGCTAATTCTGTTTAGTCATTTTTTTTGTTTCTTTATGTGCACTTGTAAAAAAATCAGCAATTCGATAACAGTTTTTTTTGGGTAATTGATTCAAACTTGGAAGTAATACAAATCATTTCATGTTTTTTAATTTGGTGAAAACGGTATTTAAATATTTTTGGAAGTTTTCAAAATTTTTTTTTTCCTTTTTTTGAAATTGTAAACACTAGAGTTCATCACAAACTGTTTATTACTCAAAAATTAATTGATCTATTTAAATGAGGTTTTTGCCAATTGAAAGAGGACTAAATTTGGGCCAATAGGGCTTTTAATTTTTTGAAAAACATTATGAAACGTTTTTATAAGCGCATATAAGACAATTATTATACACTTAGTGAGTACAAATAATTTATTGCTTGAGAAAGGGTTGTCAGATTTAAATAGGGTTGTTACCAGGCCAAATAGGACTAAATTTGAGCAAATAAGTGTTTTGGCAAATGATTAAAAAATATTATTTAATTTTTTTATAGTCGTACGAAATTGCAAAGTCAAAATAACTTTTCAAAACTTTACCCTTATGTTATACTTTAAGTAAATCATCTCAAACTAGGATATTATATTGATAATTTAATGTATTATATGTGAGTAAAATCTCATTTAAATATCTTTTTTGGATTTTTGAAAAAATAAAAATTTTTTTAAAACGTAATAAGCGATCACTGTTCAACGTAATAAAAATTATTCTTCCTGAGCACAAATAATTAGTTAGTTGAAAACGGGTCGCCAGATTTTAATGGGGTTTTCACCAATCCAAAGAAGACCAAATTTGAGCAAATAGGTGTTTTGGCGATTCTTTCAAAAAAACTTTAAACATTTTTTATAGGCGCACAAAGTTACATAATCAAAATAACTTTTTGAAAAGTCACTATAGTGCTATTCGTTAAGCAAATCATCTCAAACTTGAAGATTATTTAAATAATTTAGTTTATTGCATTTAGGCAAAACCCCAATTAAATCTCTTTGTTTGCTTTTGAAAAAAATATATTTTTTGGAATTAAAATGAACGTTTATCGATCAACTTAATAAAAATTACTCTTGTCGAGCATAAATAATTAATTTCTTGCGAACGGGTGGTCCGATTGAAACAATCTTTTTACTAATCAAAAGAGGACTAAATTTAAGCCAATAGGTGTCTCGCCGATATTTCAAAAATTTCTTTAAATGTTTTTATATATGCATGAAGTTTTATAATCAAAATAACTCTTCAAACCATGACCATTCTGTTATTCGATAAATAAATGAATCCAAACTTAGAGATTATATTAATAATTTAGAGTATTATATTTGACTAAAATGTCATTTAAATATCTTTTTGACTTTCGAAAAAATAGCAATTTTTTGAAATCGAAATTAGAGATCACTGTTCAACGTCATAAAAATTATTCTTACTGAGCACAACTAATTAATTAGTTGAAAACGGGTTGCCGGATTTAAATGGGGTTTTCAGCAATCGAAAGAGGACTAAATTTGAGCAAATAGGTGTTTCGGCGATTCTTTCAAAAAAATTTTAAAAAAATTTTATAGGCGCACCAAGTACAGAATCGAAATAACTCTTCGAAACGTCCCTGTTGTGTTGTACGCTAAGTAAATCATTTCAAACTTGGATATTATTTAAATAATTTATTTTATTACATTTGGGCAAAACCCCATTTAAATCTCTTTGTTTGCTTTTGAAAAAAAAATATTTTTTGGAATTTAAATGAACGTTTACTGGATCAACTTAATAAAAATTACTCTTGCCGAGCACAAATAATTTATTTCTTGCGAACGGGTTGTCCGATTGAAAAATCTTTTCACTAATCGAAAGAGGACTAAATTTAAGCCAATAGGTGTCTCGGCGATTTTTTCAAAAACTTTTTTAAATTTTTTTATGTATGCTCGAAGTTTTGCAATCAATATAACTCTTCAAAACGTCACCATTGTGTTATTCGTTAAATAAATTAATCCAAACTTGGAGATTATTTAAATAATTTAGTGTATTATATTTGAGTAAAACTCCATTTAAATATATTTGTTTGTTTTTGAAATATTTTTTTTTTTTTGGTTTTAAAATGAACGTTTACTGATCAACATAATAAAATTACTCTTGCCGAGCACAAATAATTAATTTCTTGCGAACGGGTGGTCCGATTGAAATATTTTTTTTACTAATCAAAAGAGGACTAAATTTAAGCCGATAGGTGTCTCGGCGATTTTTTCAAAAAACAATCGTTAATTATTTTAGGCACGCGACTATAGAGAACCGAAAACGTTTTCTTTAAAATTTTTTTTATTGTTATTTCTAAACCAAGCTTAATGAACTTTTTGCATAGTGTACATAATTTATTATACCGCAGTCTGGCATAAACAAAATCTTATTATCTTCATTATTTTTCAAAAAATTAATTTTTTTCAAACAGCAAATTGCTCTACCATAAAATACTTGTGTACGTTACAAAGGATTTTGACTTCAATTACCTAACACACTCTTTTTTTATTTCTTAAAGTCACATTTCTTATTTTTTTTATAAATGGTAAAAAAACCGCTGCGTGTACTTTATTACGCGCTTGAGAAGTTATACTTCTTTGGCGTAACATAATTAAATATAACCACGTGTACAAATTAATAGAAATAAATTCAATAAATACGAGGATGTGCGCATTCGGGCGAAAAGTGGCACATTTCCGAGCGAGGGAAGCAAATGAAGCGCGACGCGGAGCGGCGCGCTTCATTTTCCCGAGATCGGAATGTGCCACTTTGAGCTCGAATGTGCGCACTCGGTTTTAAGCACGATTCACAATGATTTATGCCAATAAATTAGACGATAAATCAGTTGAACAATTTTAATCGGTCTTTCTCACTCGCACCGACAAAATTATCGTATCTTTTTGCTCTCTTCCACTCATTGCTATGGTAAAAACGTTTTTCGAACATAAAATCGATTTTTAGTAAACTAACTTTGAATTTATGATTTGAAAGTGGGAAGAATAAAGTAAACAAATGCAATAAATACGAGGATGTGCGCGTTCGAGCGAAAAGTGGCACATTTCCGAGCGAGGGAGGCAAATGAAGCGCGACGCGGAGCGGCGCGCTTCATTTTCCCGAGATCGGAATGTGCCACTTTGAGCTCGAATGTGCGCACTCGGTTTTAAGCACGATTCACAATGATTTATGCCAATAAATTAGACGATAAATCAGTTGAACAAGTTTAATCGGTCTTTCTCACTCGCACCGACAAAATTATCGTATCTTTTCGCTCTCTTCCACTCATTGCTATGGTAAAAACGTTTTTCGAACATAAAATCGATATTTATTAAACTAACTTTGAATTTATGTTTTGAAAGTGGGAATAATAAAGTAAACAAATGCAATAAATACGAGGATGTGCGCGTTCGAGCGAAAAGTGGCACATTTCCGAGCGAGGGAAGCAAATGAAGCGCGACGCGAAGCGGCGCGCTTCATTTTCCCGAGATCGGAAATGTGCCACTTTGAGCTCGAATGCGCACACTCGATTTTAAGCGCGATTTTTGATATTTCATAGACGGTTATCTAAATACCGCCAAATTTTTGTTACCAGTGCGCGCGCAACTCTCTTCGCCTTCTAAAATTTGCACTCTCAACTCGCCAAAAGAAGTATAACTTCAAAAAACCATAAAGTACCCAATTATTAACATTTTAGAAGTCCACAAAAACGTAGCCATTTTCCTTTTCGATCCCTAACAATCGGCACGTGCCAGCGCCAACATCCCTTATTTACTTCCGAGTTCCGGTACGTTGATTGGTCCCAACGTCCCCTTGCTCGATAAAAATAATACGTACATAAACGCAACACCCCTCGTAACTGATTTTAGTTAATCCAAAACCTTCGTACTTTACGTTTTGGCGCTTGCACGAAAAGCGAACGTACGGAACAACCACGTGCGATAATTAACCGCGAAGAAAAAAAATGCACCTTTGTTACCCAATTAAACTTTATAACACGTCTAATTATCCAATAAAATCGGAATTTTAATAACGTCGTGGGCTTAAATCTACTTTTATTATTACCAATCTGCCCGTGTGTCAGTGTGTGTGTGCGCGTTAAAAAATAAACGTAGGTGCCAACTTTGACTTTCGAAAAACGTTTAGCTCGTAAACCTAGCCAACATTAATTTAAAAAAAGAAAACACGGCAAAAACGCATTAAATAAGTTGCTAAACCGCTAAATTCTTGAGAAGCCGAAAGATGGCGCGCGCGTCTTTTTTTCTTCCAAAGTCGAAATCAAATGTTAATGGAATGCTAAAACGCGACAGCCTTGACGGCTCAAAAATCGAAAACGAATTCATTAATCAAAATTAATGCAAATCCGCACAAGAAAACGGTAATAATTTTTCTCCGGAATGTGCCGCGTGTGCGATCGACAGGGCCGGACTTGGGACTCAATTTTAGGTAAAACAACTTTCGATAAATGCGACGATTTTTGAAATGCTTTGTCTTTTCAGCTTTTAACGGTTTATTGTGCGGAATTTTGAGGTTTTTAATAAATCCAAAAGAAAAACAATTTTTTTTCGTAACGGTCATTCACCGGAAGGCGGCCGGAGACCGGACGATTAACCCCACCCATTAATTAAAATACATTTAATGAATGATTCTTTTTTAATAGGCGAATCAATTAATCGGCCGTGCACAGGGGCGCTATAGCCGGTCATTCTTTAGACAAAAGTGGTCATTCACTGCGCTCCCGATTTAAAAAAATTTATAAACAAATTGCAACTATGTTTTTATTAATAAATTTCAACTGTAACGGGTGTTTTGGTTTTATGGATTTTTTTTATATCAAAATAGCTCTCGATACAACAAATCGGTCATTCACTGGACGTTTTAACCTTACTTTCCCGCCAACCCGATACAAAATTAAAAATTAATCGTTCGCTCTATTTTTTTTTCAATTAATTTTAATTCGAAAACGAACGCACTCATTTTTCGTCCGGGCAAAGGCCCGAGGGAAAGCGTCCGACGTCGAAGAAAAAAAGAACGCGCAGGCTTAGCGTTTATAAAAACACAAAATAAAGAAATAAAATTGATATTCGTAATCCGGTAGCTTAATAGTGGGCCCAGATAAGCGATTAAGAAACACCTGTCTAGAATTCTCACGGTCCTCTCATCTCTAAATGATGCCCCCACCTTCGCGAAGAAAAAAAAAGGAAAGAAAGAAGCTAAAAAAAGACAACGTAGGATTGCGTTATGCGCGACGGTTTAAATTTCGAACTCGAGGCTGTAACAAAATTTCTTTATGCGTTTCGGCTTTTCTTCTTTTTTTTTCTTTTAACCGTTGCGTGATTTGGAGGACCGAAGGGGGTGGTTTTTGTTATTTTATTTTTTTGGGAGCGACGCAATCGTTTGCTCTTTCCCACATAAACATAAAAGAAATTAACCTGTCTTATTTGAGGGTTGCCTTTTTTTTCTCGAACCACCTGTGTTACCTTTTTAAATTTGAATTTGGTTACAATGAAGGTAATTTTGGGACGTCTCTCTTTCAAGTTAGGCGTGTGAGGGACTTTTCTTTCTTTTTTTTCTGGTGATTTATTTATTTTTTTTTGTGGATAATGGAATGGGACACTCCCACGTGAAGAGCGACGTGGACGAGCTTGCGATGGCGGAGCTCAATAAAAATTAAAAAGTTTAAAAAAATCAAAAACGAACCCGTTTTATGGCACAATAATAATTAACTTCGTCTACCGTAATTATGGGTAATTTTACTGCCATTTTAATTTTATACTCTTAGAAAAAGCGTCACGATGTTAGGAGTGGAGAGTTGCTCATTTAAATTGTTGCAGTTGTTTTTTTTTTCGGCGTTCGAAACTTGCGGTTTTCGATTTTTGCTGTTTTTATTTTTTAATAGTTTTGTATTTTGATGGGGAATTTTTTTCTGATTTTTGAGGACAACGGGGCCGGCCCTGGTATTTTTAGGAAAATCGTTCTAAATGACAGATTTGTATTTCTCGGAGTATTTTTTATTAATTTTGATCGAAGTTACACGGTAGAGAACATGGAAAAATTTTGAGAAAAAGGCGGATGAAAAAAATCGACGGTTTTTATAATTGAAACAAAAATTATAACTTGGGTGTTTGGGCAGATGTCGTCAAAAATTTTAACATTTGAAATCCGGGGCCTTTTTAGCATTAATTAAGATTAAAAAATAGATAGGCTGCTGTACCAAAATTTTGAGAAATTTAGGGCGAAAGGCATCCATGTTGTTTGGGGAGATATAGTCAAAAACTTTTAAAACACGAAAACCGAAAATTTTTTCAGCATTAATTGAGATTAAAAAACACAGCTTGCTGTACCAAAATTTTGAAAAATTTAGGGCCAAAGAAATCCATGTGTTTTTTATAATTAAAAAAAAATTGTAACTGTGCTGTTTGGCGAGATATGACAAATTTTTAATATTTGAAATCTCCCAGACTTTTAGCATTTAGTAACATTAAGAAACACATAGGCTGCTATATCAAAATTTTGAGAAATTTTTTGTAATTTAAAAAAAAATCTTTGCTAGGTCGTTTGGGGATATATTAAAAATTTTTAACCTTTGAAATTCGGAGTTGTTTTCGCATTAATTAAAATTAAAAAACAATGAGGCTGCTATATCAAAATTTTGCGAAAATTAAGACCAAAGAGATCCGTGTTTTTTATCATTTAAAAAAAAATCATAATTGGGGTGTTTTGGGGACATATTATGAAAAACTTTTAATATTTGAAATCCCTCAGACTTTTTAACATTTATTAACATTAAGAAACACATAGGTTGCTGTACCAAAATTTTGAGAAATTTAGGGCGGAAGGCATCCATGTTGTTTATGGAGATATAGTCAAAAACTTTTACAACACGAAATCCAGAAATTTTCTAGCATTAATTAAGATTAAAAAACACATAGCTTGCTATACCAAAATTTTGGGAAATTTAGGGCCAAATAAATCCCCATGTTTTTTTATAATTAGAAAAAAATCGTAAGTGGCCTGTTTGGAGAGATATCATGACAAACTTTTAATATTTGAAATCCCCCAGACTTTTTAGCATTTATTAACATTAAGAAACACATAGGCTGCTATAGGTACCAAAATTTTGAGAAATTTTTTGTAATTTAAAAAAACATCTTAACTTGGTTGTTTGGGGGGACCTTATCAAAAATTTTTAACATTTGAAATTCGAAGTTGTTTTCGCATTAAGTAAAATTAAAAAACAACGAGGCTGCTATATCAAAATTTTGAGAAAATTAGGCTCAAAGAAATTCTTGTGTTTACCATTTAATTTTGGGGAGATATTACGAAAAACTTTTAATATTTGAAATCCCCCAGACTTTTTAGCATTTATTAACATTAAGAAACACATAGGCTGCTATACCAAAATTTTGAGAAATTTTTTGTAATTTAAAAAAACATCTTAACTTGGTTGTTTGGGGGGACCTTATCAAAAATTTTTATCTTTTGAAATTCGGAGTTGTTTTTGCATTAATTAAAATTTAAAAACATTGAGGCTGCTATACCAAAATTTTGAAAAATTTAGGGCGAAAGAAATTGATGTTTTTTTTTAATTTAAAAAAAATCATAAATGGGGTGTTTGGGGTAATATCATCAAAAACTTTTAACATTTGAACTCCCGAGACTTTTTAGCATTAACTAACATTTAAAAAATAAACACAGCCTGCTATACCAAAATTTTACGAAATTTAGGGTAAATTCGATTTTAATTTTATTTTCACAAAATCCGATGTTTAAAAATTTGTACCTCGCTTAGCTTTTGAGTTATAGTTAAAAGGGGCACAGATTTGGATTTCGAGCCTTTTTACATACAGTACGTTTAAAAAAAAAATTTTGAAAAAAATTTCATCTTAATTTTATTATGTTTTTTTCAAATCGAAAGCATCGAAATTTGTTCCTCTACAGGTATGTCCCGTTTTCTCAAATGTTTGTCGTTATTATTTGAAATTAAAAAAAATGTGAAAACTGCATCCGATGCACAGTTACAATTAAAAATAATAAAAAAAAACAAAACATAAACATCTTTCGCAATCGACACTTTCACACGACCAACTTTTTATCAAAGTTTTTCCAATTCCAGTGACAGTGACCCTCAATAAAAAATTCATGCATTTCTTTCTTAATTCAATACGCAAAAAAAACCTTTTTATAAACAATTTCTAATACAATCTCTTTGTTACAGACGGAAACGGCCCGAGGACGTGGAGAGACTTCAGGCATCTGCAAAGGTAGGATTTCGATTTTGTTTTTAAAGTGCGTAACTTTTCGATTTGTTGGAATTTTTTACAAAAGGGAACAAATTTGTGGTCTCCATTCTTTTCCCCACGAGAAACAAAAAAATAGGGCTCGTTGTTTTGAAAAAAAAAACACAGGGAGAAAAGTGCAAATTTCGAAGACCCTAATTTATTTTTTTGTCGGTCGTAAATTTTTTGGGTCTTAAAAAAAACAATTAGATTTTTGGTTCAAAAATCAATCATCCGAAGTCGGTTTGAAATTGTTCAATTTTTGTTTTGTTTCTTCGACTTTAAACGAAATTACAGTAAAAGCGCTCTAACACGACCGGCGTCGGTTTTTGGTCGAATTGGTGTTTTGTGGAGGTGGTCGTCTTTGGGAGAAAGACAAAGATGGTCGATGCAAATTTATTTATCAGAATAATTTTGTTATTAAATCAAAGTTATTATAAATAAAGGAGTATTATTTAAGAAGTAAGTTAATTATTGTGAATCACGCTTAAAATCGAGTGTGCACATTCGAGCTCAAAGTGGCACATTTCCGATCTCGGGAAAATGAAGCGCGCCGCTCCGCGTCGCGCTTCATTTGCCTCCCTCGCTCGGAAATGTGCCACTTTTCGCTCGAATGCGCACATCTTCGTGTTTATTCGATTTTTTACTTTATCTCCCGCTATTACATATGAAAAAATTTAATTATATTAGGTAAATATCGATGTAATGTTCGAAAAACGTTTTTACCATAGCAATGAGTGGAAGGGAGCGAAAAGATACGACAACCTAGTAAGTGCAAAAGAGAGGGAACGATTAAAATTTATTAATTAACTTATTGTTCAATTTATTGGCCTAAATTATTGTGAATCATGCTTAAAGCCGAGTGTGCACATTTGAGCTCAAAGTGGCACATTCCGATCTCGGGAAAATGAAGCGCGCCGCTCCGCGTCGCGCTTCATTTGCTTCCCTCGCTCGGAAATGTGCCACTTTTCGCTCGAATGCGCACATCTTCGTGTTTTTTCGATTTTTTTACTTTATTCCCAGCTATTACAAATCAAAAAATTAAATAGTATTAGGTAAATATCGATTTTATTTTCGAAAAACGTTTTTACCATAGCAATGAGTGGAAGGGAGCGAAAAGATACGACAACCTAGTAAGTGCGAAAGAGAGGAAACGATTAAAATTAATTAAATAACTTTTTATTTAATTTATTGGTCTAAATTCTTGTGAATAACGCTTAAAATCGAGTGTGCACATTCGAGCTCAAAGTGGCACATTCCGATCTCGGGAAAATGAAGCGCGCCGCTCCGCGTCGCGCTTCATTTGCCTCCCTCGCTCGGAAATGTGCCACTTTTCGCTCGAATGCGCACATCTTCGTATTTATTCGATTTTTTTACTTTATCCCGCGCTATTACAAATAAAAAATTAAATTAAATTAGGTAAATATCGATTTTATGTTCGAAAAATGTGTTTACCATAGCAACGAGTGGAAGGGAGTGCAAAAATACAACGAGTTCGCGAATGCGAGTGAGAGGGAACGATTAAAATTATTCAACTAATTGTTCATTAAATAAGATGAGCATAATAGTTTTTTTTTCAAAATTTTAAATAATAAATTGATTTTTAATAATCTTTTTCCAAAAATCCTTAATGTACTTGTTTGAAAAAATCAGCACAATATTATTTTTTAATTTTTTTATGTGATTTATTTAATTTTGTGTTTGTTTTTTGGAATATGTTTATTTATTTATTTTTTTTTTAAATAAGGCGAGCCTAAAATTGGATTTCCCATAGCGATTTTAAATTAATAATTAATTTGCAATAAGCTTAGACCTTTTGGTGATTTTTTTTGAGAGAGATCTCGACGATTTTTTTATAGTTTTTATTTTTTATATTTACACTTGTAATTATATGTTTAATTTTGGATTCGTCTTTATTTTTGAAAAATTAAAAGTGTTCGATTTGTTTTCGATTAAAACCCATATCAAAATTTTATAATTTTAAAGTGAGGCTTTAATTATTTTTTTTTGCGTAATAGAATATTGTTTTATTAAGTTTTAGATGTGTTTTTGTATAAAATAAAATGTTATAGAGGATTTTCTATGTTCTACTTGGAAATTTTTAGTCAACTTAGTCGTTTTAGTACTTTGTCTTTTTGGGAACTAATTTTTTAGGTCTTTTTATTATTTTCTTTAACGCATTTAAATCGCACAAAAGAATTTTCCAAGTTTAAAATTTATTTTGAATTAATTCTCTATTTTAGAAAAAAAATTGAACCTAATTTAGTAAATATCGAAAAAATGTATTTACCATAGCAAATGAGTGGAAGGGAGCGAAAAGATACGACAATCTCGTCGGTGCGAGCGAGAGAAAACGATTAAAATCATTCAACTGATTTTTCGTCCAATTTATTGACCTAAAATTTGGCGGGAAATTTTAAAAAAATTAATTTTCCAATCCGCACAAAAAATCTGAAACCAATAATTTAGAAAAACATCGATAAACAAGCCGGCTTACATATATAAACAATTTGAATATTAGAAAGTCCGTTGCATTTCTGAAAAGTTTATTTGTTTATTTTTGCGTTTGCTGTGGCGTCCACAAAAAAATCGGCTTTTCGAGGTGAATGCAATTAAGAATAAATCTTTTAAACAAATCTGCAATAAATTCGACAATCTGCATTAATTAGCAAATTACAGCTCTTCTACATTTGTCTTCTCATCAATATTCATCAGGCCAAAGAAATGGCCATGTGCCAGAACGTAGGCTTTCGTACGGACGCGATCGCTTACGAACTTACGTGGGAAAATCGGGCAGGTGTGTGTTTTGTAGTAGTTTGCAACTACTTTTCTGTTTACTGTGGGGAATTATGCCTTTGAGGCATGTCTAGATTTTATAATTTATACCGACGACGCCGCATTATTTATTGTTTTTTATTATTTATTCGTTTTTATTTTTTTCCTCTCTCGCTCCCTCGCTCGCGCCCCCTCCCCCCCCGTCCTCGTCTCTCCTAACCGAATTTATCGCTAATTAAATTTTTAAAATGCCGCTCGCCTTTTTTCCTTTTTGCCATTTTTTACGGTGCCAATACACTTTTAAGATTGATCGGAGAAAGGCGGCTCCGGAACGTTATGATTTTAATTTTTGATCTTTTTTTTGTCGGCCCCAAAAATACTTTAAAATCGAGCTTTAAAAATTAGCTTTGATTTAAGGTTAAAGGTGCCGTTTTTAATTAATTTTTTAAAGCAGCGGCGCGCCCGGGAGAAGGTCGGCGGGCTGCGGCTCCCCTTCGTACCCTTCGTAATTATATAGAAAGCAACGACGACGTCGGTTTATTAATGAAAATGCGCGAAAAACGTTTTTGGACGAATCGAAGACTTATTTTGTTTAATTATCTTTTTTGGTTTTTGAAAAAAAATTTTTTTTACGATTTTTGACAAGTTGGAAAATGAAGAAAATACACATTGAGGTATCGAATCGTCGATTGTAAGAGAACGGATGGTCGGATTTAAATGCGGTTTTAACTAATCGAAAAAGGGTTAAATTTAAGCGAACACGTGTGCCAGGGATTTTTTTTAAAATAAATTTTGATATTTTTGGCGGGCGCTCGAAACGTGGGGTTGAAATTCCACAATCGAAACGCGGTAATTTTGTTGATTTTTGAGCAAATGGCTTCAAAATCGGAGATTATAGAGATTATCTTAATTATATAGATCGCCTAAAATTTTATTTAATAAGCTTTAACGGATTTCGAAAAAAAAAAAATTTTGTTATTAATATAATTCTGCAATATTTAATTGCGAATTGTAAGAGAGTAAATTAATTCTTGTAAAGTGTGCTTAAAGCCGAGTGTGCGCATTCGAGCTCAAAGTGGCACATTTCCGATCTCGGGAAAATGAAGCGCGCCGCTCCGCGTCGCGCTTCATTTGCTTCCCTCGCTCGAAAATGTGCCACTTTTCGCTCGAACGCGCACATCTTCGTATTTATTTAATTTGTTTAAATTACTTTTTGGATTTAAAAAGGAAATAGCAATGTATTCAAATAAAACGTCATAGGCGCAGTAACATATAGTTTGATAACCACTGGTCTAGCTATACACAAGCGCAACATAGCGCGTTGTTATATTTAATTTAGTCGCGCCAAAGAAGTATTACTTCTAACGTGCGTACATAAGTACATGCACCGGTTTTTTTTTACATAGAATGAAATTTAGTTTTAAACATTTAGCAAAATTATTAAAGCAAACTCGAAGGATAAATTATTTTAAGTTTTTAGACAACTCAAATTAAATAAATTAATAACTTGGAAAATTTTTAAAATATATTTAAGAACTTTAGAAATTTTTAATTATCAATTTTTTTTCTATAACACAAATTGAATAAAACAAAACTTTATTCGGTAAATTTAAAAGGAAATTTTGATGAAAAAATTATTATGTATTTTCAGAAAACTCAAATAGAGTAAATACAGAATTTGTGGTTTTTCAAAAAACTTTGAAGATCACTAATTTACTCAAATAAAATTAATATTGGAGAAAACTCAATAAATAAATTATCTTAATTGTTCAGAAATATTAAATTTATAAATTTAATTACAGTCAAACCTCGATAGGTCGAAGTTGAAGAGAAACTAAAAATAATTCGCGTTATCAAAAATTCGAGCTATCGATATAAAAATATTTTTTAGTTTATGTTTTTAAAATTTACTTATTGTTTCTTTTTCTTAATAATTTCCTAGTGATTTCTTGCTAAAACCTAAATCTTGTATCTTGAACAAGTTATAATTAGGCTTCATTTATAGAATAATTCAATTTTTAAATATAAAATAATATTTATATGTTATATATTATATGCATGAAAATTTTCGAATGACTTAGGTGGGGAATGTTAAAAAAAGATTGGGAAACACTGCTCTACATATTTCAAAATATTTAAAATCGATAACTTTAAATCTGATTGTGAGCTCCGATATTAAATTCAAAATCAATTTTCAAAAAAATCGCTGGGACACCTATTCGCTTAAATTTTATTTTCTATCGATTAAAAAAAACCGCACTCCAATGTCGGCATTCGTTCTCTTGCAATAAACAATTACTCGATGGGACTTGTAAATCTCCTCGAGATGATACAGTCCTCGGCCTTTCGGGTCAGAAAAAAATTAATTACTCAAAAACTAATTAAGATTTTGAAATGCGGTTTTTGGCAAATCGAAACACATCAAATCTTTTATAATTTTTTTTCATTTAAAGGTATGTTCACAAAAATTAATAAAACGACAACTATTTAAAAATTTAATTACACGAAATCTATAACTTTAAATCTGAGCTCCGATATTAAATTCAAAATCAATTTTCAAAAAAATTGCTGGGACACCTATTTGCTTAAATTTTATTTTCTACCGATTAAAAAAACCTGCATTTGAATCAAATTAATAGTTTTTTTCGGACTCATCAAATTCGGTTTTTTTTGTATGTCAAGGGGTTAAATGCGGTGTTCACTGTTCAAAAAAGAATTAAATTTAAGTAAATACGTGTTTCTACGATTTTTTTTTTAAATGATTTTTGATATGTTTTATGAACGCGCCAAAAATGAGGTTAACATTACACAATCAAAATGCTGTAATTTTGTTAATTCGTGAGAAAATTGCTTCAAAATTGGGGATCATGTAGATTATTTTATTTATTAACTTTAATTAACTTCCGCTGGTTTAAAAAAAAATCAATTTTTTATGATTTTGAATAAAGTAAGACAAGTAAAAAAGACGAGAAAAATACAGTTTAAAGAGACAAAACGTCGATTGTGAGAAAACGATCAGTTCGATTGAAATCCGGTTTTGACCAATCGAAAAAAGATTAAATTTAAGCAAATAGGTGTATCGGCGATTTTTTTTAAAACAACTTTTTTACGTTATTTACGAGCGCGCGAAGGTTGCAACTAAAATTGCTCAAAACCTACCATTTTCGGTCTATTCGTTAACGAAAACTAATCGAAAATCAAAAAAAATACGTTCTGGGCGCGCCACTGCCGTTTTATAAAATTACCAAATTTTTTGGCTTATTAAAAAAAGTGCCCAAAATTGACAAAATTGAATAATTCTCAACGGGTCGTTTCGAACTGTAAAAAAAAGCTCGATTATCTAAAAATAACACAATCGCCAACTTGAAACAGGAAAAATTAGTCAAACCAAATCGTTATGCAAATTCAAAAAAAAAATCGGAGACAGGATGGACGAGGGCAAAGACCAACCCGTCGCCGCCGTACGGTACTCGACGTAAGGCGGAAGATTTCTCAATTCCCATTTCCTGCGCGTCGTTCGCTTCATTTTTTCATCTCGGAGCGATTTCGAACACAAGAAGAAAGAACAAAAAAAAAAGAAAATTAAAAACGCAAACTCGGAATCGGAATCGCCCTCTTCCACGTGTGTGCGTGTGACAAGAGTGCGAGAAGCCAGGTGCAGGCTTGGTGTGGGAAAGAGCAGAGAGCTGAGGTTCCCAGGGTCCATCATCAGCACCTGCCACCCTGGTCTAGTAGGCCGTGACGTCGTGGGCACATGGCGCGAACAGCATCTTTAAGGATCGAAAGGGCTCGCGGGGGCGGACGAAAGGGAAGGGCGCGCGGAACGCGCGTAACGGACGCGACAGGTCCCCCTTCGTTCGCCCCCTTTATTAGTATTTTCTCTCCC
Organism: Sinopyrophorus schimmeli; assembly: GCA_036325965.1. NCBI lineage: Eukaryota > Metazoa > Arthropoda > Insecta > Coleoptera > Elateridae > Sinopyrophorus > Sinopyrophorus schimmeli. Next base: position 113,541 of record JARFIZ010000037.1, read on the forward strand.
CCCTCGCCCCTTGCGATCGGTTTTTGAACCGAATTACGAACAAAAACAGTTTTTTATGTGTTTTGATGAGAGAGACGGCCTTGATCGTCGTCGCCGAAAGATTAATCTCGGAGCGAATTATAATTGTGGGCTCGAATAAATCCGTCCGGACCAGAAACCGTTTAATAGGTTCTCGAGAATTGCTAATTGCTAATTAAATTTGTTATTTTATTGGGGCGCTTTCGTTAAGGTCGAAGAGCTCGTGCTGGGCGCACGACTCGCCCAAAGAAATTGCAAAATCGGCGGGATTTCGAGTCGGAGATCGAATTCATCTGAAGCAGAGATTCGGAGCACTTTCGAAAGAGTTTAGAAAGTTGCATTTGGAAAAAAAAACGCGCGATAGAAGTTAATGAAAAATCGTTTACTAATTGCTGGTAAAAAATCGCAACAATTTAGATCCATTAATTACAGGAAAAATTAATTGAATAAATTTTATCGTTCCCTCTCACTTGCATTGACGCGATTGCCGTATCTTTTCGCTCCCTTCCACTCATTTGCTATGGTAAATACCTTTTTTCAATATAAATTCGATATTTACTTAATTCAGTTCACTTTTTTTCAAGAATTGAGAATTAATTAAAAATAAAGTTTAAACTTGAAAAATTCTTTTGTGCAATTTAAATGCATTAAAAAAAATATCAAAAAGACCTAAAAAATTAGTTCCCAAAAAGACAGAGTACTAAAAGGACTAAGTTGACTAAAAATTTCCAAATAGAACATAGAAAATCCTCTATAACATTTTATTTTATACAAAAACACATCTAAAACTTAATAAAACAATGTTCGATTACGCAAAAAAAAATTAATTAAAGCCTCACTTTAAAATTATAAAATTTTGATATGGGTTTTAATCGAAAACAAATCGAACACTTTTAATTTTGCAAAAATAAAGACAAACCTAAAATTAAACATATAATTACAAGTTTAAATATAAAAAATAATGACTATAAAAAAATCGTCAAGATCCCTCTCAAAAAATCACCAAAAGGGCTAAACTTATTACAAATTAATTATTAATTTAAAATCGCTATGGGAAATACCATTTTAGGCTCGCCTTATTTAAAAAAAAAATAAATAAATAAACATATTCCAAAAACAAACACAAAATTAAATAAATCACATAAAAAAATTAAAAAATAATCTTGTACTGATTTTTTCAAACAAGTACATAAAGGATTTTTGGAAAAAGATTATTAAAAATCAATTTATTATTTAAAATTTTGAACAAAAATAACTATTATGCTCATCTTATTTAATAAACAATTAGTTGAACAATTTTAATCGTTCCTCTCACTCGCATTTGCGAACTCGTCGTTTTTTTGCACTCCCTTCCACTCGTTGCTATGGTAAACACATTTTTCGAACATAAAATCGATATTTACCTAATTCAATTTAATTTTTTATTTGTAATAGCGCGGGATAAAGTAAAAAAATCGAATAAATACGAAGATGTGCGCATTCGAGCGAAAAGTGGCACATTTCCGAGCGAGGGAAGCAAATGAAGCGCGACGCGGAGCGGCGCGCTTCATTTTCCCGAGATCGGAATGTGCCACTTTGAGCTCGAATGTGCACACTCGATTTTAAGCGTTATTCACAAGAATTTAGGCCAATAAATTAAATAAAAAGTTATTTAATTAATTTTAATCGTTTCCTCTCTTTCGCACTTACTAGGTTGTCGTATCTTTTCGCTCCCTTCCACTCATTGCTATGGTAAAAATGTTTTTCGAACTTAAAATCGATATTTATCTAATTTAATTTAGTTTTTTGATTTGTAATAGCGGGGTATAAAGTAAAAAAATCGAATAAATACGAAGATGTGCGCATTCGAGCTCAAAGTGGCACATTTTTCCGAGATCGGATTGTGCCACTTTGAGCTCGAATGTGCACACTCGATTTTAAGCGTTATTCACAAGAATTTAGACCAATAAATTAAATAAAAAGTTATTTAATTAATTGTAATCGTTTCCTCTCTTTCGCACTTAATAGGTTGTCGTATCTTTTCGCTCCCTTCCACTCATTGCTATGGTAAAAATGTTTTTCGAACTTAAAATCGATATTTATCTAATTTAATTTAGTTTTTTGATTTGTAATAGCGGGGGATAAAGTAAAAAAATCGAATAAATACGAAGATGTGCGCATTCGAGCGAAAAGTGACACATTTCCGAGCGAGGGAGGCAAATGAAGCGCGACGCGGAGCGGCGCGCTTCATTTTCCCGAGATCGGAATGTGCCACTTTGAGCTCGAATGTGCACACTCGATTTTAAGCGTGATTCACAATAATTTAGGCCAATAAATGAAACAAAAATTAATTTATTAATTTTAATCGTTCCCTCTCTTTGCACTTACTAGGTTGTCGTATCTTTTCGCTCCCTTCCACTCATTGCTATGGTAAAAACGTTTTTCGAACTTAAAATCGATATTTACCTAATTTAATTTAATTTTTTGATTTGTAATAGCGCGGGAAAAAGTAAAAAAATCCAATAAACACGAAGATATGCGCGAAATGTGCCACTTTGAGCTCGAACGCGCACACTCCGTTTTAAGCTCGATTACCAAACGTCCCGTTTTGACAAAAAAAAAAATTGGTCACGTTTTTAGCAATTTGGTCGTTGCTGAATTTCAAAATAGGACGTTCGCTTTTTTTAATTGTAAGATTTCCAAAATTTTATACATTTTTTTCTTCAAATTTAAAAAAAAAATGGTAAACAATTAAATTGAATCAATAATTTTACATTTTTTTTCCGTTTTAAACGGCTTCATAAAATAAAAAATAAAAACCAACGAAATTCTCCAAATTAAAACTTACAATTTCTTTCTGGGCAATTAAAATTTTAATTTGATTAAATCGAAGGCCCTATTAAAGCGCAGCCTAAACTCTATTATTAAAATTCGAGAGAGAGAAAAAAAAATAAATAAAAAATTACTTTACGAAAGGTGAACGTCCGTATTACGAGAAAAAGGCGCGCAATTAATTCGAATTATAAACGAAGGTACGACCAAAAAAAAAGCAATTTCGAAAATTGCAGCGCTCCTCGTCGTCGCGCCCTCCCTTTTTTCTTCTTCTTCTCCGAAGCGTCTCCAAACAAATTTCGGACAAAGACAAATCTCGTCTGTCGAGCATCCATTTAGAAACGGCTACCGGGCTTGAGCGGGCAGAAAAAAAAACAGCCCGAAGAAAAAGATCTTGATTGACTCGGAGGGCTTTTGTATTAAGAAGCAACTTTTGTCTCTGTCTTTTATTTAATTTTTTTTGACGCGCTCTCCGCGCATTAGGCGGACCCGTTTTCGTTCCCATTGCGCTAATAACGCGTCCGAAATTTTTGGGGCCTTTTTTTGTCCCTCGGTAATTTGGGTTTCAAATCGATAATAATGCCGGTTATTAAAGTTCTTTGCGTTTTTGCATCTAAAACGCCATTCTCTCTTTTCTCCACAAATTACATTTTAACAAGCTATAATTTTTTTTTATATAAATTTTCGATCGCTAATTACCGATTTATTATTATTTTTACTAATTTTGGAATTTTTTCGGTGGAGGGGCGGTCGGCGATTCGCTTCGATTTTTTTAATTTAGAGAAAAAAATAAAAGGAAATGCCATTCGTGCCTCGGTCGAGACGTTTTTCTCGGGAATCGGCGATGAGTGGGCTTTTCTCGGAGGAAGGCATCTTGTGGTAGTCCGAAGCCTTCTAAGTTTATTGTTTACGTCGGTGGACGTGCCAGAAATCGAGAAAAAATAAATAATGTACGCGTCGAGCGTCTCAAAAGTTTTCGTGTGCCACTTTTTCTTGCGGACGGAGGAATTAACGGTGCGCTCGGACGGGCGGAAAGTGGCACGTTTTCGACTGAGGGCGGAAAAGCTCAGTTTTCGATTTGCCGAATTAATTGTTTATGATTTGTTAATTTTTTTTTCAAGTGCTTGGTTTTTTAGAAAAATTATCCAATCGGTTTTTTGGGATTTGATTTATTTTGGTTTCTGATTCTATTAGTTTGATTTAAAATTTGCATTAAAAAAGTGAATTATTTAGAACAGCGGTTTCCAAACTTTATGTGACTGCGGTTCCCTTAAAAAAAATTAATTTGGGCGCCGACTTACTGTACAGTTTATCCCCGATTTACACGGTAGCTGGATTCCGGAGAAAAACGTGTAAATTGTGCTACCTATATAAATATATTTATTAATTTAATATACTTCAATTGTTAAAAAAATATTTATCACGGATTATAAAAAAATCTTCTTTTCGGATGAAAACTTTTTAAAAGTTTAACAAAAAGAGCTTTAATTACTAAAACAAATTTTTTAGGGCCCCGTTTTAAATTTTCCACCAAATTTGAGGCATGATTTAGGTCAATAAATTAGACGAAAATTAGTAAAATAATTTTAATCGTTTCCTCTCGCTCACACCGACTAGATTATCGTATCTTTTCGCTCCCTTCCACTCATTGCTATTGTAAATACATTTTTTCAATATAAATTTGATATTTGCTAAATTAAGGTCAATTTTTTTCAAAAATAGAGAATTAATTCAAAATAAAGTTTAAACTTGGAAAATTCTTTTGTGCGATTTAAATGCATTAAAGAAAATAATAAAAACACCTAAAAAATTAGTTCCCAAAAAGGCAAAGTACTAAAACGACTAAGTTGACTAAAAATTTTCAAGTAGAACATAGAAAATCCTCTGTAATATTTTATTTTATACAAAAACACATCTAATACTTAATAAAACAATGTGCGATTACGCAAAAAAAATTAATTAAAGCCTCACTTTAAAATGATAAAATTTTGATATGGGTTTTAATCGAAAACAAATCGAACACTTTTAATTTTGCAAAAATAAAGACGAACCCAAAATTAAACATATAACTACAAGTGTAAATATCAAAAATAATGACTATAAAAAAATCATCGAGATCTCTCTCAAAAAAATCACCAAAAGGTCTAAGCTTCCCGAGTCGAAATTTAGCGCCGACATTGAGCCTCCTAAAGTCGGACTTAGTCCGGACTCGGAGGCTCAAAGTAGAGTCTATTCTTATGTTAAATTAGGTCTCCAAAGTGGTACAAATTTCCATTTTTAATACTTTGGGGTTCAAAGTCGGATCTGATGGAAATTAAAATTAGGTCCGATTTTAGACCTCTGTATCCTATTTTATAATAATAATAATTTATATTCCCGTGGATTTAAATCGCATTTACAAAGATTATAATACTTTTAATTAAAATTTATCGAAATACGTAGATAAAATTTAATTTTTTATAATAAAAATCTAAAAATAATAATTACATTACAAAAAAGAAGAATAATAATCATAAGTATTATTATTAGTATTTATAATAATTAAACTAATATTATATGAATATATATATTTATTTTGTATTATAATATACAAATGCATTAATAGTAAAGAATAGTAACTTTGACAAAACAATAATCAAAATTAAAAAATACCTGGATTACTCTGAGATTTCGTAGGATAAGGCTTACTTTCTGTGTTATTAATTTGCATTATAGTCTTACTTTTTGTCAGAAGTAATTTTCTAGCTTTATACTTTCGGTAAAAGTTAATAATTAGAGCGCATTTTTTAGGTTAGGTTGCCCGATCTTAACATTTACTGGACTGGTGGACAGTCATCAATGTAAAAGAACACATGTAAATAGGCAGTGTTGCCACGTCTTTTTCATATAGTCGAACCCATTTAATGCCATTCTCATAAATTTAATAGACAAGATTTTAAAAACATTTTAGTTATTAGTATTAAGAGTTCTTTATTTAAATATACATATAATTAATCTTAATGTTAATTAATAAACGTAATACTGTAATAACCAATGTCAACGCTTAAAACCATAACTTACATATAAAGTATTTAGTTTACGCGTACTTTATGTGTATAAATGAAATGAAAAAAACGTATTAAATTGTAATATAACAGCTAACTTGTGGTCAACAAACAAATTATAATATCGAAAACAACTGGCAACGCTGCTCAGCTGATTTCGGTATTTGCAGTTATCGGACTTAGAGGTTCAAAATCGCATCCCTTGGGGAACGGTAGGAGCTAGGGGTTAACTGTCGGACCTAGTCGGGTTACAGTGCTCTAAATCGGGTCTATTTCGGACTAGGAGAATCTATGTAGGCTCTAAACATCGACTCGGGGATCTATGTAGGGTCTAAATTTCGACTCGGGTTATTACAAATTAATTATTAATTTAAAATCGCTATGGGAAATACCATTTTAGGCTCGCCTTATTTAAAAAAAAATAAATAAATAAACATATTTCGAAAAACAAACAAAAAATTAAATAAATCACATAAAAAAATAATCTTGTACTGATTTTTTCAAACAAATAAAGGATTTTTGGAAAAAAATTATTAAAAATTACTAAATAGGCTCATCGTATTTAATGAACAAATAGTTGAATAATTTTGATCGTTCCCTCTCACTCGCATTCACGAACTCGTCGTTTTTTCGCACTCCCTTCCACCCGTTGCTATGGTAAACACATTTTTCGAACTAAAAATCGATATTTGCCTAATTTAATTTAATTTTTCGATTTGTAATAGCGGGGGATAAAGTAAAAAAATCGAATAAATACGAAGATGTGCGCATTCGAGCGAAAAGTGGCACATTTCCGAGCGAGGGAGGCAAATGAAGCGCGACGCGGAGCGGCGCGCTTCATTTTCCCGAGATCGGAATGTGCCACTTTGAGCTCGAATGTGCACACTCGGTTTTAAGCATGATTCACAATAATTTAGGCCGATATATTAGACAATAAACTTGTTAAATAATTTTAATCGTTTCCTCTCACTTGCGCTGACAAGATTTTCGTATCTTTTTGCTCTCTTCCACTCATTGCTATGGTAAAAACGTTTTTCGAACATAAAATCGATATTTGCCTAATTTAATTTAATTTTCGATTTGTAATAGCGGGGTATAAAGTAAAAAAATCGAATAAATACGAAGATGTGCGCGTTCGAGCGAAAAGTGGCACATTGCCGAGCGAGGGAGGCAAATGAAGCGCGACGCGGAGCGGCGCGCTTCATTTTCCCGAGATCGGAAATGTGCCACTTTGAGCTCGAATGCGCGCACTCGGTTTTAAGCCCGATTCACATTAATTAATTTACTTTTTCGACCCCCAACTTGAACTATTGAATTTTTGCTGGTTGTGGTTGACTCTCAACGCGCCAAAAGAAGTATAACTTCAAAATCTACTGCGTCTTCGTTTCTCCTTTCTTTGTAACAATTTTCGTGTGGCACGAGTGCCCGAGATTGCTCATCCCTGGTTCATTATCAACAACTAATAGATGAGGTCACCTACTTTTAGCCTTAATCTTAAGCACCGTTAGACAAAGAAAACAAAAAAAAAACGACCAAGACGCCCACATTATTTACGAACCGACCGGAACCCGTTACTTTTATCAAACGCCCAAAGACCTCTTGGGCCGAAGCCAACGACCGATAGCGCTAAAAAATAATAAGTGGTCATCAACACCCACTAATCGCCGGCATTTTCCATTCCGCAAGAACAAGAATCTTTTTCTTTTGTTGACAAATAATAAGAAACGGTTGCTCGAGTCGCACACGTGTGGAGCTCGCGCTGAGCGCGCGCTCAGCTCGAGTCCGTCGTCTTTTTCTCCAAAGGGGCAGGTAGAGAGAACAGACTCCCTGCTTGCCTATAAAACGGTTTACCTGCATGTGCTGGGCACACTTTGCCTCCGATCTCTCGGCCGTAAAGCAGACGACGAAAATGTGCTTCAAGAACGAACTCCGGCCGCACTCTGCGACCTCTTCGTGGACCCAACTCGTACGACAGGTAAATATAGTTTTTTTTTTTTTTTTTAATTAATCGAAAGTGCCTCGCGATCGATTCGCTGCCGCTCCGATTAATTCGCGGCGAATTAACTGGTTCGGCGACGCGCTGGGGCGTGATGCGGCATCGAACGCATTGCGCCGGGTTCGTCGCTCGATCCACCGTTGAAGTCTTTTTCAGTTTTTTGTTAAAATCGTTTATTTTTTTTGCGGGACGTCGTTTCGGGGCCAAATCAAACCATTCTAACGAAACAGATTTTTTAAATTTAATTCGAGGGGGCCGCAATTAATTTTTTTTTGAAACCACTTTCGATTTGCATGTGTCGACTAAATTAATTCTGTTTGTTTTTATAATTTTTACGCGATCGTCGACTGTTTTATGTTCGTTACGATTGTTAGTCATAATTGTGTGTGTTTTTTAGCCGCTAAAGCCGAAGTTGTCACGAAAAGTAATAAAATCGGCCAAAGTCAACTTGAACCGTTACTGGAACAAATTCGAAGAGATGGCCATGAACAAGACGCCCATGATCGACGACGACATCAATGCGAATTTGTTGAACGAAAGAAGTAACGAATAAGGTGTTGTACATAGTTATTTTTTTGATTAGTTCGAGCGAGACTCGTGTGATTTTTGTTTGATTAAGTTTAATCGGCGTCTTCCATTTATTTTTTAACGCACTGTATATGCATTTAGTTTTTTACTTTTTTTCACTCGTAAGTAAAGCACATGAAGCACTTGCTCAAGCTTTAAGTTTAAGGTTAAATTTTTTGGGCGAAAAAAAAGGGCGTTTTTCGAAATTTTTAACTTGTAAGGAAACCGACTGTGATCGAAGCTTTAAAATAATTTTTTTTGGATTAGGAACTTTTAGGTTAGGTGTGTACTTGTAAATACTTGGTATGCTGAGGAGGAGAAGAAGACGAAAAAAAATAGGCCGCCTAGTGTCAATTATTTGTACATAATTTTGCGTTAATTTTTGATTTAGTTTTAGGGATGATTTTTTTTTGTAACACATTTACGCGCACTTCTGTACATCGAACACTTGCACTTAGTTTTTTGGTTTTTTTTTGTCGCTGTGTAGCTTTCTTTTAGTTATTTTTATTATTATTTCGTAGTTTGACAAGGCTCGAAGTAAAGCTATGTGATGATTTAATTTTTTTATCTGTGTGTTTGCGTGTGTGCATGCGTGTGTAGGTCTGTTATTTTTTTTAACGGTTAATTATTATTAATTAAGCGATTTGTAATAATTAATTGAAAAAAGTGATGTATATTTTATCTGTGATATCAGCTTCTATGATTTCTGGGTTTAGATTTAAGGCTTAACGTTTAAGTTTAATTTTTTTTAATCGATTTTTGTAACGAATTAATTTTAAGAAATTTCGACTGCTTTATTCGTAGATTAAATTAGGGTGTTTAGTTTAGTTTATTTTTTTTTAATTAGTACTGTATTTTTAAGAAGTAATTTTATGTATTGTTTAAATCGAAAAATAATGGTACTCCAAAATTGAATATTTTTTTATTTTTTACAACTCGACCTTTTCCTTGTGTTTTTATCCCTTGGAGAAACGTACTTCGATTTTTCCTTGTGCATTAAAAAGTTCCAACAAAGCGTTCTTAAAATGTTTTTACGTTTTACAAAAAAAAAAAAATCGACAAATGTAATTAATTTTGAGATTTTTTGCAGGCCGGATGCGAGGCGTGAAAGAACTCCGGATGCCCGAAAGGTAGGATTTTTAATTTTGCCACTTGCGTTGATTGTTTTTTTTGGGAGACAAAAACCCCATAATTTGTTTTGTACGACAAAAACTTAATTTTACGAGTTTGTTTTTTTGTTCTCGAGTACCACCGAATTGTTTATAATTGACATGGGCGTCCCATATAAATTGCTGGGCGGGTTTTGATTTATTTGTTAATTTTGGGGGGCAAGAATTAATTAGGTTTATTCAAATCGTTTGGTGGGTAATTATTGAAATTAGCTTCTGGTGTTTGTCGAGTTTCTAAAAGGCGAAGGCCGTGGTGTCGGCGTTAAGCGAGGGCGACTGTTTGCGTCGTGCAAAGCGCTAAATTTGCAACGCCCGGTAGAAAACGATTTTCGATTTCGAATAGGTGCGGAAGGAATATTTTTATTTTTAGTTGTGAATAAGGCGGCTTTGAGAGAAGCCCTTTCGGCTCGAAATGTTCAATTAATTTTGCCGCTTTTTAATTTAAAAGAAAGTGTACGAAGAATTGTTCCCATTCGATTGCGAGTCCTTTAGTAATTTTTTTATTAATGTTAATCCCCCAAAGTACTAAAACGGTGGACGTGCTAGAAGTCGAAAAAAAATAATTAATGTGCGCGTAAGCGTCTCAAAAGTTTTCGTGCGCCACTTTTTCTGCGTTTAGCGGTGCGCTCGGACTGGCGGAAAGTGACTAATTTTCCACTAAGGGCCGAAAAGCTCAGTTTTCGATTTGCCAAATTAATTGTTTATGATTTGTTAATTTTTTACAAGTGCGTGGTTTTTTTACAAAAATTATCTAATCGAATTAATCATAATGTTCACGTCCAATATCTTATAATATGTTAATGTTCACTGGAATTGGACACAATGAAACAACAAATTGTTAACTTGCAACGTTTCGTTTCTTTATTGAAACTTTATCAAGCAACTGAAAATTAACAAAGTATAACAACAATAACTACAAGTATTTTATAAAATAATATAAATTATAAAATACCTAAACAACACAAAAAGGAAGTTAACGATTAAAACTCAATAATTCTACATGTGTCAAATTGAAAGATTTTTAAATATGAAAGATTGCAACTATGATTCTAAATAATTACATGAAAGGCTGTAACTATGATTCTAAAAAAAAATTATTTGTAGTTGTATAATTTTGATTTAAATTTTATGATTAATTTTAGTTTTATGTTTTACTTTTATTTAAGATGTCATTATATATTAAACTAAGGCCTTTAGTATCCGAACGCAAATTTACAGTTTTATTAATTTTGATATAAACCATTTCACTTAAATTTCTTTTATGTTTATTTTGTTCGCGATGTAAAATAGAAACTTTTCAAATTGGAATTGATGTCCAACATCAAAATGATGCATAGCTAATGCTGTTTTGTTTGGTTTAACATAATTTATATTTTTACAATCATTTTTATGTTGTTTTAATCTTTCTTCAAGTCTTTGATTTGTTTGACCAATGTAACTACTTCCACAGCTACATGGGATTTTATAAATCAAACCAGATTGTTGAAGAAGAGGAATTGGATCTTTTAATTTGCTATAAACTGTATTAATTGTTTTATATTATAAAATGCTAGTTTTCCACCTCTTGGTCTAATAAAACGATCAATACTACTGGACAATTCTTTGATGTAAGGAAATTTAAAGTATGTTGTTATTTGTTGGACATCTTTTTTGTTATTTACCAATTTATAATTATTTATAAATCGATTAATGAGTTTTATAGGGTAATTATTATTAATAAGAAGATTTTTCATGCGTAGTATATTATCTTCATAAAAATCTTCATGGCTTAAACGTAAAGCTCTATCCATAAGACCTTTAATTACACCTATCTTTTGACTCATTGGGTGATTAGAATAGTAGTTTAATAATCGCCCTGAACTGGTAGGCTTTTGATACCAATTCGTTTTTAATTTTCCATCTGAACATCTATTTATTTTTACATTTAAAAAACAAAGGGAACAATTATCTTCAATTTCCATGGTAAATTGAATTCTTGGATTGAAGTTGTTCAAACTTGATAGTGTGAGATCAACTTTATCTTTAGGAATAGCCATAAAACTATCATCTACATAAAGTTTTAAAATTGGAATTTTGAAAGGTAAAGTTGTTAAAACTTTCTTAACAATATAATTCATCACTAAATCAGCTATCGCTGGGCTGGCTGGGTTACCCATACTACTTCCATCACATTGAAGATAAAACTTACCATCAAATAACAGATAACTGGAATCAAAATAAAATTTGATAAGTTCAATAAGCATATTTTTTGATATTGTTAGAACTTCAGACAAAATATCCCAATATTTGATTAATAAAATCGATATTTACCTAATTTAATTTATTTTTTCTATTTGTATTAGCGGGGGATAAAGTAAAAAAACGAATAAATACGAAGATGTGCGCATTCGAGCGAAAAGTGGCACATTTCCGAGCGAGGGAGGCAAATGAAGCGCGACGCGGAGCGGCGCGCTTCATTTTCCCGAGATCGGAATGTGCCACTTTGAGCTCGAATGTGCACACCCGATTTTAAGCGTTATTCACAAGAATTTAGTCCATTAAATTAAACAAAAAGTTAGTTAATTAATTTGAATCGTTCCCTCTCTTTCGCACCTACTGGGTCGTCGTATCTTTTGCTCCCTTCCACTCATTGCTATGGTAAACACATTTTTCGAACATAAAATCGATATTTGCCTAAATTAATTTAATTTTTCGATTTGTAATAGCGGGGGATAAAGTAAAAAAATCGAATAAATACGAAGATGTGCGCATTCGAGCGAAAAGTGGCACATTTCCGAGCGAGGAGGCAAATGAAGCGCGACGCGGAGCGCGCGCTTCATTTTCCGAGATCGGAATGTGCCACTTTGAGCTCGAATGTGCACACTCGATTTAAGCATGATTCACAAATATTTTGGGGCCCATAAATTAACAAATTAGTTAATTCATTTAATCTTCCTCTTGCACTTACTAGTTTTTCGTATCTTTCGCTCCTTCCACTCATTGCTATGGTAAAAACGTTTTCGAACTTAAAATCAATATTTAGCCATTTAATTTAATTTGATTTGTAATACAATAAAGTAATAATCGAATAAATCGATTTTCGCATTCGGGCGAAAAGTGCCTTTCCGAGCGAGGAAGCAAATGGAGCGCGACGCGGAGCCGCGATTTACGAGATCGGAATTACGAGCCTCGAAGCAAACCTTGGCAAAACTACATGATTCACAACAATTTTGGCCCATAAATTAGACGATAAATAATTTTAATCGTTCCCTCTCGCTCACATTCACGTAATTTTCGTATCTTTTCGCTCCCTTCCACTCATTGCTATGGTGAATACGTTTTTCAAATATAAAATCGATATTTAGGCCAATAAATTAAACAAAAAGTTATTTAATTAATTTGATTCGTTCCCTCTCTTTCGCACTTACTGGGTCGTCGTATGTTTTCGCTCCCTTCCACTCATTGCTATGGTAAAAACAAAATTTCGCGCACGGGTGTCCCAGATTTAAACGAAACAAATTACGGAGCGCTTAACGAGCAACCTTTTTTGGGCAAAACTACAAATTAGGACAAAAGTCGACGGGCCCCACCCAACAGTTAAGTCCTTTACCTTCGAAGAAGGAATTTGGGAATAATTTTGTCTTGAATCGAAGTAGGAAACGCACAAATCGGAATATCGAATAAAGAATGGAAAAGAACATTTGTTAGCGCCCTTTTCATACGAACTTCAATTGATGTTTACGATACCGTAAACTTATTTAACTATTTTCTTGTTATCCCTAAAGCTCTTGTAAGGAAATTTGAAAAGGTAACAAACATAATGGACGGAGACGGACCCCTCTTTGTGTCCACTTCGGGTTTTAAGCTAAAGATACGTTATTATCCCTCCTTTATGATTGTTTTGCAAGCTTCATTTAAAATTCACTCGATTTGCTCGTCGAGCTTTCGGCCCAAAATAAAGTTAAAAAGCGTGTAATTACGTTTTATGCTTCTTTAATGTTTGCTTAATTTTGATCGAGGAGTAGCTCCCTTTTTATTGGTCCGAATTGTTTTTTCCCTTTCTCGTTTTATTTGAATGCGCTGCACAATTATTGTTGTTTTTTTTTTTTGATAAACTTTAGTTCAAAATTTCAAAAATTAAAGAATTGCGAAAAATGATTTTTTTGGGTGTATAATTTCGTTAACCATTTCGAATAGATTTTTTTTAATACGGTCGCTGATATTTTAGGGGTTGGTTTTACGCGGTTATAGAAGACTTTTTTTCCAAATATTTTTTTTTTAAATCGACAAATAAAGTAAGGACGGATGTTTTCCTATCAAAAAATGTATAATTGTCGAATAGATTTTTGAAAATAATTTTTATGAATGGCGTCGCTTTTATTTTAGGGGTTGATTTTACGCAATTTTAGAAGACGATTATCTTAATAACTTTTATTTTAAAAACGACAAACAAAGCAATGGCAAATTTATTTCTATCAAAAGATGTATAATTTGGAATAGATTTTGGGGAACATGTTTTTTTTTTAATAAGGCTGCTGATATTTTAAGGGTTGGTTTTACGTGGTGATAGAAGTCTTTTTCCAAAAAAAATTTTTAATTGATAAACAAAGTAATAACAAATGTGTTTCTATAAAAAAATGTATAATTCTCGAATAGATTTTTGGAAAAATATTTTTTTTTGAATGGCGTTGCTGTTATTTTAGGGGTTGATTTTACGCAATTTCAGAAGACGATTATCTTAATAACTTTTATTTTAAAAACGACAAACAAAGCAATGGCAAATGCATTTCTATCAAAAGATGTATAATTTCGAATAGATTTTGGGAAAAATGATTTTTTTTTAATAAGGCCGCTGATATTTTAAGGGTTGCTTTTGCAACGTTTCAAAAGCATTGTTTAAATTATTTTTACGTCAAAAACAAAACGACCATTATATTTTTCTATCAAAAAATGTATACTTTCGTTAGCCATCTAGAATAGATTTTTGGTAAACTATTTTTTTTGAATGCGGTTGCTAATAATTTAGGGGTTGCTTTGACACAGTTATAGAAGACTTTCTTTAGCTACTTTTATTTTAAAAACGGAACACAAAACAACAGCGAATGTATTTCTATCAAAAAATGTATAATTCTATTGACTATCTCGAATAGATTTTTGGAAAAATAATTTTTTTGAATAGCGTCGCTGTTATTTTAGGGGTTGATATTATGCAATTTCAGAAGACGATTATTTTAATAACTTTTATTTTAAAAACGAGAAACAAAGCAATGGCAAATGCATTTCTATCAAAAAGTGTATAATTTCGAATAGATTTTGGGCAAAATAATTTTTTTCAAACGCCCGCAAATTTTTTTAAGGGTTGCTTTTACACGATCTCAAAATCTTTGTTCTTAATAATTTTTATCTCAAAAACAAAACAATGGCAAATATATTTTTATCAAAAATTGTATATTGGTTTGCCATCTCAAATGGATTTTTGGAAAATTGATTATTTTGTATAGGGTGATTGATATTATAGGAGTTGCTTTTATATGGTTAGAGAAGACTTTTTTCTTAATAACTTTTTCTTCAAAAGCGGAAAACAAAGCAGTGGCGGAGGTATTTTTATCAAAAAATATATAATTTCTTTGCATAATAAATTTTTGGGTAAATATTTTTTTTTAATCCGATTTTTTAAGGGTTGTATTTACCCAGTTATAGAAGACTTTTTTCTTTATAAATTTTAATTCAAAGACGGAGCAAAAAGCAATAGCAAATGTATTTTAATCAAAAATTATATATTTTGGTTTGCCATCTCAAATGGATTTTTGGAAAATTGATTATTTTGTATAGGGTGATCGATATTATAGGGGTTGCTTTTATATGGTTAGAGAAGACTTTTTTCTTAATAACTTTTTCTTCAAAAGCGGAAAACAAAGCAGTGGCGGAGGTATTTTTATCAAAAAATATATAATTTCTTTGACCATAATAAATTTTTGGGTAAATATTTTTTTTTAATCCGATATTTTAAGGGTTGTATTTACCCAGTTATAGAAGACTTTTTTCTTTATAAATTGTAATTCAAAGACGGAACAAAAAGCAATAGCAAATGTGTTTCAATCAAAAATTGTATATTTTGATTTGCCATCTCAAATGGATTTTTGGAAAATTGATTATTTTGTATAGGGTGATTGATATTATAGGGGTTGCTTTTACATGGTTAGAGAAGACATTTTTTTTAATAACTGTTTTTTCAAAAGCGGGAAACAAAGCAGTGGCGGAGGTATTTTTATCAAAAAATGTATAATTTCTTTGACCATAATAAATTTTTGGGTAAATATTTTTTTTTAATCCGATTTTTTAAGGGTTGTATTTACCCAGTTATAGAAGACTTTTTTCTTTATAAATTTTAATTCAAAGGCGGAATAAAAAGCAATAGCAAATGTATTTCTATCAAAAACTGTATATTTTGATTTGCCATCTCAAATGGATTTTTGGAAAATTGATTATTTTGTATAGGGTGATTGATATTATAGGGGTTGCTTTTACATGGTTAGAGAAGACATTTTTCTTAATAACTTTTCCTTCAAAAGCGGAAAACAAAGCAGTGGCGGAGGCATTTTTATCAAAAAATGTATAATTTCTTTGACTATAAGAAATTTTTGGGTAAATATTTTTTTTAACCGATATTTTAAGGGTTGTTTTTACCCAGTTATAGAAGCCTTTTTTTAATAATTTTTAATTTAAATGCGGAACAAAAAGCAATAGCAAATGTATTTCTATCATAAAAGGTATAACGTCTTTGACAATTTTGTATAAATTTTGAGAAAAATATTTTTTTGAATTAGAAAAAAATTGTGCAAACCGAAACTAATACCGATGCGCATTTTTCCATATGCAAAACTTGGCGCCCCCGCAAAGACTTCGATTCTCAGAATTTTCTTCAAAAAAAAAAAAACACCATAAGCGAAGTGGCGTCGGAACCCACAAAAGAGGACGACTTCCGCTTTTTAACGTTGAAATCGTCATAAATGGCATTTTTCTCGAGAGGTCGAGGGGTTGACAAAAGGCAAAACTCGGCTCGCACATAAAGGCCCACATTTGGCGTTTTTAACGTGTGGGGGCGTGTGGCGTGTGTGGTTTTCGAAAACCTAAACGACATTTTGACGTGAAAGAATTCGGGCCAAATTTAGAGATGGACACGTGCGTCCCAACAGATCTGCCTTTTTACTTCTTTTTTCCTCCCTCTCTCTCTTCGAAAATAAAAAATGGATTCGGTCCGATTATCGGTTTTAGACATCAACGGACGCGCAAACATTTGCTCAAAATTTAAGATGAAGAGATCCCTTTTGTTATCGAAGATCTTCATACGCGTCAACTAATATTTGTCGAGGCTCGGGGGCGCGCGGGGGGGTCGTCCCTCGGAATTTCAATATTTACACAATCTCACGCAAATGTTTGCGTTCAACTTTTATACCTACCCGAAAAAAATTCGTCTTCGATGCGTTTTCGAGATAACTTCTGGACATGTCGAGTGTTTATTCGAAATCAAGTGCCGAAGCGTTCCTTCGAACTTTTTCGACGGGCAGCTGTTGCATGTTTCCATTAAATATTAACAACAAAAAGGAATGTTTGACGGTAATCCAATATTTTTCTACGATCATCTCTTTCGCTTTGTTTGCTAATATTTTCGGAAACATCTTTTAAGTTTGTTATTGAAATCGTTTGGGCGGATAATTGGATCGGATTCGGGTTCGACGACGCGACGGCTTAAACTCGTCCCCTTTCCCCTTCGTTCTTTTTTTCGAATCGCAAAAATTGTTGAGGAACGAAATAAATTGTTTTCGGCGTCGTAGAAATTTTCGTGAGGGGCGGTGGTGCGCGTCGAATTTCGGCGACAAAGGGCTTATAGAATCGGCATCTTTAACTAAATTTAAGGGTGTTTGTTGGGGAAGTAAAGCATCTCTTTGTTGGCGTAATCGAGCATTGAAAATGGCGAAAAATTTTGGATTCGTGACAGTTAAGCTGCGTGTCGAATTTTGGGTTCGTAAATTTACGGAAAAGGATAGGGAACCGCTTCTTTTTTCAATTTAAAGACTTTTAATAAAACAACTTTTGTTAAATGTGCAACGTTTCGGTTTTTTTATTGAAAATTTTTATCAAGCAACTTAACATCTCAAAAAATCGATTTTGAGTTATGATGGTTAATACATTTTTTGAAAAAAGTTTCAATAAGGAAACGAAACGTTGCATATTTAACAAAAATTGTTTTATTCACAATCCGTCCAATTCCTGTTAACTTTAAATAATATTAAAAAATATTGGACGTTAACCTTATGACGTATTTTTTAATTTTGTAAAAGATTTAAATGGGATTTAATTTAAAATAATTTTTTATTGCTAAAGATTTTAATTGTTACTCAATTTAAATACAGCGCTTTAAATGGGGATTGTGATTGGTTTTTTTTAATGCATAACCATGGTAACTTTGTAAATAAGCTAATCAGGTTGCGTCTTTTGAATTTTATTGTGGTTTTTAAGGTTTTTAATGTTTAATTTATTTAAAAAATTGAAATTGTGTTTTTATTTAATTTTTTTAAATAAAATAATTAAAAAAACACTTTGATTTAAAAAAAAAGCTATACTTATGTGTATTTAATTTTTATTACAAAAGATTTTAATTGTTGCTCAATTTAAATATGGATTATGATTTGTTTTTTTGAATGCATAACCATGGTAACTTGGTAAATCAACCAATCAGGTTGCATCTTTTGAATTTTATTGTGGATTTTAAGCATTTTAATGTTTAATTTATTTAAAAAATTTGAAACTAGGTTTTTAATTATTTTTTTTAAATAAAATAATTAAAAACACTTTGATTTAAAAAAAAACTATACTTATATGTATTTAAATTAATTTAACGACAAAATTTAAATTAAAACACACTTCCAATTGGTTATTTCCATACGTATCCTTAGTAACGCAAAAATCAACCAATCGCCTCGCGGATTTTCGGCCGCTAAATTTAAATTTTATTCTGATTGCGAAATTAACTCGTTTAATTTTCTATTTTTTATCGAAAAAATCTATTTATCAATTGAAACACTTAATGCGTACCCTTTTTCGTTGATTTTGCGATCTAAAAAAATAAGATTGGGATCTGTTTACTTTTTTTCACAATGTTATTCAGAATAATCTTTTTATAGTAAAAAATATCGATTGCACGCAATTTTTAATTTATTTAAAAAATTTGAAACTAGGTTTTTAATGAATTTTTTAAAATAAAATAATTAAAAATACTTTGATTTAAAAAAAAACTAAACTTATACTCTATTTAAATTAATTTAAGGACAAAATTTGAATTCAAACACATCTGATTGGTTATTTCCATAAGTAACCTTAGTAACGCAAAAATGAACCAATCACTTCTCGGATTTTCGCCCGCTAAATTTAAATCCTATTCTGATTGCGAAATTAACTAGTTTAATTTTCTATTTTTTATCGAAAAATTTTATTTGTCAATTGAAACACTTAATCCGACCCTTTTTCATTGATTTTGCGATCTAAAAAAATAAGATTGGGATCTGTTTACTTTTTTTTCACAATGTTATTCATATTAATCTTTTTATAGTAAAAAAATCGATTGCACGCAATTTAATAAAAAAATTAGCGCGAATGTGCTTAAAAACAATGCCTTCGAAATAAATACTCGAAAATTAAAGGGCTTCGCGATTGCAATCGCGAAACGTAAAAAGAAAGAGGTAATCGACGAACGCGCGGGGGCAGCGGCAAAAATAAAGCTATCGTTCGATAATTAAGATCGGAATTTGAGCGATTTATATCGGGGAAGATTAACAATAGATAAGTGGCACAAAGGTGGCTTAAGAAAGCCTTCGTCTTGACAAGATGAAAGTTATCTCGAATCAGGAACGTTCGTATCGGTCAAACATCTGTCGATGAGATCGCAATCTGGAGATTTGTCCGAGGTGAAAGAAAGAAATAAAAATTATCTTTTACATCTTATCAGTATTCATCCGATCTGTGCCGCATCCGAAAAGGGGGCATAAAGGGCGAGAGGGAGCGGGCATTGTGCGCACCGAAATCTGCTACCCCGACCGACAGCTAACCAAACATTGGGCGGTCAAAAGGAGCGAGAAGAATTGGCTCGGGCTCGAGCATTGTCAAGCATCTTAAGATACAATCTTTTAAAGTTTTGCCCATTTTCATTTTTCGGCTTTGCTTGCTAACCATCGTGCCGTGAAGAAATTACTTCTTTATAATAATATAATATAACACGTTTGCCCCTCGCGCACGCCGCCCCGTCCCCGCCGCCGGGTCTTTAGTCCTCTTTAAACGCTTTAAGAATATTTTTCTGTCCATTATGCGCTTCGAGAAATAAATAAAAATATTTTGTGGCCATTCTTAACCTTTTTTGAAGCAGGAAATCGAGGCCTTCGCTAATTCAATTTCGTTCGTCGCCCTTTTTTTCCATCAATAAGTCAATCATTTTTAGTGAAATATTTATTGTTAGCGTGTTTGTAATTGTTATAAACAATATTGATTGATTTTTAGCGCCGAAGTAGTTGATAATTATTTTGTATTATTTGTTTAAAAAAAAATGAGCACAATGTCAATACAATTTATTTATAAACATAGATATAACTAACAGAAGTTGTTTATGGGGGTTTTTTGGTCAAATTTTGAGACTTTTATGATAAAAAATTGATTTAAAAGGGTGCCGAGTTTTTTTTGGAAAAGTTTGAGGCAATGGCATTAAAGATTTTCAAATTGTTTCTTATTTTGAGGGAATTTTGTGTTTAAAAATTAATATCTCGGTTGTTTGTGACGATATCTTTTGAAACAATAGAAATTCAAAATTTTGAGACTTTTTGACTTAGGAGAAAAATTTTGATTGAGCGCAATTGAAAAATTTTGAGTTAATGGGGCTTTCGAATTGTGTATTTAATCAAATTGAACTAAATTATTTAATTTCTTTTTACAAAAGGCACCCAGCTTTTTGTATTTTATCAAATATATTTTTGGAAGTAATATAAAGACTAAAAATGCAATTTTTTTATTATTAACAAAAACTATAATTTTTCCACAATTTTTTTACACAAAAATTAGTCTTTAACAGTACTTAGCGTAGTTATTTGCGAAGATATCTTTAAAAACGACCCAGATTTAAAATTTTGAGACTTTTTGGCTTAGGAGAAGTGAAAAATTTTAATGGAGCGCAATTGTAATTTTGAGTTAATGGGGCTTAAAGATTTCGAATTGTGTATTTAATAAAATTGAAGCTGCATTATTGTTTTTTTTTTCAAAAAGGCACCCAACTTTTCGTATATTTTAAGATATATTTTTGGAAGTAATAGAAAGAATAAAAATGCAATTTTTTTATCTGTAATAAAAGCCATAGATTCTCCACAATTTTTTTTCTTAACAAAAATTAATCTTTAACAGTACATAGCGTAGTTATTAGCGAAGATATCTTTGAAAACGACACAGATTTAAAATTTTGAGACATTTTGGCTCAGGAGAAGTGAAAAATTTTGATGGAGCGCACTTGTAATTTTGAGTTAATGGGGCTTAAAGATTTCGAATTGTCTATTTAATCAAATTGAAGCTGAATTATTGAATTTTTTTTTAAAAAGGCACCCAACTTTTTGTATTTTTCAAGATATATTTTTGGAAGTAATAAAAATGTAATTTTTTTATCTTTAATAAAAGCCAAAAATTTTCCACAATTATTTTTCTTAACAAAAATTAATCTTTAACAGTACATATCGTAGTTATTAGCGAAGATATCTTTAAAAACGACCCAGATTTAAATTTTGAGACTTTTTGCCTCAGGATAAGTTAAAAATTTTGATAGAGTACATTTAAAAAAATTTGAGTTAATAAGACTTAAAGATTTCGAATTGGGTTTCTTGATGAAATTAAAACTAAATTTTTCTATTTTTATTTAAAAAGTCAAACGGCTTTATCAATTTTGGAAGATTTATTTTGGAAGTAATATAAAGGCCAAAAATGCATTTTTTTATTTAGATAAAGTCTAAAATAGGCGCACTGTTTCCACAAATTTTTTGAAAATCTTTAAATACGAAACAAATTTGAAATTTTGAGACTTAAAAATTTTAATTTAAGGGGGGGTTGGCACGAAATCTATTTATTAAATCAAATGAGCCTTTTCTACTCTTAAATAGCTTATTTTTTTCTGTTTTCCACGATATATAATAGCTTAAATATTTTATTAAATAAAGATGATATATCAAAAATCGATATTTAGTGGAAAAAAACATAAAATATTTAACAAAAAAAATCAACCGATTAGTTTAATTAATTAATTGATTTTCATCGAGCTTATTAGAGCGCAATTAATTATTCATAAAAGTAGATGCATTGTAAGTGCATTAAATAATTCCATTCGAAACTTTTTAATTAAATACAATTCTTTAAGAAGCCAATTAAAAATTAGCTACACTTATTTGGGTGCGTGATTAAACCGTATCGAAATCTCGCCCGGGGCCGTTTTTGGGCAAATCTCGACAATTTGAGATTACACGCTCGTTCTCGACTTGAAAATTGCGTAAAAATCAATTCAGCTAACGAGACCTCTACGCCCTTAAAGTTGCGCAAGCCAAAAAATCGAAACGGAAAAAAAAAGAGAAAAGAAACCGAGCGCCTTCTTCGAAAATGCGCTTTTCGAGCGGGAATCTCATTGAAAAATTAAAAAATATCGGCCCGAAACGTGCCGATGGACAAAAGGCTTTGTGTTACACACGTTTGCCGGCAAATCGGTCGTGGCGATTCGATTCGGTTGAACAAAATTATACACTGGACTCGGCCATATTATAAAAAGGCCGAGTTTTTCTTTGGCGTTTAGGTCGTTAAGTCTCCTTTTGGTATTCCGAACACGTGTTCCTCTTCGATGAATTTTTCGCTTCTAATTTATTATTGTAATTACAGGGCCGGTCGTAATTAATGCGTCAACTTCTCCTTTCAGCTTCCAGACTGATTAATTATTGAACCTCGACGATAGATTCATTTTTAATACGTCGATGAGCACGACGGAGACGCCCTACAGGTCCGGATTAAAATTTATATGGGGTTTTTATTTCGAATAAAAAAAGTCGGTGCCAAAATGGGGACGAGTAATGGCTCCAACGTTTTTTGCGATTCGCGATTTACACAATAAAACGGCGTTGATAAATACGAGCGCCGAAACGTCGTTAACAAACGATTAGAAAACGTAGAAACGGCCGTTCTGGCATATTTCGAAAATATGTAAATCCCATTTAAAAAATATTAGCTATCCGGAATTTAAATATCTCCGTTATTTTTTAATATTTTCCTAGACTGTTTGGTATCGTTGGAATCGCAAAAAAATAAGCTCTTCGGTGAGCGCAAAATCGAATACAGCGCCTACTTGATTTAACGAATTTAATACTTCTAGCGGTGCTATTAAGGCCCAAGTAAAAAATCTAATATGGCCATCGTAAAGAGCGGAAAAAAGTGCCCTAAGAAAGTGTTTTTAGATTTAATTTATTTTGAGAAATAACCGAGTTACAGCTGTTGAAAGCGTAACTTAGTTAAAAACCATATATGGCCATTTTCTAACTTTATGTTTTAATTTTTTCCAAAGTGCCCTTTGTGAAAAATAATAATTTAGGCAAAGAGTCCTAAGAAGCAAAGACCGAATTTTTTAGATTTTTAAACCAAATTATTTTATCTCCTCTACTAACCAAATTAAAAAAATTTAGAACCACCCCTTCTAAAAATTCTAATAAATCAATTCTAAATTACTTTCCGGCATTGTTACATTTCGTTCAATTTGGAAAAAAATAAGCCATCGAATGGTCGAAATATTCAAATAGATGTGTCAGATGTGCCAGAGTCGATAAAAAAATTCCAGAAAAACGACCACGCTCCGCGCCGACAATTTTTTAGAGCCACCGGCCGAGGTTTAAAATTTTTTTAAAGGCACATTATCGAATAAAATTAGTTGCTCTTCGTGTTAAATAAATTTTATGTCTTCATTTCGAGTCGTTCGATGTTTCGTCATCGAAAAAGCGCGTGTGGCCGAAGCTCGAACCTCCCAAGCGCCTTCTTCCCCGAAGGCCGAAAGAGTTCCATTCAAAAACTTTTATGAATCATAATTTACAGGTGTTAATCCCACGTCGAAAGAAAATTACAATCCTTTCCGGCCGAAACGAAACGACTTTATACAAAAATCGGGCTCGCCCAAAAATCGAGCTACAGTAAAACCTCAATTATACGGATTCGCGATTATCCGAATTGTCAAAACTTATTTTTACCATAGCAATGAGTGGAAGGGAGCGAAAAGATACGAGAATTTCGTCGGTGCGAGTGAGCGCAAACGATAGAAATTATTTAACTGATTTTTTGTTTAATTTATGGGCTTAAATTATTGTGAATCGTGCTTAAAACCGAGTGTGCACATTCGAGCTCAAAGTGGCACATTCCGATCTCGGGAAAATGAAGCGCGCCGCTCCGCGTCGCGCTTCATTTGCCTCCCTCGCTCGGAAATGTGCCACTTTTCGCTCGAATGCGCACATCTTCGTATTTATTAGATTTGCCACTTGATCATTCGCTCTTTCATATCAAAAAATTAATTTAATTTGGTAAATATCGATTTTATGATCGAAAAACGAATTTACCATAGCAATGAGTGGAAGGGAGCGAAAAGATATGACCATCTCGTCGGTGCGAGTGAGCGCAAACGATAGAAATTATTTAACTGATTTTTTGTTTAATTTATGGGCTTAAATTATTGTGAATCGTGCTTAAAACCGAGTGTGCACATTCGAGCTCAAAGTGGCACATTCCGATCTCGGGAAAATGAAGCGCGCCGCTCCGCGTCGCGCTTCATTTGCCTCCCTCGCTCGGAAATGTGCCACTTTTCGCTCGAACGCGCACATCTTCGTATTTATTCGATTTGCCTACTTGATCATTCGCTCTTTCATATCAAAAAATTAATTTAATTTGGTAAATATCGATTTTATGATCGAAAAACGAATTTACCATAGCAATGAGTGGAAGGGAGCGAAAAGATACGACCATCTCGTCGGTGCGAGTGAGCGCAAACGATAGAAATTATTTAACTGATTTTTTGTTTAATTTATGGGCTTAAATTATTGTGAATCGTGCTTAAAACCGTTCTAACTGTTACTTTTTTTGATTAAAAATTTTGGAATTTTATAACTAAACATTTTTTGTTTTTTCATCCATATTATTATTTTATTTTATAGTAAAAATGAAAGTGCGAGAGGATTTTGCTACAACTTTAGAATATCGAGAATGAGAATCATATTTTATAATTTCCATGCCACGGTACTGACATAAAATAAATTTGGTAGACATTCTTCAGAAAAATTATTAAATTCGTTTATGTATTGTATTGTAACATTTTAAAACTCTTTTTAATTGATTATTTAACATTTCAATAATTCATAGTAGCTTATCTATAACAAATAATACATTCTAATTTATATCAAACATTAATCAACTCAAATCGAACACATTTCACAAAAATTAACTTAACTAAAATTTTTTTTTTTGGTTTTCATCACAGCATTTTTAATTCTTAAACTTCTACACATTGATACAGTTTCGGTCACCTTTGGCAATTTTTGAACTTCTTGCGATGAATTCTCAGATTTTTTTTTGTTTTTTGCGTCATTCTGTTATTTATTTTTCCCACCTTATCATTTGAAGAATAATCAATTTTTCTCATAGAAAAGTGTCTGCATACGTTCTTATTAGTGCAATAAAACCAACTTAACGGATTGGATAAAATACAATTACGTTTTAATTTATTCCACGTATATACTTTCATTGTGCCTACAAAAGGCTTAAAATTGTCTGGTAATTTGGAAAAATTGTACTCTACTAGCCCCAAAGTGTACCTACTGACTGAACTTCTGTTTCATATTTACATGAATCATTTTCAGCGAAGTCAATATTATTTATTAACAATTAAATATATTTTTATTATTTTTTGACACGGTACTGACATTTTAAATTAAAATAGCAACTGTAATTTTTTGATTATGAATTTGGTAATATCCTTTTACCCTATAACTTAGGTTGGTAATAAGTACAGAAATTCATTATTTAAGAGGAAAAAAATTAATCGTTAATTACGTTTACCAATACCACGGTACTGACAAGTAAATTTATGACATCATCTTTTAGAAATTGAGTTTTAAAATGGCGGAAACTCGCTTTAGAATTTCACTTGTGTTATGTATGTAAGCATAACTCAGTTAACGTACTTTCAATATGGCTTATTAGTTGTTTCATTAATTTCGAGGTAAATGGCGCACGAGTCATACAAATACAAATTTAAAAATTTGCTTAAATCTTAGGACAAAAGTTATTAAGCCGGAATTCAATCTTAAATTGATGTATTAAAAAAATTTGATAAGTTCCTTTAAGTTTGATTATATACATTAAGATTTATCAGTTAATTGGTTTGAATTACTTATTGCAAGAAAAAAAAATAACCGATTTATAGGTAAATTCTAGAAAAGGACATGACACGGTACTGACATTTAAGTGACATATTGCAAGTTTTCTTTGGACTCCAACTTATATTCTACAAGAAAAGTGATGAAATATGTTCATGGTGATTGTATTGATACAAAAACTTTATTAATAGATTTATAATGTATGGCGAGTGAGAGCAAACAGTATAGGACACAAAAAATCGCAGTAGACAAATCCAATAAAGCGAAGATGTGCGCATTCGAGCGAAAAGTGGCACATTTCCGAGCGAGGGAGGCAAATGAAGCGCGACGCGGAGCGGCGCGCTTCATTTTCCCGAGATCGGAATGTGCCACTTTGAGCTCGAATGTGCACACTCGGTTTTAAGCGTGATTCACAATTATTTAAGCAAGTAAATTAGGCGAATACTCATTTGAATAACTTTAATCGTTCCCTCTCGCTCACATTCACGTAATTTTTGTATCTTTTCGCTCCCTTCCACTCATTGCTATGGTAAATACGTTTTTCGAACGTAAAATCTTGTTTATTTTATATTAAATTCAATTAACACGAAGATGTGCGCGTTCGAGCGAAAAGTGGCACATTCCCGAGCGAGGGAGGCAAATGAAGCGCGACGCGGAGCGGCGCGCTTCATTTTCCCGAGATCGGAATGTGCCACTTTGAGCTCGAATGTGCACACTCGGTTTTAAGCGTGGTTCACAATT
The DNA here is from genome assembly GCA_036325965.1 of Sinopyrophorus schimmeli. Taxonomy (NCBI): domain Eukaryota; kingdom Metazoa; phylum Arthropoda; class Insecta; order Coleoptera; family Elateridae; genus Sinopyrophorus; species Sinopyrophorus schimmeli. The sequence goes on from JARFIZ010000037.1 coordinate 140,338, forward strand.
ATTTAAGCAAGTAAATTAGGCGAATACTCATTTGAATAACTTTAATCGTTCCCTCTCGCTCACATTCACGTAATTTTTGTATCTTTTCGCTCCCTTCCACTCATTGCTATGGTAAATACGTTTTTCGAACGTAAAATCTTGTTTATTTTATATTAAATTAATAAACACGAAGATGTGCGCGTTCGAGCGAAAAGTGGCACATTCCCGAGCGAGGAGGCAAATGAAGCGCGACGCGGGCGCGCGCTTCATTTTCCCGAGATCGGAATGTGCCACTTTGAGCTCGAATGCGCACACTCCGCTTTTCGCCACGGTTAACAATGATCAATTTACTTTAAAAAAATTCAAGTCATTATAAACCGTAGTTGCGCTCTCAAATGTCACATTATATATATAGCTTAGGCTAGAGCGAAAAAAAAAATTTTTTTTAAGCCTGGGGCTAGAATTTGTAGGTTATAGAAAAAAAAATTTTTTTACTCAACATCTTGAGGTGGACCACTGATATTTTTAAATTAAATTCAAGTCAAAATTCTTTTGAACCAAAAAAAATTTTTGGCTTATAATCTTCAAATTTATCTAGAAATGAACAAATTTGATCGTTTCTAACTCAAAATTCTTTTTAATGCCTAAGAAAAGTATGTTATTGTTTCGGAATTTTTTTGAACACTGCAATAATGGCGATAGAAATTTTTTTTTAAGTTAATAATTGGTAACGGGCAAGAAAGAGTACACTGCGCAGGTTCTGGAAGCTTCTTGAAGCCAAAAAAAATTTTTTTTTGTTTCAAAAGAATTTTAACTTGAATTTAATTTAAAAAATCAGGGGGCCACCTCAAGATGTCGAGTAAAAACATTTTTTTTTCAATTTTTTTTAAGCTACAAATTCTAGCCCCAGGCTAAGAAAAAAAATTTTTTTTTTCGTTCCACGCTAATATTTATAGCTATAGCTAAAATTCGTTTTTTTTCTACACATTCAATTAACCGAGCTTCCACTGTATTTTAATTGACAAAACTCCCAAATTTTTTCGTCGGCGGCCCAGCGAAACCGAGGCAAATATTTCCGCCCCCCGGAGACGAATTTTTTTCCCCCATCTCGCTTCGAGAAATTCTGTTTGTTTTCTTTCCGTTCATTTTTCATGGCTTCGCCCGTTCCACGTGTTCGTAGGAACACGTGTTCGTTGCATCGTGAGAACGAGCCTTGAAATTTAATATTTCGAAGAAGATATATCTTGCGGGCTAAGTTGTTGCCGAGGTCCCAACCCCCGTCCGCCCCGAAAGACATTCCTGGGGAACCGCTGTCCGTCAGTCCGGATAAGAAATCCGATACCCGAGCCAATAAGAAACACACTTTTAAAAAGCGTAATTGCACGAAACCACCCTTAGTTTACAGCGCGCGGCTTTTTTAAGGGCTCCGGGGGCGCGCCCGGGCCCCGCTGCAATCTCTTCGTGGAGATCGACATGTGGTAAATATTAGTAAATAGGAGAGGTCCGGGGCGGGAACGGGGCGGCCGAGGGTGGTTTTTGGACTAATGAATAAATTAATTAGGGGCGCGCGAGAGAGGGGGAGAAAAATTAAAATGTGTGGTAAATTGGCGGAGGAGCTTCGAAGCACGTGATTGTACAAAAGATTTCCGAAAGTCTTTAAGCCTATTATGTTGTTATTTTGTGTGCAAACCCAAGTCTTTCGCCATTGTTGTGTATTTATGTCTTTAACGAGCATCTTCGACCTTTAGAAATTAATTTGAAAGGAAATTCGATGATGGTTGTGTTGGTTTTTTTTTTTCTTCGAGGGGTTGGAGGTGTTTATTTGGCTAAATTGATTAGGGGGCCTTACAAAATAAATATATAATTAGGAAGGTTTTTTCGTTTAGTATTTTTTAGGGGTGTTGACGATTTGTTTTGGTGCTATGTCTTTGGCGGATTGAAATAATCGCCCAATTAAACAATTTAAATGTTTTGCAAGAGAAAAGAACTAATTTTGAAATTGAGTTAAGCCCAACCTAAAATAATCCAGTATTAAACTGAAAAAGAAACAAATATAAAACAAATATATAGGGGAAACTGTTGTACCTTGGTCCCTTTGTACCTAGGCCAACTTTATTTTTTTAGGTTACAAAGTTACAAATTTTTTTAATATTTTTAGTTTCAAAATTTATCCAAAAATTTGTATTTCAATTTTCCGACAAATTTTTTAAATAAAAATCACTACCCTTGCGTAAAACGTCCCCAAAAACTTAATTTTTTAAACCGCATTAAGCTACCTCTTGGAATTTTGGAGCTATGAATTTTTTTACTCAAAAATTAATTAATTTTTAAACGTAAATTTTTCAATTAGTTTTCCGATCAAAATATTTTTATCAAAATTACTGGCCTGATGTAAAATCATCTAAAAAATTAGAATTTTGTAACTGTATGAAGCTATTTCTTTTAATTTTAGAGTTTTGAATTTTTGAATTATTTTTTTCTTAAAAACGTACGATTTCTGAGAAGAGCCTTGTCAATTTTTTTTTCTAGACGAAATAATGTTAATAAAATTACTACCCCTATGTAAAATATCCTCAAAAATCAAAATTTTAAAACCAGGCAGAGATATCTTTGTTTTTTCAAGTTACAATTTTTTTTAGCTCAAAAACTCGAAGGATTTCCAAATACAGATTTTTCAACTTTTTTTCTAGACAAAATATTTTGAATAAAATTACTGCCCTTATTTAAAACAGCCCCAGAAAATCAAATTTTCAAAATGCTCAACGATATATCTACGATTTTTTAAGTTACAAATTTTTTAAATATTTTTAGTTAAAAAATATTTCCAAAAAAATTTGTAATTTAATTTCCCGCCAAAATTTTTTAATAAAAATCACTACCCTTGCGTAAAACGTCCCCAAAAATTTAATTTTTTAAACCGCATTAAGCTACCTCTTCGAATTTTGGAGCTATGAATTTTTTTACTCAATAATTAATTAATTAAATTTTAAACGTAAATTTTTCAATTAGTTTTTCGATCAAAATTACTGGCCTGATGTAAAATCATCTAAAAAATTAGAATTTTGTAACTGTATGAAGCTATTTCTTTTAATTTTAAAGTTTTGAATTTTTGAATTATTTTTTTTTTAAAAACGTACGATTTCTGAGAAGAGCCTTGTCAATTTTTTTTTTCTAGACGAAATAATGTTAATAAAATTACTACCCCTATGTAAAATATCCTCAAAAATCAAAATTTTAAAACCAGGCAGAGATATCTTTGTTTTTTCAAGTTACAATTTTTTTAGCTCAAAAATACAAATACAGATTTTTCAACTTTTTTTCTAGACAAAATATTTTGAATAAAATTACTGCCCTTATTTAAAACAGCCCCAGAAAATCAAATTTTCAAAATGCTCAACGATATATCTACGATTTTTAAGTTACAAAGTTTTTAAATAATTTTATTCTAGAAATTTCTCCAAAAAAATTTGTAATTCAATTTCCCGACAATATTTTTTAATAAAAATCACTACCCCTATGTAAAACGTCCTCAAAAATTTAATTTTTTAAACCGCATCAAGCTATCTTTTCAAATATTCGAGTTATGAATTTTTTTACTCAAAAATTAATTAATTTTTAAACGTAAATTTTGAATTATATTTTCTTTCGAAATATTTTTATCGGAATTACTACCATTATGTAAAATACCCTCAAAAAAAAATTTTAAAACTGAATGACGATTTTTTTTTGATTTTTCAAGTTACAATGTTTTTAGCTTAGAATCTCGAAGGACTTCTAACCACTTTCTCAATTTTCTTTTTGGACAAAATATTTTAAACAAAATTACTAACCTGATTTAAAACAACCCCGAAAAATCAAATTTTTAAACTCCACAACGCTATCTTTTCGGTTACAAAGTTTTTTAGGTATTTTTGTCTCAAAAATTCGACATTTCCCCAAACAATTTTTCAATTTAATTTCCAGATAAAATATTTCAATAAAAATCGCGACCCCTACGTAAAATCGGCCCGCAAAACCAAATTTTCAAACCGCACAGGGCCACATCCAGCACTTTTAGATTTACAAATTTTTTTAACATTTTTCCCATGATACCTCGCAGGCTTTTCGAAAGACTTGCACATCCTTTAAAAAAAAGTATTTAAAAAAAAACAAGTTACTTTTTTACATATGTATCGAATTACGTCGGACCGCAAAACAAGTTTCGCAAGTGCCGAAGATGAAAATCGCCGAAACGAAACAAGAAGGAAACGAATCCCTATTACTTAACACTTGCGCCCTTATGTCGTGCGTGCGTGTATTAAATATCACCTCGCATTTTCTTTTTGCTCTCGTCCCTAACCGTACAAGTCGTGTATTATTAAACAACCAAAAAAAAAAAAATAAAATAACAATCCCCCCAACCGAAAAAAGCGCACAAATAAAAGGCAAGGATCGAATATCAAAGCTCGCATTACAAAATTCGCAATTCCCGCCCTTTCGAGCGAGGGAGCAGGTGCGCGAAGACTTAATCAAATCAAATTTTAATTGTTTCAAGGGCACAGGTGCCCAAATCCGAATTAATCAAACGCATTTAGGGGAATGTTGTTCCTTTCCGATTTCGGTGGTAAATTGCGCGGATCTCGATCGAACGCACAAAGCCCTACGCCCTTCGGGCGAAAGCATTAAAAAAAAAGGGAGGAAATTATGTACAGTAATGCGAAGGGAATGGAAGAAAAATAATCGTAAAATCCAGGTAAAAACGGGACATTCGAAACCCTTATTTAAAAGATCCCTTTTGTTGCGAGATTGTTATACCACCCTTGACAGGTACATTTCTAAAGCTAAAAATAAGTTTATGCTTCACTTGCTGTGCCAAGTTATTATAGGATAATGGATGAGGGTGAAGCCAATTTTTGACCGATTTTTACTAAAGATAGCGGTTAGGATTGCGCCCTTCTCCCTTCGCCCCCTCTTTACGGGCTCGTTTCCTTCGGAATTGTGGCTTGTTGCGATTGTGATGTTGCTTAGTTCGTTTTTGTACGTGGATAATGCCAATAAAAAAAAGGTAAATTGCCCAATAAAAAATAGTATTGCGTAAGCTCGATTGCTTCGCGATAAATAAATAAAAAATGTTTAATTAATTCTTTGTTGCAAAATGGATTTAAAAATTGCCCAACCTGGCGATTATTTTATTGGGTTTTTCTTTTTTTAATTTAATTGGCGATTTAAGATGTACAAATCGCTCCCCCTTCCCCTCATTGCTATGGTCATTTATTTTAAATTCATTTAAAACAGTTTTATTTAAGGTAGGGAAAACCTGTTGTACCTTGGTCCTTTTTTTAAATTGTATATGTAACAATTTGTTGATAAAATGAATTGCATCGTAATGGGGCACTAATAAGGTATTCATCATAAAATATTTGAAAGCATTACCAACCGTTTACTCAAATTGCTATAAGATTTAAAAATTAGTGGATCTATGGCCTAGGTACGACAGAGGTGATGTACCTTGGCTCTATTCATATTAAGCAAAATAAAAGCCATTGTTCTATGAAAACTATATATTTATTTTTGGATTATAAGAACTACTAATGTTCTTCTTTGAGATGACACTAAAATTGTTTCAAAATTAACAAAATTTTTCTCGCATACTAAAATTTAATTTTTGAGTAAAAAAATTCATAGCTCGAAAATTTGAAGAGATAGCTTGATGCGGTTTAAAAATTAATTTTTGAGGACGTTTTACATAGGGCTAGTGATTTTTATTAAACAATATTGTCGGGAAATTCAATTACAAAGTTTTTTGGAGAAATTTTCAAACTAAAAATATTTAAAAACTTTGAAACTTAAAAAATAGTAGATATCTCGTTGGGCATTTTGAAAATTTGATTTTCTGGGGCTGTTTTAAATAAGGGCAGTAATGTTGTTCAAAATATTTTGGCTATAAATAAAGTTGATCAAATTCATTTTAAAAATAAAATGTTTTTTGCAATAAAATGAATTCAAAACTCAAAAATTCGTAAAAATAGCTTTGTGCAATGTAAAAATTTGGTTTTTTGGAATAAATTTATATATGGGGTAGTAATTTTGATTAAGATATTGCAACCGAAAATCAAATTGACAAATCTGTTCTGACAAATTCATTCAATTCTTCAGATAAAAATTAATAATTGATAAAATTGGGGAGGCATTTTAATAAGGTCTCAAATTTTCGATTTTTGGGAACATTTTACATTGGGGCAATAATTTCGATTAAACTATTTTAACCCAGAAATCAAATTATTAAATCTCTTCTCAAAATCGATTTGAAAATGACTTTTAATTTCAATTTTTCTTTCAAAGTAATACTTCTTTAAAATCTCTCCCCTTTACCTTTCTCAGCGAAAAAAGAAAAAAATATTTCAATGAAAACCTAATTAAATCGCCTTTCACAGCACCGAATAAAAGACATTTCTCATCACCTTTAGCCCACAATCCGACTTCATTAGTCAAAAAGTCAACAATCATTAAATTTATTTAACAAAAAAAAAATTAAACGCTCTCCGACAATAACCAACAACAAAAACGCTTGCGTAATTACTTAATTCCGACGAAGCAGATGGCCGATACGGTCCTAAAAATTAAATTTCGTAAATGCTCGCCTATTATTATTGTTATTCTTCTTAAAATCTCGGCTCGAAGTTTGTCTTCGTTTTCTCAAGACCGCAGGTGCGTTCAGCTACAAGTTCCAACATGCACGGATCACAACACGCGATTCCTTTTTTCCGTGACACACCTTGGGGCCCTTTTCTTTACCAACTCACCAAGTCACCAATCGACAATGTCAGAAATTCGGTGAAATACGAGGTTTTCGGTGGTAAACGTCTGCAGTCTTCAAAAGACCACAGAATTAATTAATTTAGTCAAATTTGCTTATGGTGTTGGTTGACTGTATAAAAAAAAAAATGGGAAAGGCCGAAGGGTCGAGTAAAGCGAGGGTCGCTGCTCGCGATCCGCGCAAAGCGCGGAGGACCGTTAAATTCGAAACGCCCGGTAGAAAGCGATTTTCGAATTCGAACAAGTGCGGAAAGAACGTTTTTCTTTGCGCATGGATCGTTTTATTGATTTTCTGATTGTCTAAAGGCCTTATCGCGTTGAAAGTTTTTTGAAACTTGCGATTTCCGCTCGAATAAGATAGCGCGTTTGTTTTGTACAAATGCAAATTTTATATTGGAATTTTAGTTGTGAGTAAGGCGGCTTGAGAGAAGGTCCTTTCGGCTTGGATGTGTTTAATTAATTTTGCCACGTTTTTATTCGAAATAAATTGTGCGAAGAATTGTTCGAATTCGAATGTGAGTACTTTGGTAATTTTTTTATTAATGTTAATTGCCCAGTTTTGACTCCCAAAAATTTTTCTATGCTTTCGAGCTGCCAATCTTGTTTTTTAAAATCAAAAAGTTGAATAGGGGGGCTCGACAACCGCATAGGAGGAAGGGGAACGTTTAAACTTAATTTTTTTTTGACGACCATCTCTAAATTTTGTAAACTCGTTACGTTAAAAAAATAAAAAAAATAAAATGGCTTCATATTGCAAGGGGATGTTCCTACGTACCCCTAGCGGTGCCATTTCCTGGCGCTCTCGCTCTAAAATAAAAATTTTTGATAAAACTAAATAAATCCAAAAAAATATACCTTGATTCAGAAAAAAAATTCGTAGCGCCCTTATTTTTGATCCGATCGATAAAAACGACCCGGATTCGGAATCCTGAGACTTTTTTCCATAAGGTACGTGCAAAATCGGCATAGGGTGCAACGTTAATTTTTCGAGTAATTAAAGGTTGAATTGTAAATTCATTTTTATAACACAAAAGTTTACGTTAAAAAAATTTTAGCGCCGTTAATTGTGGACGAATCTTTAAAAACTATACATATTTGGATTCGCCAGAATTTTGGCTTCGGACAAGCTCAAAAAACCATAGGCGTGCCATTTAAAATTCTCGAGAAAAACCAGTTTGAAGAGTCCGACTTGTTATTAATTTTTTTCTAAATTTCCACTTTGAAAGAGCGTAGCTCGGTCATTTGTGAACGGATCTCAAAACCTTATCAGATTCTGAAAGCTCGGTTATCGGAGCGTAAGCTCAACTAAAAAAATCAACAGGGTCCAACGTTGAGTCTTGGAGAAAAACGCCTTCGAAACTTTCAAAACGTAGTTTTAGCGTCTTCGCTGGTGCCTCGCGCTTATTGTTCTCAGTCGGCTAATGTAACCACTTTTTCTATGTCCCAAAGTGATCACATTAACACTAGAACCGCGGAATCGGTCATTTTGACCGTTTCGCAATTTTATTGTCTTGTTACTTTTTATTAGTTGAACATATTTCAGCCATATTACATGACTTTTCCTAATTTTAGTTGATAATTACTGTCCTATAATTGTTTTTCTTTGTAAATTGTATTTTTCCCGTTTAACAGGAGACACATACATTTTTCTTTCCGGTTATTCATTCGATCGGTTCTATCGATAATTATTATTTATGCAGCAGAGAAATGCTTTATTACATAGAAAAAAGAAACCGGAAACTGTGCCTTGTTATAACGAAAACTAAATAAAAGTAGACCTTTTTGATCAAATGGCCAAATAATATTATGTAAAGGCAGCTTTTTAAAGATGGTTGTTTCTAACATTTTGAATATAACAGGATCACTCACTATATTTTCTCGAAACCAGTAGCTCATGTCCTTGTTCAAGGTCCAAGCTATCCCTATATCAAAATTTATCAAAATTGGTTCAGTGGTTTAGGCGTGAAAAGGTAACAGACAGATGGACAGACAGACAGACTTACTTTCGCTTTTATAATATTAGTTTGGATAATTAAATTTTTTTTAGAAAATAAATTAAGTATTATGAATCGTGCTTAAAGTAGAGTGTGCACATTCGAGCTCCAAGTGGCACATTCCCATCTCGGAAAATGAAGCGCGCCGCTCCGCGTCGCGCTTCATTTGCTTCCCTCGCTCGGAAATGTGCCACTTTTCGCTCGAACGTGCACATCCTCGCATTCAGTGATTTGCCTTAATTAATCTTTTCGCTTTCAAAACAAAACATTAAAAGTAAATATGAATTTTATGTTCAAGAAACGTATTTACCATAGTAATGAGTGGAAGTGAGCGAAAAGATACAAGAATTTAGAAGGTGCGACTGAGAGAAAACGATTAAATTATTTATTTAATTTTTTGAATAATTTATTAGCCTAAATTTTGTGAATGGTGCTTAAAATCGAGTGTGCACATTCGAGCTCAAAGTGGCACATTCCGATCTCGGGAAAATGAAGCGCGCCGCTCCGCGTCGCGCTTCATTTGCCTCCCTCGCTCGAAATGTGCCACTTTTCGCTCGAATGCGCACATCCTCGTATTTATTGAATATATTTATATACATTTTTACACGCGGTTATATTTAATTTAATTACACCAAAGAAGTATAACTTCTTACGAGCTTACATCTGTACACATACCATTATTTTCATCATCAATGATAAATTAGTAGGGAAACCTGTTGTACATTGGCCCTTTTTAAACGTGTTTTTTTTTTAAATTGTATATGTAACAATTTGGTGATAAAATGAATTGCATCGTAGTGGGGCACTAATAAGGCATTAATCATAAAATATTTGAAAGCATTACCAACCGTTTACTCAAATTACTATATGATTTAAAAATTTATACATATTGCAAATGCAATACGAAAAAAAATATTTCCTGCTTTGGCAGCTATCAGGGAATTTTTTTATTATTTTTTGCGTTTATAGTAATTAACAATAAACAATTATATAATATAAAAACGGCCGATTTGCCAAATTTTCAAAAATTCATATATTTCACTTTAAAATTTAGCAAATACAATACAAAAAATTTATTTCCTGTTTTGATAGCTATCCGGGAATTGTTTTATTGTTTTTGGGTTTACAGTAATTAACAATAAACAATTTTACAGTATAAAAACGGCCGATTTGCCAAATTTTGCAAAGTTCATATATTTTACTTTAAAATTTAGCAAATGCAACAATAAAAAAATATTTCCGGTTTTGATAGCTATCTGGGAATTTTTTTATTGTTTTTTGGGTTTATAGTAATTAACAATAAACAATTATATGAAATAAAAAGGGCCGATTTAGCAAATTACGAAAATCACAAATTTTGGACTTGAAACTTAGTAAATCTAATATGAAAAAAATTATTTCCTGCTTTGATAGCTATCCGGGAATTTTTTTATTATTTTTTCGATCTATAGTAATCAACAATAAACAATTATATAGTATAAAAACGGCCGATTTGCCAAATTTTGAAAAATTCATATATTTTACTTTAAAATTTAGCAAATGCAATACGAAAAAAATATTTCCTGCTTTGATAGCTATCCGAGAATTTTTTTATTGTTTTTTGGGCTTATAGTAATTAACAATAAATGATTATATGGAATAAAAACGGCCGATTTAGCAAATTTCGAAAATCACGATTTTTGGACTTGAAACTTAGTAAATCCAATATGAAAAAAATTATTTCCCGCTTTGATAGCTATCCGGGAATTTTTTAATTATTTTTTCGGTATATAGTAATTAACAATAAACAAAACTAAAATTAATCATAAAATTTAAATCAAAATTATACAACTACAAATAATTTCTTTTTAGAATCATAGTTACAGCCTTTCATGTAATTATTTAGAATCATAGTTGCAATCTTTCATATTTAAAAATCTTTCATTTTGACACATGTAGAATTATTGAGTTTTAATGGTTAACTTCCTTTTTGTGTTGTTAAGGTATTTTATAATTTATATTATTTTATAAAATACTTGTAGTTATTGTTGTTATACTTTGTTAATTTTCAGTTGCTTGATAAAGTTTCAATAAAGAAACGAAACGTTGCCAGTTAACAATTTGTTGTTTTATTGTGTCAAATTCCAGTGAACATTAACATATTATAAGATATTGGACGTGAACATTATGATTATTAATCTAAATTTTGTGAATGGTGCTTAAAATCGAGTGTGCACATTCGAGCTCAAAGTGGCACATTCCGATCTCGGAAAATGAAGCGCGCCGCTCCGCGTCGCGCTTCATTTGCCTCCCTCGCTCGGAAATGTGCCACTTTTCGCTCGAATGCGCACATCTTCGTTTTTATTAGATTTTTACATAAATTTTTTTGTTTTTTAAATCAAACAATTAAAATTTCAATCAATTTTGATTTTATTTGCGGTGAAAGTTATGTTTGTTTTTAAAAACTGTTCAAAAGCATTCAATGTTTAATTGTTAAAAGACCAATTTTTCTTAAAGGTCTAATTGACCGTTAACCGCGGTTGTAGTAAGTTCAAAATTGCCGCGGTTCTAGTGTTAAGCGCCGTCCGCTGTACAAAAAAAGCAAAAACGAAAACAAAGTTCGTCTTTCCTACGCGCGCGTGTGTGCGAGCGAGAAAGCGACCAATCCACGAAATAAAGGTCATCTTTTCGGGTGCTCTTCTCGCGAAGATGGGCAGGTGTCTTCGACGAGCAAGTCGAAACTTGCAGATTTTTTTTCAAAAGCCCAAATAAATCAAGATTAGGAAGTACATCTTCGAGGTACCTTGGTCGACCACCACCACCAGCAAAAAAAATAAGTCACCCTTTTTGCACAATCAAAAAGGAAGGCGGCGAGATCGGCATTTAAATAGCGTTTCGAAAGGAAAGGTAACTGACCATCGACAACCTGTTTGCGGCCCGAAGAGCGACGGAGGCCGAGCGACCGTACCATTGTGCCCGGCACTATTGCAGCATCCTCGAAGGAAAACGGGTTCGCGTCGAGCACAAAGCCCGAAGAGCTTAACAATCCGTTCCGCGCGCGTTTTCTATCGAACGGGGGCGAGAGAAACCCAAAGGGATCCGGAAGACTTGAAAAGGGTCAAGAATGGCGGGCGGGGCGCGCGCGCGGGGGACCTCCATCCACCCGAAAAAGGGAATTGAAAAGGTGGCGAGCAAATCTTTATGAAAAACGCCACCCCCTACGCCGACCATCTGCTTTTCGAATGTGTGGGAACGTCGAAGAAGTTGCGATTCCCACGCCCTACGCGCGCATCTTCCCTCTTTGTCGCACGCGTTCGGAAAGAGGTAAGAGCGTTTCGCTCGGACGGACCGGCCGAAAATATGCACACCTGCCCCTACGCGGCACGCTCATAGGTCCCCCTACTTACACCCCTTAGGGCTTCGCGTGACGTCACACCCTTCCTATATAAATGCGGGGACGACTTCCTCGAAAATTTATTCGCTAACGTGAATGGTCTTTAGACGCACCGCGCTTTCGAAAAAATAAAAAAAGAAGTCTTCGAGATGTTAAGCGACGATTTTTTGGTGTCGTCCAACAACTCCGCCAACGACAACAGGATCAACGCGAAGAGGGCGCGCTCGAAGGTGCACCAGCTGAAGCAGCTCCTGCGGCCGGTCCTCGCCCTCTTGAGGACGCACAAGAAGAACTCGTACAAGAAGAATCGGCAGGTCGTCGACGACGAGGACGAGATCGGCCAGAACGACGCCAACGAGCTGCTGGAGGCCCGGCTCTGCGAAGAGATCGACGAATGCGACGACTTCGCCGCCGTGCCGGTCTATGCCGACGGCCACTTGGACCTGATGCAGGTCTTTCGGGGGCAGAGGTACATCCCCGTGCACTTCGCGCGCACGCAGGCCGGCACCTTTTTTTGGACGTCGATCGTCGGCGCCGACTGCGACCTGGCGTCCGAGGGCGACCAGAATCGCATCACCGAGTTCCAAAAACCCGAGGTGCAAAGCGACCGGTGGGCGCAAGCCTAACCTCACATTCTGACTTTTTTTTTAACATTAAGAGGTGATGATATTTTTTACCAGTGTACATAACGTGATTACTTTTAATTAGTTTAATTTTTTTTTGTGATAGTAACTTTAAGGTTTTTTTGATTTTATTTTGTGATTAAGTCTTCCAGAAGAGATGTTTAATAAAATAATTTTTTTAAGCAGATTTATTTATTATTTCCGACGAGGGGAGGGAGGGGGTTGCGTTGCACCAGAAAAAAATAAAAATCCGATACCTGCAACTTTGGAATGTTACGGCTTTTGGGCCCTTTAAACGTGCAGGTAGAAGAGCGGTCGCCCATCGTGGGTTTAAAGAGCCGCCCGCACCTGCCACCTCAAAGACTTAACTGGGTTACCGAGAGAAATCTTTACCTGTTGAATGTTTGTATTATAAAAGGCTTTTAAGTAGAAATCCGGCTCGGGGGCCGCGCCGAGGCATTCTTGAAACTTCGAAAAGCACGTTTGGGATTTACGAGGAGCGAGCTTTTTATTTTCGTTCGCATCTTTTTATTTATTTTAATTCTCGGTTTTTGGGTGGACGGTGTTTTTTTTTGGATTTTTGTTTGACTTTTGGGAGAGAGGAGGCGGGGGCGATTTAATTAGGAGGCGAAATTGTTCGGGTCGTTTTTAAATTAGAAATAGTTAATTTCGTTGTTGTTTGCGCGGGCGAGTTGCGGGGGGCGGAGGGGGTGTGTCGTGGAAGGAAGGGATCGAGGGCTGCTAACGGTGAGCCCTTTAAATTTTTTTGTACTTCGAAATTCCTGTTGGTGTTTTTTTTTTGGTAAATTAGAAATGCCTTCGAAAATTATTTTTAATGGGACTGCGATTCGATTTGTGGTTAGGGGAGCGGGGGTATTAATTTTGCGTTAATGGCGGCCGATAATTTTTTTTGATCTTTTTTAAATTAATTATGTTCCAATAATTATGTAGATTTATTTTTTCTTTTTGGACAAAATACATTTTGATGCTTTTAGCAACCTTCTGTTTATTGAGATATTTTGAGAAAAGTTTTTTTTAATTTTAATTTGTCGTTTTCAAGCTATTAAAAAAAAGTAATAGGAATTTTAAATTAAGGACGAGTTTTGTTAGAATAGGATTTCAATTTATTTTTAATTGATTTTTTCAATTCGTTTTAATTTTAAGTTTTTGGGGCTTTCTTACGCTAAAAAGGACAAATTGTTCAATTTTTTTATTGCTTGTGAATTAATTCCAACAAATAAAGAAGAGCAATCCCGTCTTCTATTGACACACTTTTTTTCGCGGCTTTTCCATTTTTTCAGCACTAATTTTAATTTCCGAAATAAGAAAAATCGCAAAAAGCAAAAAACATGCGCTTACAAAGAAGATTATGCGCAAGGTAGTGCTGCCAACCGCATATCACTAAATATCTCCGTTCGCACGTAATTCAAATGTTGGGCTATTTTCTGAAAACAATTAATTTTTTTAATGAAAGTATTTTAATTTCGTTCATTACACTTGCTCTATTTTTTTGTTTCAGGACTTGGATGATCGCTTTCCAACATCAGCAACCCTCAAACCGAGTTCGACGACAACCAAAGGTAGGATTTTAAAAAATTTTCTTTGTTCTTCTTTTGCGTTTTTATATATTGTTGTATTTGTAAAACATTTCGTTGTCAAAAGTGTATTTTTGACCCCAAAAAAAACAATTCGGTCATTCGAAAACAAATATTTTGTCTTTAAGTTTTTCAATTGGGGGGCACTTATTAATGAAAAAAAAAAGACAAGTTATAAACCTATAAAAAAACTCTCTCAAAATCGAAAAGGCGCGATAGCGAGAGACGGCCCGTGTTATTTAATTAAATAGTATTATTTAAAAAATCATGAAACAATTTTTGGCTTTGAATACAACCCTGTATTTTTAATATGTTGTATATATAGGTCTATATTAACCCTAAAAAATCAGAATAGTTGTCAGTTATTCAGAAGTGCGAGAAAAAATATTATTAATACACGTTTATTATTTAATTAAATAGTATCATTTAAAAAATCATGAAACAATCTTTGGTTTTAATACAACCCTGTATTTTTAATATGTTGTATATATAGGTCTATATTAACCTTAAAAAATTGAGGGAGTTGCCAGTAATTTAAAAGTGCGAGAAAAAAATTATTATTTGTACACGTTTATTATTTAATTAAATAGTAATATTTAAAAAATCATTAAACAATCTTCGCCTTTGAATACTACCCTGTATTTTTAATATGTTGTTTATATAGGTCTATATTAACCTTAAAAAAATCGAGGGAGTTGTCAGTAATTTAAAAGTGCGAGAAAAAAATTATTATTTTTACACGTTTATTATTTAATTAAATAGTAATATTTAAAAAATCATTAAACAATCTTCGCCTTTGAATACTACCCTGTATTTTTAATATGTTGTTTATATAGGTTTATGTTAACCTTAAAAAATCAGGGTAGTTGTCAGTAATTTAAAAGTGCAAAAAAAATTATTATTAATACACTTTTATTATTTAATTAAATAGTATTATTTAAAAAATCATGAAACAATCTTTGGCTTTGAATACTACCCTGTATTTTTAATATGTTGTTTATATAGTCTATTTAACCTTAAAAAATCAGGGATTGTCAGTATTAAAAGTGCGAGAAAAAATTATTTTTGTACACTTTATTAAAAAATATAATTTTTAAAAATCAAAACAATCTTCCTTTGAATACGTCCTGTATTTTAATATGTTGTTTATATACCTTCTAATAACCCGTAAAAAATCAGGGTGGTTGTCACCAACGGATGTCCTATAAAATAATTATTTTCTGTACATCCATTTAGTTAAAAAATACTAATTTTTAAAAATCGCAAACAGTCTTCCTATTTAAATACGGTCCTGTATATTTAATATGTTGTTTATATACCCTTCTAATAACTGTAAAAAATCAGGGTGGTTGTCACAACCCGGATGTCCTATAAAATAATTATTTTCTGTACATCCATTTAGTTAAAGCAATACTAATTTTAAAAATCGAAACAGTCTTCCTATTTAAATACGGTCCTGTATATTTAATATGTTGTTTATATACCCTTCTAATAACTGTAAAAAATCAGGGTGGTTGTCACAACCCGGATGTCCTATAAAATAATTATTTTCTGTACATCCATTTAGTTAAAGCAATACTAATTTTTAAAAAATCGCCAAACAGTCTTCCTATTTAAATACGGTCCTGTATATTTAATATGTTGTTTATATACGCTTCTAATAACTGTAAAAAAATCAGGGTGGTTGTCACCAACCCGGATGTCCTATAAAATAATTATTTTCTGTACATCCATTTAGTTAAAGCAATACTAATTTTTAAAAAATTGTTAAACAGTCTTCCTATTTAAATACGGTCCTGTATATTTAATATGTTGTTTATATACCCTTCTAATAACTGTAAAAAAATCAGGGTATTTGTCACTAACTCGGATGTCCTATAAAATAATTATTTTCTGTACATCCATTTAGTTAAAGCATTGCTATTTTTTAAAAAATCGCCAAACAGTCTTCCTATTTAAATACGGTCCTGTATATTTAATATGTTGTTTATATACCCTTCTAATAACTGTAAAAAAATCAGGGTGGTTGTCACAACCCGGATGTCCTATAAAATAATTATTTTCTGTACATCCATTTAGTTAAAGCAATACTAATTTTTAAAAATCGCCAAAACAGTCTTCCTATTTAAATACGGTCCTGTATATTTAATATGTTGTTTATATACCCTTCTAATAACTGTAAAAATCAGGGTGGTTGTCACTAACCCGGATGTCCTATAAAATAATTATTTTCTGTACATCCATTTAGTTAAAGCAATACTAATTTTAAAAATCAAAACAGTCTTCCTATTTAAATACGGTCCTGTATATTTAATATGTTGTTTATATACCCTTCTAATAACTGTAAAAATCAGGGTGGTTGTCACTAACCCGGATGTCCTATAAAATAATTATTTTCTGTACATCCATTTAGTTTTAAAAAATACTAATTTTTAAAAATCGCAAACAGTCTTCCTATTTAAATACGGTCCCCGTATATTTAATATGTTGTTTATATACCCTTCTAATTTAACCCGTAAAAAATCAGGGTAGTTGTCAGAAAACCCGGATGTCCTATAAAATAATTATTTTCTGTACATCTTTATTTAAAGAATCTAATTTTAAAAATCTAAACAATCTTTTTTAATACTCCTGTATTTTTAATATATTGTATATCTAGGTCTATATTAGCCCCAAAAAAATCAGGGTACTTGTCAGTTCTTCATAAGTGTGAGAAAAAAATTATTATTAATACACGTTTATTATTTAATTAAATAGTATCATTTGAAAAATCATGAAACAATCTTTGGCTTTGAATACTACCTGTATTTTTAATATGTTGTAAATATATATAACCCTCAAAAAATCAGGATAATTGTCAGTCTTTCAGAAGTTAAAGAAAAAATTATTATTTATTAATTTTGAAAAAAAAATCAAACGTTAAAGTTCGTTAAGATAGCGATCCTGAATAAACATAGAAGAAAAAAGAGAAGAGATGCGGCAGCGTTGGTTGGCGTCGTTTTATTTTTCCCGGCAGGATCTCATCAAGCGCTTGCCCAAAAAAGGCGAAAGGCTATCGAAGAAGCATCATCGTCGGTCCGGGCAAGAACCATAGCTAATCATTTACATCCTGCAGTCACCCCGTGACCGCCCACCTCGGCTCGTACCTTTTTTACACCCCGAAAAGAGCTGCACGTGAAGCGCTCGAGGCGCCTTTTTGAAATAGCTCGAGATGACCTGGACCTAACTTTTAAAGTGGGACCGCACCCCGTCCCTCTCGCGCCCCCGATCTTGTTTTTCTTCGGAAAACAGGAAAGAACATAATAAAAATGTTTGAGGGCACGGAACGCGATGATTAATTGTTGTTCATTGTTGACGCGCTTAAAAATTCGTATAAACAGGAAATTTATTTTCGTTTCGACAAATTAAAACGTAAAATAAGGTTCACTTCCTTTTAGATCTTCGTGGGAGATGTGGAGCGTTGAACTTTTTCAATTTTTCTCGATTTTAATTGCCCTCTCTAATTAGCTTTTTCAAATTGGCGTTTAATTTCGAAGTCGCGTTGAAATTTAATAATAAAAAAAAAAACACCGGGAGTAGTTTTGATCAATTTTTTGGTCATATCTTATGCCAAATAGTCTTAGAATTATGAATCTGTATTGCTTTTAACCATATCTCAAAAAGTACCTGGGGTACGATTTAAAAAAGGGAACAAAATGCCATTAAATAAAAAGCATTTTGAAAATTTTTCTCAATTTTTTTATAGTAGCTATCTATTTAATTTTTTGATTCTATTTAGAATATAAAGGGCTCAGAATGATTAATCTAGGTCGTTTTTAAAAACATCTCAAAAAGTTATTAAGTAATGAATTTTCAAAAGTTAACTTTTATTAATTAAAATTGCAGAATTAAATTTTCAGCTTCATTTTTCTCAAAATTTTACAGTAATAGCGTACTAATTTTTTAATTATATTTTCAACAAAAAAGTTTCATAATTATGTTTCGATATTGTTTTTAACGATATCCCAAAAACTAACTGGGGTACGATTTAAAAAAGGGAACAAAATGCCATTAAATAAAAAGCATTTTGAAAAATTTTCTCAATTTTTTTTTAGTAGCTATTTATTTAATTTTTTTAATTTATTTAGAATTTAAAAGGCTCAGAATTATGAATCTGGGTCGTTTTTAAAAATATCTCAAAAATTTATTAAGTAATGAATTTTTAAAGCTTAGCTTTTTTAATTAAAATTACAGAATTCAATTTTCCGTTTTATTTTTCTCAAAATTTTCCAGTAATAGCGTATTAATTTTTTAATTATATTTTCTACCAAACAGTCTCAGAATTATGAATCTGTATTGTTTTTAACGATATCCCAAAAAGTAACTGGGGTGCGATTTAAAAAAGGGAACAAAATGCCATTAAATAAAAAGCATTTTGAAAATTTTTCTCAATTTTTTTATAGTAGCTATCTATTTCATTTTTTGATTCTATTTAGAATATAAAGGGCTCAGAATGATTAATCTAGGTCGTTTTTAAAAACATCTCAAAAAGTTATTAAGTAATGAATTTTCAAAAGTTAACTTTTATTAATTAAAATTGCAGAATTAAATTTTCAGCTTCATTTTTCTCAAAATTTTACAGTAATAGCGTACTAATTTTTTAATTATATTTTCAACAAAAAAGTTTCATAATTATGTCTCGATATTGTTTTTAACGATATCCCAAAAATAACTGGGGTACGATTTAAAAAGGGAAAAAATGCCATTAAATAAAAGCATTTTGAAAAATTTTCTCAATTTTTTTTTGTAGCTATTTATTTAATTTTTAATTTATTTAGAATTTAAAGGCTCAGAATTATGAATCTGGGTCGTTTTTAAAAATATCTCAAAAATTTATTAAGTAATGAATTTTTAAAGCTTAGCTTTTTTAATTAAAATTACAGAATTCAATTTTCCGTTTTATTTTTCTCAAAATTTTCCAGTAATAGCGTATTAATTTTTTAATTATATTTACTACCAAAAAGTCTCAGAATTATGAATCTGTATTGTTTTTAACGATATCCCAAAAAGTAAATGGGGTACGATTTAAAAAAGGGAACAAAATGCCATTAAATAAAAAGTTTTTTGAAATTTTCTCAATTTTTACAGTAGCTATCAATTTTTTTTTTTAATTTATTAATTATAAACGGCCCAGAATTATGAATCTGAGTCGTTTTTAAAAATATCTCAAAAAGTTATTAAGTTATGAGTTCTTAAAACTTAACTTTTGTTAATTCTAATTACAAAATTAAATCTTCAGCTTCATTTTTCTCAAAATTTTCCAATAATAGCATATTAATTTTCTAATTGTATTTTATGCCAAAAAGCCTCAGATTTCTGAATCTGGATTGTTTTTAATTATATCTCAAAAATAACTATAGCACTCTTAAAAAAGGGAGCCGAATGCCATTAAATAATATGCATTTTAAAGATTTCTCTCAATTTTTTTTTTAGTAGCAATCTATTTTTATTTTTTGATTCTATTTGAAATATAAACGGGCCAAAATTATAAAATCTGGGTCGTTTTTAAAAATATGTCAAAAAATAATAAAGTAATGAATTTTAAAAGCTAAACTTTTATTAATTAAATTTTCAGATTTAAATTTTCAGCCTGCTTTTCCTTAAAATTTTCCAATAATAGCATATTTATTTTTTGGCCATATCTTAGGCCAAAAAGTCTCAGAATTCTGAATATGGATTGTTTTGAACGATATCTCAAAAATAACTAAGCACTCTTAAAAAAGTCCAAATGCCATTAAATAATTGCATTTAAAGATTTCTCTTCAATTTTTTCTTAGCAATCTTTTTATTTTTGATTCTAATTTGAAATATAAACGGCTAAAATTATAAAATCTTATCATTTTTAAAAATATTCAAAAATAATAAAGTAATGAATTTTAAAAGCTAAACTTTTATTAATTAAATTTTCAGATTGAAATTTTCAGCCTGCTTTTCCTTAAAATTTTCAAAGATACATTTATTTTTTGCCATACGCTTACCAAAGTCTCAGAATTCTGAATATGGATTGTTTTAATTTAAGATACAAACCGCTAAAAAATGTGAATCTTAATCATTTTCAAAAAAATCCCAAAAAATAATTATTTAATCGCTTTTTAAAGCCTTTTATTAATCAAAATTACAGATTAAAATTTTCAACTTGATTTTCCTCAAAATTTTTCAACGACAAACCATCTTAATTGTTTTCCAATCCTACGCTTTTAACGAACAGGTAGGAATTTTTTCTGATTCTTATTTTTCGCTTTTACCAAACTCTTTCTATTTTAATAATGGGGAAACAGATTCGTGCCATAAATCAACTGGAAACGTTAGAAATATAGCAGGAAGAAAAATTTAAAAATTTTCGTGCTCTTCTACGTCGCTCGCTAATTGTCTTTTAAAAGGTGTATAATTTATAAGGAAAAAAGTGTGTGGGGTCAGGCTAGAGTTAAAATTGCGTACGCTTACCACGTGTCGAAGAAATTCTTCCGTAAGGTTAGGACCGTGAGATTGTAATTTTTGCATTTTAAAAAGGAAGTGTATTAAATATTAATCGCTTCTTTCTCTTTTCATTTTTCTCTCTCCTTCTTCTTCTCTTTCGCTCCGCGCTAAACGGACGTGCCGTATCGAATTTAAATTTTATAACCGATTAGCCAGGTATTTCGCTGAATAGTTTTGCATAAATTTTCTATTTTTTTACATTTATTAACTTTTACTAACGTATCAAAAAAAATAACTGTTTTCTTCTTCTGTTGTCGACGGAGGCAACTATTTGTTGTTCTTTTTTTTTTGCTGTCGACGCGCGGCATTGAAGAGAGAAATTGGAGCAAATTTGAGGGTTCGTTGGGTTAATCGTTTGGCCCAGAAAAGAGATGGGTGCGTGCCCTGAAGAAGGAGACCTCGACGAACGTCGGATACTGGGAGAGTGCCGGTCACGAGAGCCGCTCGCTTCTTCTTCTTCTTCGTCGAAACACGTGTTCTTTAATCGTGGGAATAAAGGCAGATGTGCTTATAAACAGTAATTTTTGTGAAGCTTCCTTTGACCTGCACTCTTCCCAGCGTTATGCATATTGATGGCCCCTGTTGATCTTCAAAAAATGCTTCCTGGTCCTAAAGGCGATCGAATGGCCTTCTTGGAATGTTAAGCGTTCGGGACGCGCGTCTTTAACCCTTAATTCGCTTTCAATATATTTAAAAATTGAATAATTTAAAATTTAGAAAAGAATAAAAAATATTTAAAATATATATTCTTTTATATATAATGGTTAACAATATTAAAATTATTTGATTATTAATTTAAACAAATTATTAAACTATTATTGCAAAATTAAATATAAAGAATGCTGCGAACAGGGGTTAAAATTTTGAAATCTGAGTTGCCAAAATTTTAAAATAGTATATTTAAAAATTACAAATTTTCCAATTTAGTGTGAATCTTAAATTTTAATACATCCCTTAATCGCTTTGAATATGGATTTTCCCATTTTTAGAATAAAATTGAATTTTACATTTTTTTCTATAAATGTTTTAAGGACAACCTGTTTATTATTATATTTTCGTTTTTTTCAAAACATAAAATTATTAAATCGCCATTGGAATTAAAACAACCCCACCATTAAGTTTTACCAATCTTAATTTGGTAAAATTTCTTAAATTTTAGGGCCGTATTTAATTTTTTTTCAAATAGTCGTCCATATTTTTAGTATTTCATAAAACTTTAAACCCTTTTTCAAAAAAATAACGTTTTCCTAAATTTGGAATATTTTTTAAATTTACGTATTTTTTTTCTTACTCTTTTGCGTCCATACATTTTGTTAATAAAACTTACTTTTGCAAAAAAACTTTTCAAATTTATATTTTATTTAATTTTTAAAATTTTTTCTATAACGTAGATCTTCTTCTTGCCCAAATTAAATTATTTTAATTTTTTTTAAACAAAATCAGTTTTGTTTTAATTTTGCAAACGGGGAATTTGCCCTATTTCTCTAAGTGAGAATTTTTCGTCAGTTGTTATTAATATCTTAGGGCCCCCACAACGTGGTTTATCTTCAATATTACCTTCTTTAAAGTAATGGTAACATATAAGCATGCACTCTACTTTATTTTAATTAAAACATATCTGCTATTGAAAAAAGGGTTTTTCGTTTTTCTCTATAAAAAATGACAAGAGATCTAATGTTAATGTTGGTATTAATCATTTTATTTTTTTTAACACAGTTTGAAAAAATATTTCTCGTCGCTTTAATTACAAAAACAATCTACCTTACCCTAACAGGCCGTAGTGTATTTTTGAAAAAATAATATTGCATTTTTATTGTAGCTTGCCCATTTTTAACTAAATGGTCATTGCGATTTCCAAGAACTTTTTCACAGCATCTTTCAATGTGTTTGTGTTTCAGATTTTATTTGCGTAAACGTTTTCATTTAAATTGTAATCAAAATAAATAAATCGTGTAGACGAATAATTCATCTAGCATATAATAAACAAATTTTACTACTATAAATACACTTTAGGAACTATTTTGCTGATTTCATTGTTCTAGCAAGCATTTTAATCACTTATTCACAGCATTTACGGATGTGCGCGTTCGAGCGAAAAGTGGCACATTTCGAGGAGGAATGAAGCGCGACGCGGGCGGCGCGCTTCATTTTCCCGAGATCGGAATGTGCCACTTTGAGCTCGAATGCGCGCACTCGGTTTTAAGCGCGATACACAATAATTCCGAGCAATAAATTAGACGAAAAAGCAGTTGAATAATTTTAATCGGTCCCTCTCGCTTGCGCCGACGTGATTATCGTATCTTTTCCTCCCTTGCACTCATTTGCCATGGTAAAATCGCTATACTTAAATTACATTTAGTTTATTGATTTTTCAATTTGCTGAGCGCACGTAACTTCCGTTGCTGCTAAAATTTAACTTCCGGCGCCGCGCCAAAAGAAGTATAACTTCAAACGAATAAAAGGGAAGCGTCTGTCGATTTAATAGTATATTACACTACAAGGGCCGAAAGTTGAATTTTCGCCCTGCGCGTCATGATGCCTGAGGCGAAGCCGAGGCATCTGACGCGCAGGACTGAGATTTCAACTTTTGGCTCGTGTAGTATACGATTTTTCTTCATAGCCGGTCGAAAGTACGTACTTTCGTCCCTAATAGCAGGGACGAAAGTTTACTTCTCACAGGGAGTAAATGTTGAACTTTCGTCCCTGCTATTAGGACGAAAGTACGTACTTTCGACCGAGGTATGAAGAAAATGATTTTTTCGTTCAATGAATGCAACGATCTCGTTTTGTAATAATTCGAACAATACACTGATTCATTTGTTTATAATATCTCAAAAGATTAGCGATAGATCTAAAAGTCCATTCATAATACTTAATTATTGTAAATTTAATTTTGTTTTAAAAATACGAATCTTTAAACACTTATTCACAGTACATAGGTATATTCTTCGAAATTCTTGAATTTTTTTTAAATTGTTATTGCACTTTTAAGCCGCCAAATAATGTAAAAAGATGTCAGGATGCGAATTCTGTTACGTTTTTGAGGATCTTTAAAAAACCAATCGAGTTACGAATTTTTAAACATTTTTCCGTCTTTCACAAATTAAAATTTTCTCTCTCTATTACTAATTTTTTTTAACGTTCATTTAATGGATATACAAGTTAAAAAAAAGTGAGCATTCAAAATTTGTTTTGTTTTTTGAGATAATCCAAAGAACTATCGAGTCATGAATTAGTGTTCCCTATCGAATTATTGCATTTTTAAACAAAAGCCTATTGCTCTTTTGACACCAAGCAATCGTAAAAAAAGTTTGCGGCTTCTGAATCCGTTTCGTTTTTGAAACGTTTCACAGAGCAATCGAGCAGTGAATTTTAAAAACACTTGTTGTAAAAGTTTTTCGTAAGTTAATGTTTCACAATAATTTAGACCAATAAAATACACGAAAAATTAATTGAACAATGTCAAACGTTCCCTCTCACTTGCATTGACAAGATTATCGCATCTTCTCGCTCCCTTCCACTCATTGCTATAGCAAATACGTTTTTCGAATATAAATTTGATATTTACTAAATTAAATTAAAATTTTTGATTTGAAAGAGCGCACGAGAAATTATACATGTGTCATAAATACGAGGATGTGCGCATTCGAGCGAAAAGTGGCACATTTCCGAGCGAGGGAGGCAAATGAAGCGCGACGCGGAGCGGCGCGCTTCATTTTCCCGAGATCGGAATGTGCCACTTTGAGCTCGAATGTGCACACTCGGTTTTAAGCACGATTCACAATAATTTAGACGAATAAATTAGAGAAAAGATCAATTAAATAATTTGAATCGTTTCCTCTCACTCGCACTTACGCGATTGTCGTATCTTTTCGCTCGCTCGCACTCATTGCTATAGTAAAAACGTTTTTTGAACATATAATCGATATCATCTACTAAACTAAATTTAATTTTTGTTTCAAAAGAAAATTCTATATACAACATCCAATAAATACGAAGATGTGCGCATTCGAGCGAAAAGTGGCACATTTCCGAGCGAGGGAGGCAAATGAAGCGCGACGCGGAGCGGCGCGCTTCATTTTCCCGAGATCGGAATGTGCCACTTTGAGCTCGAATGTGCACACTCGGTATTAAGCACGATTCAGAATAATTTAGACCAATAAATTAGAGGAAAAATCAAATGAATAATTTGAATCGTTCCCTCTCACTCGCACTTATGCGATTGTCGTATCTTTTCGCTCGCTCCCACTCATTGCTATGGTAAAAATACGTTTTTCGAACATATAATCGATATCATCTACTGAACTAAATTTAATTTTTTGTTTCGAAAGAAAATTCTATATACAACATCCAATGAATACGAGGATGTGCGCATTCGAGCGAAAAGTGGCACATTTCCGAGCGAGGAAGCAAATGAAGCGCGACGCGGAGCGGCGCTTCATTTTCCGAGATCGGGAATGTGCCACTTTGAGCTCGAATGCGCACACTCGATTTTAAGCTCGATTACAAAACGTCTCGTTTTAATAAAAAAAAAAAATTGGACACGTTAGTTATACCCCACCTCGTACACGGGAGGTTAATAAGTGGTAAAATAATACTAACGAGTTCAAAGAATGATGTCATTTTTTGAAACAACGTCAAAGTTATTTTTTTGCAAAGTAATTATTGTTTGAATTTCCTATAACCTTTCAAAACAAATGAATTTAGCAATATTATTCAATAGAAACGCTTTTAAAAAATCATCCCCGCTGCGTCCGACACTTAATTGCAAACACCCTGTATGTACACGCATATAAAACCAAATTTTATATTTTTCTTGTGTCCATAAACATTTTAGTCGAAGTTGTATTTTTTATAGTTTAAGTAAAGTATTTTCTTAATAATTATTTCATTAAAAATAACAAACCATTAGAATTTGTCCCAAATAATTGGGGGTCTCTACGGACCCCATGCGAGCAGTGACGCGACTTCTTTCGTGCGAGCAACTAAGGGTTAAATATCGACGTTCGATTTTCGGCCCTCGGACGCCCTTGTGCGGGGTCGCGATCCAATTTCCCGTTCGTCGGCCTCGACCCGTGCGCTTCGGGGGTAGGTCGCCCTCGGAAAGGTTCAGCTCGCGAGGTCGCTGCGGAGGGTCGAGGACTCGGCCTGACCTCACCTCGAACGCTACCCTTGCAAAATCGGATTGTGTCAAGGATTACCCCCTTTTATGCGCTCGTCGCAATTTGTCACGTTGCCCGCTTTTAGAAGCGAGCCGCAAATTGATTTTTCCCGCCGTTTATTTAAAGGGTTGTTTTTCCATTGAGTTTGTCGGTTTTGAGGGGGGATAGGTTTAATTTGCGTTTGACAAATTTTGGGTGCGATTCGCGACTTTTATTCTTTGAATTCTACGAAATTAAGAGTCGAAGCTTACAAGATTTTTGGACGTGGTCCGACGAAAAGGGCCCGAATTGCCCAAAAATTAAAACTCCGTTCATAAATGTCTTAAATTAAGGGCGTCGTTGAGCTCCCAAATTTTAATATATTTTACAACGAAAATTACAAACTTTTTTTTTGGAAATTACTTTAGAAAATTGAGCTTTAAAACCTTTATGATTTTTAGACGTACTACAATCAAAAAAGTCTGAATTTTCCAAAAATCAAAACAGCTTTCAAAAATCTCTTATATTAAAAGAACTATGGAGCTCCCAAATTTTTAATATTATGTTTTATAACGAATTTAATAAGAAAATTAGTATCTTACCTTTGGCAAATTATTTTAGAATTTGGGCTTAAAACATTTTTGTTTTTTGGACGTACCTGGATCAAAAAACCCTAAATTTTCCAAAAATTAAAACGCCGTTCAAAAATCTCTTATATTAAAAGAGCTATGGAGCTCCCAAATTTTTAACACTATGTTTTGTGCCGAATTTAATAAGAAAATTAATAAATTTCCTTTTGTAAATTATTTTAGCATTTGAGCTTTAAAACATTTTTGATTTTTGGACGTATCTCAATCAAAAAAGCCTGAAATTTGCAAAAATCCAAACTGCGTTCAAAAATCTATTGTATTAAAAGAGCTATAGAGCTCCCAAATTTTTAACATTATGTTTTATGACGAATTTAATAAGAAAATTAGTTTTTCTTCTGAAAATTATTTTAGCATTTGTGGTTTAAAACATTTTTGATTTTTGGACGTACCTCAATCAAAAAGGTCTGAATTTTCCAAAAATCTAAACGCCGTTCAAAAATCTCTTATATTAAAAGAACTATGGAGCTTCCAAGTTGTTAATATTGTGTTTCATGACGAATTTAATAAGAAAATTAATTAGTTTTCTTTGGGAAATTATTTTAGAACTTGAGCTTTAATACATTTTTGATTTTTGGAAGTACCTCAATCAAAAAGGTCTGAATTTTCCAAAAATCAAAACCGCGTTCAAAAATCTCTTATATTAAAAGAGCTATGGAGCTCCCAAATTTTTAACATTATGTTTTAAAACGAATTTAATATGAAAATTAGTAATTTTTCTTTTGACCATTCTTTTAGAACTTGAGCTTTAAAAAAATTTTGATTTTTGTACGTATCTCAATCAAAAAGGGATGAATTTTCCAAAAATCAAAACTGCGTTCAAAAATCTATTGCATTAAAAGATCTATGGAGCTCCCAAATTTTTAACGATATTTTTTAAAACGAATTTAATAAGAAAATTAGTAACTTTTCTTATAAACGTTATTTTAGAACTTGAGCTTTAAAAAATTTTTGATTTTTGGACGTACTTCAATGAAAAAGTCCGTATTTTCCAAAAATCAAAACCGCGTTCAAAAATCTCTTATATTAAAAGAGCTATGGAGCTCCCAAATTTTTAATATTATGTTTCATGACGAATTTAATAAGAAAATTAATTAATTTTCTTTTGGAAATTATTTTAGAACTTGAGCTTTAACACATTTTAGATTTTTGGACGTACCCGAATCAAAAAAGTCTGAATTTGCCAAAAAATAAAACTGTGTTCAAAAATCGCTTATATTAAACGAACTATGGAGCTCCCAAATTTTTAACAGTATGTTTTATGACGAAATTAATAAATTTTCTTTTGGAAATTATTTTAGATTTGAGCTTTATCACATTTGAAATTTTTGGATGTACCCCAATCAAAAAAGTTTAAATTTTCCAAAAATCAAAAACGCGTTCAAAAATCTCTTATATTAAAAGACCTATGGAGCTCACAAATTTTTAATATTTTGTTTGATAACGAATTTAATAAGAAAATTAGTCAATTTTCTTTTGAAAATTATTTTACAATTTGTGCTCTAAGACATTTTAGCTTTTTGGACGTAGTCCAACTAGAAAGCCTTGCATTATTCAAAAATCAAAACTCCGCTCAGAAATCTCTTCGATTCAGCACTCAAATTTTTAATATTACATTTTCCAACGTACCGACAAAATTTTCCTTACAAACTTTTCAAAATGGAGCCCCACAGCATTCCAGATTATTCCAAAAATTTCGACCCCACGCGCCAAGCAAAAGTGTCGCATTGCGATCGAAGCAAACCGTGCGGTGCCGTTTCGCCTCCTCGCCGAAACCTTCTCCCGATCCGAAAAAAGCCACTTTTTCGCATTTTCCAAACGCGCGTGACGCACGCGTCCAAAACGCTCTTCCTCTTAGTCAACCGCGATTAAGCGCGACCTTTAATTTCGCACGCTGAATAAAGCCGATCGTGGGTTTTTCCTCAACTTCATTGAAAATGGCAAAGGCGTGTGTTGTTTGTTATTATTATCATTTTACACTTTGCGGCAATGCCAGGATGGAAAGTTAAGCGGTTCCCAGGAGGTGACCCGTGCCAGGGTCAAAGGTGGTCACGCGCTCAGCCACCGAACTTGCAATAAACTCTTGGCGCTGTTTATTATAACTCCTCTGACTCATTCCTTTTTAATGTCACGGCGTATGTTCTCGCGCTGCCTACGGCCTTTTCGAAGAACTGTAGGCACACATACCTACGTCCGTCATTACGACCTACCAAAAAAAAAGAACGAAAAAAATGCGCGACAACGCTCCAAACTTTGATGCGGAGGTGAGAGTTTCGTGTGCGCGCTATGCATCACTTTCGGCCCACGGTCGTCCCGCTCGACTTTGCTCTTTTGCTCCTTTTGGGAGCGCGCTCCGCGTCGACGTAAAATTAGTTTTTACAATTAGAGACCTGGTGGGCTAAGGATTTTAAATCAATAATTTTATGGACACGTGGGGGTTGAAATGTTTATGTGGACGTCTCGCCGTTCGTTATGCTTGCCCCTTGCCCACTTCTTTCTAACGAAAAAATAAAAATAATGGCGCGCACAAGAAGACGGTCGAAGTGTACGGTTCGCTTCGTGAGGCATTGTTCGAAAATTTTGGAAAAATTCGGTCGAATTTTTGATTGTGCGGGATGTTTCGGTAGAAATTCGTAAGTCGGGCCAAACGAAACGGATTCGGGGCCTTTTCTCTTTTCTGTACGCCAGTTAGGGTTGAAAATGCAAAAGACAACAATTAAAAAAATTGAGGAAGGTCTTAACTTATGAAAAACTTTTACAAAAGTGTTTAAAAATTCATTGCTCGATTATTCTTTGAAATATTTCAAAAACGAAGCAGATTCGGAAGCCTTAAACTTTTTTTACAATTGCTTGGTGTCGAAAGAGCAATAGGCTTATGTTTAAAAATGCAAATATTCGAAAGGGAACATTTTAATTTGTGAGGTACCTTTATCAAAAGTGTTTAAAAACTCATAACTCGATTATTCTTTGAAATATTTCGAAAACGAAGCAGATTCAGAAGACTTACACTTTTTTTACAATTGTTGGTGTCCAAAGAGCAATAGGTTTATATTTAAAAATGCCAAAATTGACAGGGAAAACTTTTAATTGGTGAGGTACATTTACAAAGTGTTTAAAAATTCATAATTCGATTATTTTTTAAAATACAGTCAAACCTATATAAGTCGAACAACGATAAGCCGAATTTTTGATAATTCGAACCTGTTTCCTTAGGACTTGCCTATTTCAACTTTAATATTTTTATATCGATAACTCGAATTATTTTTAATCTTCCTTCGACTTCGCTAATCGAGGTTCAACTGTATTTTAAAAAAGAAGCAGATTGAGAAAAAACATGAATTAACCCCTTGCGTATTTTTGAGGAAAAAAAATTTTAGGTAATGGATTTGCTTTCAATTTTTACAGGACGTTCCTATGGACCCCAAACCGACATATCAGGGAGCCATTCTTCCCTGCTCTCCCTTTAACACCAAAATTTTTCGAGAAAACTAATTAAATTGAAAATAATACACTTTGACTTACAAAAATATTCGTAGGGCCCTCATTTTTGATCCGATTATTAAAAACAACCCGGATTCGGGAAGCTTAGACTTTTTTACATAAGATACGTGTAAAATCTGCATAGGGCGCAATGTTAATTTTTCGAGTAATATAGGGTTGAAGTTTTAGAGTTATATTTATAGCACAAAAATTTACGTTAAAAAATTGTAGCGCCGTTATTTGTGGACCGATCTTTAAATACTTTACTGATTCACATTCGCCGGACTCTTTGGCATCCGATAGGCCCAAAAAACCATAGGCATGCTATTTGAAATTTTTGAGAAACACGGCTTTGAATTAATTTGTAATTAATTTTTTCTAAATTTTATTTTGAAAAATCGTAGCTCGGTTATTTACGAACGGATTTTTAAAAACTTTTCAGAACCTGAAAGCCCTATTATCGGAGCATAAGATCGCTCAAAAAAACATGGATTAACATTCATGTTTTGAATTAGCACCGGTTTCGGACGTACAAAAGCCTAAAACGTTCGAAAACGAACGCTTTCCGCATACTTCTTAAAAATAAAAACGTTAACGTAATCACTTTATCTAGGTCCCAAAGTGATCACATTAAGCGGCGTCCACTGTACTCCCATCCTCATCATTTCTCAAAATCGAAAGCAAAAATTCTCAATTAAAAGTCGAGAGGACCGAACGAAAAAAGCGCGCCCATTTAAATTCCGGTCCCGCTTTTCGCAAAACCAAAAAAAAAACACAAAAAACGGAAAAAAGCAACGCAAATTTCGGCAACGTACGAATCGGCAATAAACTCGCTCTTTTTATGGCGATTGCAAATTTCCTGTTATTTACTAAAAGCAATAACCCGAAGCGTTTTTAAAACGAGAAGTAATTACGTTCGTGCTTATTATTTTCGTTTTTTCCTCTTCTTCTACTTAATAAAGCTAAAAACGCGAGCGAAAGAGTCGCAACGAACAAGGCCTCGATATACGTCGGCCGTACAACGAGGCGAAATCGCAATCGATACGGCCGAACGTACGAATAAACGAGATGAATGCAGAAATGTGTTCATCCGAGAGCGTGGGGGACCGGTCGCGCGACGGGGGGGCACGGGGGGCCTTCGGTAGCGGAGGTGGCGGCTCGAGACCGTGGGAACGAGAGAACGGACACGCTTCGTGGCATCGGTATGCGGGCACGGCTGCCTTTTGTATAATCAGCGAGCGGTTACACGCGTGCTGGGCACGGGATACTCGAAATCACTTGATTAATCTTCTACTTTGCTTCGTTTAGAAACTACTGTTAGAGAGACGTTCGGCGGTGCTTTCATTTTTCCTACGACTTTTTTCGCCTAAATGCGCCCATCGCCTAAATCTAGGCGCGTTGCCGCGCGGCCCACCTCGTTTTCGGCCGGCCGCAACGAACCTAACGGCCCTAGCAACGGGCGCGTTGCGACGGACAACGCCAGAACCGATTTTTTCGTTTGTTTGTTGGTCGATTACGACGGACGCCTTGTTTACGTGAACGTTTCGCACTTACTATTAGGCGCGTGTTAATTATGTAATTAAATAGTTTTAGGTGGCGTTCTTGCGTTTCTTAGAACGATCGTTTCCTAGGCCTTGCGCTCAAGGTTCGAATTCTTTCGCATTTTTGTTGAGGTTGTTTGTTTCGTGGCGATTTAATTAAGAAAGAAAAAAAAAAGGTCGAACGCGAATTGTTTCGGCGTAATTGTGCGATGATTTTCTTTCGAGTTTTCCGGGGAGTGAAAGCTTCGGGTTTTACGTAATGCGTTGAATAACGAGGTTTCTCGATAAAAGTTTGAAATTTAACAAGTATCGCATTATTAATACGACTATAAAATACAAGTCTACGAAATATTTTCGTAATCGCCCTTTAGTCATGTTGTCCTTGTCATGTAAATAGAAAAAAAGCGAAAACGACACCACAGTGTGACTTTCCCATTAAATAAAATGTTAAATTTGATGCACAGGAAAACATAAGCATTTATTTACACTCGAATCAAGTCACTATTTTAGTTTTTTGCTTTTATATCTCGGTAAAAATAATGGGACTAATTGTTTCGATTAATTTGCAATAATAGGATCATTGAACTTGAACTTTAAATTTGTTTCTTATGTGATTTAATATTGATCTAGGTCAAAAATAAGGATTTTATTTAGAATTTGGGCGCCTTAACAGTTTTTCACAGGTTTTTCATCCAAGCTTTGATTAACATAAAATGCTAAATTTAATACACAGTAAATCTTTATTTAACCCCTTGACATCTGGGAGACGTCAAGCATTTAGGGTGTCATTGTAGATTTTGACGTCTCTAAAACGTCAAGAACTGTCTTCAATAAATAGAAAAAAAAAAGAAGCCAGAAAGAAAATGTTTTAAAATGTTTAAAAAATGCCCAGTTACTCCATATCAGTGTTTCCCAACGCGCCACATGGGACAATTTAAGGGGGCAATATCATTATTCGAGGGAACAATTTGAAAACGCACTTCATTTTTAGTTTACGTTTTGAAAATTTACTTATTGCTTTTTTTTCTTAACCCCTTGACATACAAAAAAAATCGAATTTGATGAGTTCGAAAAAAAAACTATTAATTTGGCTCGACTTTACTGTTATGAGCATACACAAATAACATAAAATAAATAATTAATAGTTTTAAAATATTTTGAAATATGTAGAGCAGTGTTTCCCAATCTTTTTTTAACATTCCCCACCTAAGTCATTCGAAAATTTTGATGCATATAATATATAACATATAAATATTTTTTTATATTTAAAAATTGAATTATTCCATAAATGAAGCCTAATTACAACTTGTTCAAGACACAAGATTTAGGTTTTAGCAAGAAATCAGTAGGAAATTATTAAGAAAAAGAAACAATAAGTAAATTTTAAAAACATAAACTAAAAAATATTTTTATATCGTTAGCTCGAATTTTTGATAACGCGAATTATTTTTAGTTTCTCTTCAACTTCGACCTATCGAGGTTTGACTGTATTTAATTTTATAAATTTAATATTTCTGAACAATTAAGATAATTTATTTATTCAGTTTTCTCCAATATTAATTTTATTTGAGTAAATTAATGATCTTCAAAGTTTTTTGAAAAACCACAAATTCTGTATTTACTCTATTTGAGTTTTCTGAAAATACATAATAATTTTTTCATCAAAATTTCTTTTTAATTTTACCGAATAAAGTTTTGTTTTATTCAATTTGTGTTATAGAAAAAAAATTGATAATTAAAAATTTCTAAAGTTCTTAAATATATTTTAAAAATTTTCCAAGTTATTAATTTATCTAATTTGAGTTGTCTAAAAACTTAAAATAATTTATTATTCGAGTTTACTTTAATAATTTTGCTAAATATTTAAAACTGAATTTCATTCTATGTAAAAAATACCGGTGCATGTACTTAAGTACGCACGTTAGAAGTAATACTTCTTTGGCGCGACTAAATTAAATATAACGACGCGCTATGTTGCGCTTGTGTATAGCTAGACCAGTGGTTATCAAACTATATGTTACTGCGCATATGTCGTTTTATTTGAATACATTGCTATTTCCTTTTTAAATCCAAAAAGTAATTTAAACAAATTGAATAAATACGAAGATGTGCGCGTTCGAGCGAAAAGTGGCACATTTTCGAGCGAGGGAAGCAAATGAAGCGCGACGCGGGCGCGCGCTTCATTTTCCGAGATCGGAAATGTGCCACTTTGAGCTCGAATGTCACACTCCGTTTTAAGCATTATTAGCAATAATTTTGTCAACAAAAATTAATAAATAATTTTTATCGTTCCCTCTCACTCGTACTTATGAGTTTATCGTATCTTTTCGCTCGCTCCCACTCATTGCTCTAGTAAAAATACGTTTTTTGAATATATAATCGATATATTAACTGAACTAAATTAAATTTGTTGATTGAAGAGAAACCTTAATTTACAAAATTCAATAAATACGAGGATGTGCGCGTTCGAGCGAAAAGTGGCACATTTTCGAGCGAGGAAGCAAATGAAGCGCGACGCGAGCGGCGCGCTTCATTTCCGAGATCGGAAATGTGCCACTTTGAGCTCGAACGCGCACACTCGGCTTTAAGCACACTTTACAAGAATTAATTTACTCTCTTACAATTCGCAATTAAATATTGCAGAATTATATTAATAACAAAATTCCCAACAAAATAGTTATATGGTACATGGCGCGCGGGGGGGGGGGGGATCAAAATTTTGTTGAGCCAAATTAATAGTTTTTTTTTCGGACTCATGAAATTCGTTTTTTTTTTATGTTAAGGTGTTAATAAGCGTTTAAAACACGTTCGATTTGATTTCTTTTAAAAAAGCGTCAATTTTTCGAACATATCTAATTTTTAAAATGCCATAGCCCCAACCATCTTTGCGAATTTTTCAAAATTCTTTTACTGCGTCGGAACTCCCAAAAGCGGTCGAAACCCTTTCGACCACAAAAATTTTCGACAAAACTGAAACTTTTGCGAATTTTACACTTTGTCTCAGAAATACAGCCATGGCGCTTTAATTTTTGGGCATAACAATAAAAACGGCCCAAATTCAGAATCCTGAGACCTTTTCTCATAAGATATCTGCCAAATGGGCATAGAGCGCAATGTCAATTAAGGGTTGAAGTGTTTGGTTTATTTTTGAGACAGAATCGAAAGGATAAACAACCGTAGCTCGGTTACTTGTGAACAGACCATTAAAAAAACTCTACAGATTTATAATACTCGGACTTTTTGACTTCGGACAGGTTAAAAAAAAGATCATCAACGTGGTATTTAAAATTTTTGACTCAACTTGTATTGTATTTTGCCTGGGAAAAATTGTTGGGTGGTTATTTGTGCAAAAATCTTTCCAGATTCTGAAAGCTCGTTTATCGGATCATAATTTTAACCCCCCACTCCCCGAGATATCTCAAAAAGCGAACAAAACCAAAAAACGACAATCTTTTTCGAATAAATTGGGTCGAAAATTAATTTTTCCGTTTCCAATTTTTTTGCGAAACGAAATCTCTTAAAGTTCGACGTGCCACTTTCGAAAAAATCAGATTCTCGGATAAATACAACAATTAAGAGCAGAGGCGATCATTTATAACGAGTCAATCATTTTCGACAATCGATAAGGCACAACTTTCGAGCGCTCGGCCCAGTTAAAAATTTTCAATTAAACGCGGGCCCGCCAATTACGAAAATAAATCGTCAATTGCAAAATCGGACGGACGGCCGCAACTTTCATAATAATTGCTCATCTGAAGCGCAATATCGTTTTTTCCGAGACCGAAAAAAAAAAGAAAAAAAATTAAATTGCAATCCGAAGAGATAAATGCACGATTCGTAACCATAATTAGCGGGACTTTCACTATCATTAACTCTATTATTGGCTTCCGGTTGTTCTTCGGTCAAGTAGTCATCAAATTCTCACGCACTCCAAACCTTTCGTGTCTTTCCTCCTCCTCGTCGAATAATTCTTATCTAATTATTATTTTGACGTCCGCTCGCAGCCTCGCTTTTTTATCACTTCCACATTTTTTTTCTCTTCTGAGAAGAGCGCGTTCGGCCCGAGGCAGCTCGTCCAAAACTTAAAAAAAAATTGTTCTCGACGCAATTCATTTACCAAAAATTGATTGAATCTTTTTTTTTTCAATTAAGGGGACGAAAGCTCTTTTTTTAATTTTTTGTAAATATCTTTGGACGCTTTGAACCAAAGAAGCTATTTTTTTGATTAATAAAAAAACAAATGGGGATGAATTTTTGAACAATATTCTTGCTAAATTTTGGGCAGAAAAAAAGGTTGAACAAATTGCCATTTTTTTATTAATTTAAATTTTTTTTTGATTTTTCATTATTAACACATAGAACTAGGTACATTCATTATTTTTTTAATAGATCGATAATCGAATTGTGTGATCGAATCATTTATCATTTTTTTTTTAAATTTTGTAACGAGAAGTGTTTGGAATTTTTTTAAAGCCAAAAGTCGTTTTGAGTAAAAATTTTGTAGCATTAAATTTTCGAATTCGCACAAGTGCGGAAAGAATATTTTTATTTTGCGCATGAATCGTTTTATTGATTTTCTAAAATTCCAAAGGCCTTATCGGGTTGGAAGTTTTTCGAACGTGCGATATCGGCCCGAATGAGATAGCGCGTTCGCTTTGTACAAATTTAAATTTTATATTTAAATTTTAGTTGTGACTAAGACGGCTTTGAGAGAAGTCCTTTCGGCTTGGAAGTGTTTAATTAATTTGTTTCGCTTTTTAATTTAAAATAAAGTGTTCGAGGAATTGTTCGAATTCGAATGTGAGTTCTTTCGAAATTTTTTTTATTAATGTTAATCGTCCAGTTAATCAATTTTAATCGGTCCCTTTCTTTCGCACTTACGAAGTTGTCGTATCTTTTCGCTCCCTTCCACTCATTGCTATGGTAAAAACGTTTTTAGATCATAAAATCAATATTTAATTTTTTGATATGAAAAAATCTGATAAATGCTTGAGAATGGGTTACGAGTCGAAATAGGACCAAATTTGGGCAAATAGGTGTTTCGGCAATTCATTCAAAAAAATTCTTTTTGGAATTGAAGTGAATCAATGATAAACAAAATAAAAATTACTCTTACCGACCACAACTAATTAATTAGTTGAAAACGGGTTGTCGGATTTAAATGGGGTTTTCACCAATCGAAAGAGGACTAAATTTGAGCAAATAGGTGTTTTGGCGATTCTTTCAAAAAAAATTTTAAAAATATTTTATCGGCGTACGAAGTTTCATAATCAATATGACTCTTCGAAACGTTACTATTGTGTTATTCGTTAAATAAATTATCCCAAATTTGGAGATTATTTAAATAATTTAGTGTATATTTGGGCAAAACCCCATTTAAATTTCTTTGTTTGCTTTTGAAAAAAAAAAATTTTTTGGAATTAAAATGAACGTTTACTGATTGACTAAATAAAAATTACTTTTGCTGAGCATAAATAATTAATTTCTTGCGAACGGGTAGTCTGATTGAAATAATCTTTTTACTAATCAAAAGAGGACTAAATTTAAACTAATAGGTGTCTCAGCGATTTTTTCAAAAATGTTTTTAAATTTGTTTATATGTGTACGAATTTTCATAATCAAAATAACTTTTTAAAACGTCGCCATGGTGTTATTCGTTAAATAAATTACCCCAAACTTGGATTTTAAATTAATAATTTAGAGTGTTATATATTGGACTAAAATTTCATTTAAGTATCTTCGTTGATTTTCGAAAAAATAGCAATTTTTTGAAATCTAAATTAGAGATCACTGTGCAACGTAATAAAAATTATTCCTACTGAGCACAACTAATTAATTAGTTGAAAACGGGTTGCCAGATTTAAACGGGGTTTTCACCAATCGAAAGAAAACTAAATTTGAGCAAATAGGTGTTTCGGCGATATGGTCAAAAAAATTTCAAAATTTTTTTATAGGCGCACGAAGTTACAGAATCGAAAAAACCCTTCGAAACGTCCCTGTTGTGTTGTACGTTAAATAAGTCATTTCAAACATGAATATTATTTAAATAATTTATGTTGTTACATTTGGGCAAAATCCCATTTAAATCTCTTTGTTTGATTTTGAAAAAAATATATTTTTTGGAATTAAAATGAACTTTTACTGATCAACTTAATAAAAATTACTCTTGCCGAGCACAAATAATTAATTTCTTGCGAACGGGTTGTCCGATTGAAAAAATCTTTTTACTAATCAAAAGAGGACTAAATTTAAGCTAATAGGTGTCTCGGCGATTTTTTCAAAAATTTTTTTATATGTGCACGAAGTTTCATAATCAAAATAACTCTTCAAAACGTCACCATTGTGTTATTCGTGAAATAAATTAATCCAAACTTGGGGATTATTTAAATAATTTAGTGTATTATATTTGGGTAAAACCCCATTTAAATATCTTTGTTTGTTTTTGAAATAATTTTTTTTTGAATTAAAATGTACGTTTATATTACTCTTGGCCGACCACAAATAATTAATTTCTTGCGAACGGGTTGTCCGATAGAAAAAATCTTTTCACTAATCAAAAGAGGACTAAATTTAAGCCGATAGGTGTCTCGACGATTTTTTCAAAAATTTTTTATAGGCACGAAGTTTCAAATCAAAAAACTCTTCAAACGTCCCATTGTGTTATTCGTAAATAAATTATCCAAACTTGGGATTATTTAAATAATTTATGTATTATATTTGGCAAAACCATTTAAATATCTTTGTTTGTTTTGAAATAATTTTTTGAATTAAAATTACTTTATATTATCTTGCCGACCACAAATAATTAATTTCTTGCAAGGGTTGTCCGATTGAAAAATCTTTTACTAATCAAAGAGGACTAAATTTAAGCAATAGGTGTCTCGATTTTTTCAAAATTATTATATGTCACGAAGTTCATAATCAAAATACTCTTCAAACGTACCATTTTTATTTAAATAAATTAATCCAAACTTGATTATTTAAATAATTTATTATTATATTTGGGAAAACCAATTTAAATCTTTGTTGTTTTGAAAAATTATTTTTTGAATTAAAATGTACGTATATTACCTTGGCCGTAACACAATAATTAATTTCTTGCGAATGTCCGATTAGAAAAATCTTTTCACTAATTCAAAAGAGGACTAAATTTAAATCTAAAAAAGGTGTCTCAGATTTTTTTAAAATATCGTTGTATAAAGTACGCAAATTCATAAATCGAAATCTCTTCAAAAAGTGCACATTTGTATTGCGAACAAATTAACCGAAACTTGGGGATTATTTAAATAATTTAGTGTATTATATTTGGGTAAAACCCCATTTAAATATCTTTGTTTGTTTTCGAAAAATTTTTTTTGAATTAAAATTGTTACCGTTTATATTACTCTTGCGACACAAATAATTAATTTCTTGCAACGGTTGTCCGATTGAAAAATCTTTTACTAATCAAAAGAGGACTAAATTTAAGCAATAGGTGTCTCGACGATTTTTTCAAAAATTTTTATATTTGACGAGTATCATGAATCAAAATATCTTCAAATCGTAAATGTTATTCGTAAATGCATTAATAAACTTGGCATTATTTACAATAATTTATGTATACCGATTTGGGAAAACCCCATTTAAATATCTTTGTTTGTTTTGAAAAATTAATTTTTTGACAAAAATGTACGTTTAATATTACTCTTGACCAAATAATTAATTTCTTGGAACGTTGTCCATTGAAGAAATTTTACTATCAAGAGGCTTTGCAAGGTCTCGCGATTTTTATAAAAATTCTTTTTACGAATTCATTAAAATAATTAACTACCATGTTTATTCTAAATAAATTAATCCAAACTTGGGATTATTTATTTTAGTGTATTATATTTGGCGTAAAACCCCATTTAAATATTTGTTTTAACAAATTTTTGGAATAAAATGTACGTTTAAGATCTGGCTTCGACCACAAATACTACATTTCTCGAATGCGGTTGGAGAAAAGATCTTTTCATAATCGAAAGGGACAAAAGCGTAGGGCCGCGATTTTTTCCAAAACGAATGTTGTTATTTTAGTAACGCGATCGTATAAGAACGATACAATATTTTCCAAATAAATTTACACGAAAACTTAGTTAATAATTTTACCCTCGGTTTTTTCTCTTTATTACCAAAATTAATTTTTTCCGCTTCTCTACCATTCTTGGTATGTTTAAAAATTTGTTTTCAACCATAAAAAATCTTTTTAACAAAATCAATTTAATTTTTTTATAAAAGAAGGTGCGCGTATTTAGTTTGGCAAATCTAATAAATCGGGAAAAAATTTTCCGCGGGGCCCCTTCGAGCGAAAAGTGGCACATTTCCGAGCGAGGGAGGCAAATGAAGCGCGACGCGGAGCGGCGCGCTTCATTTTCCCGAGATCGGAATGTGCCACTTTGAGCTCGAACGCGCGCACTCGGTTTTAAGCACGATTCACAATGATTTAGACCAATAAATTAGACGAAAACTTTGTTAATTAATTTTACTCGTTCCTCTCTTTCGCACTGACGAAATTGTCGTATCTTTTCGCTCCCTTCCACTCATTGCTATGGTAAATTCGTTTTTTGAACATAAAATCGATATTTACCAAATTGAATTAATTTTTTGATATGAAAGAGCGAATGATAAAGCAGCCAAATCGAATAAATACGAAGATGCGCGCGTTCGAGCGAAAAGTGGCACATTTCCGAGCGAGGGAGGCAAATGAAGCGCGACGCGGAGCGGCGCGCTTCATTTTCCCGAGATCGGAAATGTGCCACTTTGAGCTCGATCGCGCGCACTCGGTTTTAAGCACGATTCACAATAATTTCCTCTAACCAATTAGCCGAAAACTTAGTTAATCAATTTTACTCGTTCCCTCTCTCGCACTTACTAAATTTCGCATCTTTCGCTCCTTCCACTCATTTGCTATAGCAAACGCGTCTTTCGAACACAAAACCAATATTTACTTTTAATTTACAATTTTTTTAATTTTCAATTGATCTGTTTATTGAAGATTAATTTATTTAAAGCCCCGATAAGATCCGATCGCAGTTTACAATAAACTCAAGCCGTTATCAGTCGTTAACTGACGAAATCGTTTGCGCGCACTTAGCAACAAGCGCCTTGAAAATTTTCTAAAAATCCACTTTTCCAACGATGTTTCCGGTATCTCGGCTCGATCTCGCCCGATTAAATTCCTTCGCAATCGAAAACAATGCGGAAAACAAATCGAGATAAAACTGACTCGAGTGCGCCTCAAAGTGCAAGTTATTACGACTCTTCGTCGGACGCGAAACGAAAAAATTATTTTTCCAAAAAAAATGAACAACAAGGAAAGGAGAAAATGCAGGGGCTTCGTTCGGATCGAGTCCACGTTCTAAGAGCACAAAGAGCGCCCTCGTGCAAGCACGACACATGTTGCCAATAAATTAGACAAAAAGGAAATGAAGTCTCTTTTTTCTAGCAG
This sequence comes from Sinopyrophorus schimmeli, assembly GCA_036325965.1. Taxonomy (NCBI): domain Eukaryota; kingdom Metazoa; phylum Arthropoda; class Insecta; order Coleoptera; family Elateridae; genus Sinopyrophorus; species Sinopyrophorus schimmeli. The sequence continues at coordinate 181,488 of JARFIZ010000037.1, forward strand.
AGAAGGGCGACATTTTGGAAATATCATAACACGAAGGCCTCGAATTCTTTAACAAAAACGAATTTCCAAATCAAATTAATTTTTGATATGAATGAGCGAGTGATAAAGTAGGCAAATCTAATAAATACGAAGATGCGCGCGTTCGAGCGAAAAGTGGCACATTTCCGAGCGAGGGAGGCAAATGAAGCGCGACGCGGAGCGGCGCGCTTCATTTTCCCGAGATCGGAAATGTGCCACTTTGAGCTCGATCGCGCGCATTCGGTTTTAAGCACGATTCACAATAATTTCCTCTGACCAATTAGCCGAAAACTTAGTTAATCAATTTTACTCGTTCCCCCTCTCTCGCACTTACTAAATTTCGCATCTTCTCGCTCCCTTCCACTCATTTGCTATAGCAAACGCGTCTTTCGAACACAAAACCAATATTTACTTTTAATTTACAATTTTTTTTCAATTTTCAATTGATCTGTTTATTGAAGATTAATTTATTTAAAGCCCCCGATAAGATCCGATCGCAGTTTACAATAAACTCAAGCCGTTATCAGTCGTTAACTGACGAAATCGTTTGCCGCGCACTTAGCAACAAGCGCCTTGAAAATTTTCTAAAAAAATCCACTTTTCCAACGATGTTTCCGGTATCTCGGCTCGATCTCGCCCGATTAAATTCCTCTCGCAATCGAAAAACAATGCGGGAAAAACAAATCGAGATAAAACCGACTCGAGTGCGCCTCAAAGTGCAAGTTATTACGACTCTTCGTCGGACGCGAAACGAAAAAAAATTATTTTTTCCAAAAAAAAAAAAACAACAACGGGCGAAGGGAAAGGAGAAAAAATGCAGGTCGGTGCCTTCGTCAGCGTGCGCTGTCCACGTTCCAAAAGAGCACAAAGAGCGGCCCTCGTGCACAGCACGCCTCGCCCTTTCGAACAAAAAAGGAAACGAGCGGCCCCTTTTTTTTTTGGCGAAAGAGAGAAGGGCGACAAATTTGGGGTAAATAATCATAACACACGAAGGCCTCGCATTCCCACGCCGAAGAAGAACACCTTTCAATTATCGCATTCTACCCTCGGGGGCTGTTGTAATGGAAGGACGACATATGGGCAACGCGTTTCCGAGCCCGCGTGGGAACCGAAGGGCGGGATGGCCCTTTGAGAAATTTTCGTCGAATAATTACCGCGCGAGTCGCGGCGTCGCACGGCGGCACCGCGCGATGCGATTTTTTACCAGAGAAAAAAACGCATTAATTCTGGTCGGACACTTCAAAGTTTCGAATCGATTTATCTGAAACGCTTAATCTCGCTTTTTGGTCGAAACATCTCCTCGACCAGTCGGGTGGGTCGTAAAAATTGACGAAATTAATCATTTCGATCTTGAAATAACTGCGCTCTTTGCTTTTTGTTGTTTTTTGAGTTGTTTTTTTTCTGAAATGTTACTTTTCGAGATTGGTTCGAGTCCGTTTCGATTTGATTGAAAGGGGTTTTTTGATTTTTTGATGTTGCGCCCCCGTTTTCGATCCGATGATTAAAAACGACCCGGATTCGGAATCCTGAGATTTTTGCCATAAGATACGTGCAAAATCGGCATAGGGTGCAATGTTAATTTTTTGAGTAATTAAGGGTTGAAGTTTTAGGTTCAAAATGTTACGTTAAAAAAATTGTTGCGCCGTTATTCGTGGACGGATCTTTAAAAACTATACAGATTCGGATTTGCCGGACTTTTTGGCTTCGGATAGGCCCAAAAAACCATAGGCGTGCTATTTGAAATTTTTGAGAAAACGGTTCGAAGAGTTCGACTTGTAAATAATTTTTTCAAAATTTCCACTTTGAAAAATCGCAGCTCGGTTATTTGTGAACGGATCTTTAAAAACTCTTCAGATTCTGATAGATCGTTTATCTGAGCGTAACATTAGCTAAAAAAATCAATAGGCCCTATTGTTAAATGTGGGAGAAAAACGCGTTCGAAACTTTCAAAATGTAATGTACAACACCAAAAATTTTCGAGGAAACTAAATGAATCGAAAAAAATACACCTCGACCCACAGAAACGATAGTAGCGCCCTAATTTTTGATCCGATCATTACAAACGACCCGGATTCGGAATTCTGAGACTTTTTCCTATAAGATACGTGCAAAATCGGCATAGGGCGCAATGTTAATTTTTCGAGTAATTAAGCGTTGAAGATTTAGATTATTCTTGTAGTCCAAAATTTTAGGTTAAAAAAATTGTAGCGCCGTTATTTGTGGACGAATCTTTAAAAACTATACAGGTTCAGATTCACAGGACTTTTTGGCTTCGGATAAGCTTAAAAAACCATAAGCCTGCTGTTTGAAATTTTCGAAAAAAACGAGTTCGAAAAGTCCCACTTGTAAATATTTTTTTCTAAATTTCCACTTTGAAAAATCGTAGCTCGGTTATTTATGAACGGATTTTTAAAAACTTTTCAGACCCTGAAAGCCCTATTATCGGAGCATAAGATGGATCAAAAAAACCAACAGGGCCCAATGTTAAGTCGGGGAGAAAAACGCTCTCGAAAACGCTGCTTTAAACTATTTAATTCTCTTTCGATTTAAATCCAAGCAATTAGTTTTCCACTTTACGAAATAACAATGTTGTTAACGCGAATATTGCATATCGTTACATTTGCGGAAGTTCCTCGGGCTTTATTCGATAAACGCATTTAATTTCATATCAGCGTGTTTTTGCTTTATGCGATAAGTCGAAAAATTTTGCCTGTGCACGTGCAATAACAACACCTTTACATAACGTTGACTAATATTTTAGAAAATTTTAGTTTTCTATGGTCCGTGGCCGTGAAAAGACGTGCAATATTTGTGCATTTATAATAATTTATTAACAGTGCTTCATCCTAACATTAATTAAAAAATGGCGTCGTGTGTAATCAAAAATGTGCCAGGGCTCCAAATAAATCGACGACCAACGTCGGATTTAAGGTTAGATCTTTTTCTCTCTGTCAATAAATCTTATTAAATAAATTGAAATTGTTGCTAATAATTATCTTGTTGTAAACAATTTGAAATCTCGATTTAAACACGCTGTATTATACCTAAATTTGAACAAATTGCTTTTAAAGAAAAATCAAAACTAAAATACACTTTGACTCACAAAACGATCCTAGCTTTGTCATTTTTCATCCGATCGTTAAAAACGATCCGGATTCGGAATCCTGAGACTTCGTTCCATAAGACGCGTGCAAAATCGGCATAGGGTGCAATGTTAATTTTTTCATTAATTTAGGGTTGAAGTTTTAGGTTCAAAATTTTACGTTAACAAAATTGTAGCGCCGTTATTCGTGGACGGATCTTTAAAAACTATACAGATTGGGATTCGTCGGACTTTTTGGCCTTGGATAGGCCCAAAAAACCGTAGGCGTGCTATTTGAAATTATTGAGAAAAACGGGTTCGAAGAGTTCGACTTGTAAATAATTTTTTCTAAATTTTCACTTTGAAAAATCGTAGCTCGGTCATTTGTGAACGGACCTTTAAAAACTTTTCAGATTCTGACAGACCATTTATCCGAGCGTAAGATCGGCAAAAAATCAATAAGGCCCAACGTTAAATGTGGGAGAAAAACGCGTTCGAAGCTTTCAAAATGTAATTTTTGCTAAAATTTTTAATCTTCCGCCGTCTTTGCGAATTTCGTCAAATCCTTTCATTTCCGTACAAGTTTTCGCGCGTGGGAGAAATTCTTCGCGCAAAAATTACAAATAAATCGCACGAAACGAGGACAGGAAGCATGACTTGCACCGCCGTGCCTACTCCAATTTTTTGCACATTGCGAACCTCTTATCCTTTGACTCGTCCGATGGGCCGATAAGCCGCGCGGATCAAGGGTCCGCGACGTGTCGAAAACCGATAAAAACCAATTTCGGCGATGGAAAAAGCGAAATTCGTCTCGTAAACAACGTGGAGCGAGAGAGAGGATGCAAATCGCTCGCTATCGCCCAATTTGGCATATGGGCGTCGAACGTGGCCCGTCAAGAGCGCGCGATCGCGCCCATCCTTGTCCCATTACCATCACAGACGTTAAACTCTGTCCTCGTTCGACTTCCTGTCGACTGTGGGAAAATGAGGCAGGTGCTAGCTTTGTGTTAATCACAGCGTGCATAGGAATTTTTTATATCCTTGACTGTCCAATTTCTTTCTTACAGGTCCACTTTTTTCTCGTTTCATTATTTTTTTTTCTTCTTCTGGGGGGGGCAAAGACTTATCTTTCGCCCGATTCGGGCCCGAAAAGGCGAATCGATGTTTGCGCATTCCAAAAAAATTAAAGTCCCGATGACGCCATCGTTCTTGCACAATTACTAAGCAGCACGTGCTCGTATTACGTTCCCACGGTAGTTGGCGCGCCCCCCTTCCGAGCCCCCCCCGCCTCGAGCCCGCGGAGCCGGTTGCGTCGACTGAATCACTGATTACACAGCCTACTACCGTTTCGAGATCGTGACTCTCTGCAAATACAAATGAGCAATGGTGGAAAAAGGACGTCGTCGGCGGGCGGCGAGGACTGAGGATGTGCGTGCACTTTGACATTCGAAACGTCGGCCGTCCACGAGCTGGGCGCGCGGCCCGCTCGCCTTCTGCCTCCCGCAGCCTTGCGGTGTGCGGAAGGCAAGGTCGTCCTGTATTGTAAATGACAATGGATACGTGCCGGGCACGTGATATCCAGTTGTTCCCGTCCGGTGAAAAAAAAGAGCGACGCTAATTCGCGGCAATTAGCGGCGGCCGTGACGCGCTGTTTGCGCGGCCTTATCTGCGGAATTTTTTTTTGAGCGCGCTCTCGAGCAGCGCGCCTGATAACAATTTGATGGTTGTTAGCACGCACTTTTCGAGTAGGCTATAATTGGTCGGTCGAAGGTGTTCTTCGTTTTGTTTTTTTTTTCTTGCGCAATTAATCGGGTTTTTTTTGGTTGGCGTCGAGATAAGGAGCGGATTGTTTGTTTTTGCGCGGTTTGAAGGGTCGCATTTTTTTTCCCGGGGTCGTTGCGAAACGGTTTTTAGTCGAGGTCTTGGGAAATTTGATTTTTTTTGGTGATTTGATGATTGGAGGGATCGGGAGTTGCGATTTGGACATTTGGGGCCGATTTTTGGGAAATCTATGGGGACGATTTCTTTTAATTAAAAATTAATTTGGGAAAAGTTTTGGATCAAATAGAAAATGGGTTTGGAAATTAATTTAAATGCCTTTAGAGCAGCGTTGCCCAACCTTTTTTGTGCCATGCTCCACCTAAGCTTTTAAAAATTTATTATGTCCCCGCATGTAACATATGCATAATTTTTAATATTCAAAATTTTTAATTATTCATTAAGTAGCTCAAACGATGGAAAAGACCAATTTTTCAATTGTCCCCTTGAACAATGGAAGTGCCCCCCTGTGGGGCGTGGGCCCTACTTTGGGAAACACTGCTTTAGAGTTACTATTTATTTTTATTTTTTAATTTGCAAATAACAATTTATTTTTTTAATTTTATTTCAATCGGTTCCTGTTGGGAAAATTTAATTTTGAAAATTTTGTTTTAGTTATTTTGTTTTATCAAAAGTTTAATTTGATGTAAAAAATCGATTGGAAAATTAGCGTTTGGAAAATTTAGAATTAAAAAAAAGGTCAAATGCCCAAATTGTGGAAGCCGATTTTTGGAAAATCTATGGGGACGATTGATTTTAATTAAAAATTAATTTTTTAAGAGAGTAAATTGGAAAAGATTTTTGGATCAAAAAGAAAATGCTTTTGGAAATTAATTTAAATGTCTTTGGAGTTTTTTTTTTTAATTTCAAATAAGATAGTTTTTTTTTTTAATTTTATTTGAAGCGGTGCCTGTTGGGAAAATTTAATTTCGAAGATTTTGTTTTAGTTATTTTGTTTTTATCAAAAGTTAAATTTGATGTCAAAATTTTCAGAATTAAAAAAAGGTTAGGTAAACACCCAAATTTGAAAATCCGCATATTTTCGACAATCCTCAAATCTCCATTATAAACGAACATTTAAAGAACCCACCAATATTTACATATTACTCACAATCTCGCCCCCCAAGAAACAAAAAAAAAGCTGTTTACATCTCACGAGCGCAAAGATCCTCCAGCATACCCCTTCAATGACTAACTCTGACGTGTGCCCCTCAACAATTCCAAGCATTTCAGGTGTTAAATTACAATCGCAATTGTGTCACGAAGCCGTTTTTCCCCACGGAAAAAAAAACACCTCATTAAAACAAAAGCTCGACCAGAAGGACGCCCGCTTTTACTTCTTCGCGCAAAAATCGCAAACGGCACCGGCTCGAAGATCTTTCCGCCGATCAACGAGAGCGCCGAAAGTACGACTTTACGCCCTTGCCTCGTCGGCCCAAGCGGAAAATCGTGCTTTTTAAATGCCGTTGCCGAGGAGCGCGTTGTTTACCAAAGCAAAGAGACGGAGCGATGGGGCGGCCGTGCAGCGCGACGGAGACGAGCGCGTGACGTCGGCGGGCGACGAAAAAGAATCTCAGCACGAGCGCGGAGCGAGAGAGAGCGCGCGCGAGCCCGTTCGGAGCCAAAGGAAGAGACGAGCGCTCTCTAAGGTCGTTTCTAATGGTGGAAGCGAGAGAGAGAGAGAGAGAGGAGAAGGCGAGCGAGAGGGACGAGCGCCAGCTGCACGCGCTGGCACAGGTGGCCAAAGTGTGGGAACGAGCTGGCTTCTGCGATTCCCACGATCCGGAGCTTGGGCTTGCGACCAACACACACCTGGGTCCGGTATAAAAGGGGCTCCCCTTCCACTTTTGCTCATTCAGAGCTCGGCTCTTTCGCTGTCAGCTTCTCCAGAGCAAATTTTCGAGTGCCGCGTGGTGAATACGTGTTCTCTTTGGATTTATACCGAAAGAAAAAAATGTCTTACGAAATGTTGGCCGTCGAGGAACCGCAGCCCATCTCCAGGACGTACCAGTACCGGAAGGTGATGAAGCCGATGCTGGAGAGGAAGAGGCGGGCGCGCATCAACCGTTGCCTGGACGAGCTCAAAGAGCTGATGGTCTCGGCCCTCCAGAGCGAAGGCGAGAACGTCTCGAAGCTGGAAAAGGCCGACATCTTGGAGCTGACCGTGCGCCACCTCCACAAGCTGCGGCGGCAGCAGAGGCTCGCCGCCAACCCCGTCATCGACGCCGACCGGTTCAGGGCCGGCTTCACGCATTGCGCGAACGAGGTGTCCAGGTGCCTCGCCTCCATCCCCGGCGTCGACGTCGGTCTCGGCACCAAGCTCATGACCCACCTGGGCCACCGCCTCAACGAGATGGACAAGGTGTCGCCCCTCGTCATACAAGTGTCCGGGCCGTACACGCCGCCGGGCTCGCCGCTGCCCGAAAACGGCACCGCCGCCACCGCCTACGCCATGCCCCTGACGCCGGCGTCGTCGACGTCGTCGACGCGACAAGCCCTTTCGCCCGCCCAGCCCATGGACTGCTCGACGACGGGCCTTTTGAAGGTCGCCCAAAAGGCCGAGGAGGTGTGGAGGCCCTGGTAAAAGAGGGCCTCTTTTTCCGATGTAAAAAAAAAACAAATCTCACTCTGCGTCTTTCATTCGATTTTAATTTTTCAACAATTTTTTTTTGCTCAAGTGCTTCTTCAATTTAATTGTTAATTTTAGGGGGTAAGATTATTATTATTATGCGTGCCTGTGCGATTTGGACGAAGGAAGGAGGGGGACGACGTTTTGATCTCTCGCATTGTAAATTTTCGTAATGTGTAATCTTTTTTTTTGTTTTTTTTTTTTGAATGGCGATTTGGGGGGCAGAAGGTCGTCGCGTGATATATTCAAAGTTTGTACCTGTGATTTTGCATAAAATTAAAAACTAATCAAAATGGGAAATTTGATTGCCTTAAGTGAATGTGCAAATTTTTGAATTTGTATTACGAGCTATACTGTGATACACGTGTTTGTATTTTTTATAAATAATATTTTCAGAATAAATATTAATTGTTACATACTGGCTGTCTTTTTGTTGTTTTATTTATTTATTTATTTTTTTTGGGTCTTGGTGTAGGATTTTGGTTTGGTGGAGGTTGGTCCTCGAAGCCGTTTGGGGTTGCGAATCGAAGATGTTGATTCGTGGTCTTTGGGGGTGGCGAAATCTTCGAGACTTTTTGCAACCGATTTAAAGTTTTTGAATACAGGGTGGACTTTTTTAGAATTTGGTTTTTTCGAAAAGTAACCAACTCACTTATTAAAAACATTTTTTTATATCAGATAATTCGGACTTGATGTTGATAATTAAAAAATTATTTTTTTTTATAAAGGTATCTGTGCACAACGAAATCTTAACGAACGGGCACCTTATGGTCTTTGTTGTTTTTTTTTTGAGTGCGCAATGGTTTTGCATCTTTTTTTTTTGGTTTAGGTTTGCTTTTTATTTTTTCTATTGCCTAATGTAAAAAAAAGGAATGAAGGTATTTTGTAATAGAGTTGTGAATTATTTTAATTTTCAAAAACACGAAGTGATTATTTTGTGAGATTGCAAGTTGCGCCATCTAGCGCGATTGGATAGGATTACGCTCTTTTCGCGCGTGCCTGAAACCTGTATCTCAGCTTTGTTGAAAGATTTCTAACTTATTCCGAAACTTTTCGATCTCTGTGGACGGCCGTGGATGGACCATTTGCTTTTTATGCGAAAATTTGAAAAAAAAAATAGATTTTTTTATATTATAAGGGGGACTACGTATGGGACCGTAGTGTCCGTAACCGGAGCCATTTTGCTCCGCTACCCCACCAGATTAGTTTCAGCTCTTTTGGTCGTTTTTATTAGTTTTATTTTCTTATGCGTTTAGGAGAAACCGAATTTCGCCGTCGAAAGGGCGAGGGCAGGTCCCGGCGAGCGTGGCGGAGATATCGGCCAAAGTCAACACTTCAGCGAGCCGACTTTTATCAGGCGGTTCGTTGTACGAAGTTTTCCAGCGGTTTATGGAACTCAAAGGTAGGTCCCAGCCACTTGGATTTGTTTAAATCTCTTTTTCTTCTGTAATTGTTTTTGCCTATTTGTAAAATCGACACTCGGACTTGTATTATAATTTTTCGAACATTTGACTTTGAAAAATCGTTAGTAGCGCCCTTATTTTCGATCCTATCATTACAAACGACACGGATTCGGAATTCTGAAGCTTTTTAACATAAGATACATGTAAAATATGTATACGGTGTGACGTTAATTTTTCGAAAATAAAAAATTGCGAATTTTAGCGCTCATTTTAAGCCAATTTTGAACATTCAAAAAATTGTACCGCCGTTATTTGTGGACGGATCTTTAAAAACTATTCAGATTCGGATTTGGCAGCCTTTTTGGCTTCGGATAGGCCTAATAAACCGTAGGCGCGCTATTCCAGAGCTTCTGGAAAACGTTTTGAAAATTCAAAATCGATGGGTTTTACCCATGTATTTTTGATAAATAATGAAAAAAATAGAATTGCTTTATATTGCGAGGGGACGTTCCTACGTACCCCTAGTGACTATAACCGGTGTCATTTCCCCGCGCTTCCCCTGTAAAATAAAAATTTTCGATACAAACTAAATGATTAAAAATACGTACCCCTTGAATCACAAAAAAAATCGTAGCGCCCTTATTTTCTATCCAATCATTACAAACGACACGGATTCGGAATCCTGAGGCTTTTTTACATAAGATACATGTATAATATGTATAGGATGCGACGTTAATTTTTCGAAAATAAAAAATTGCGAATTTTAGCGCTCATTTTGAGCCAATTTTGAACTTTCAAAAAATCGTAGCGCCGTTATTTGTCAACGGATCTTTGAAAACTATTCAGAATCGGATTTGGCAGCCTTTTTGGCTTCGGATAGGCCTAAGAAACCGTAGGCGTGCTATTCCAGAGCTTCGGGAAAACGTTTTGAAAATTCAAAATCGATGGGTTTTAACCCATGTATTTTTGATAAAAAATGAAAAAAATAGAATTGCTTTATATTGCGAGGGGACGTTCCTACGTACCCCTAGTGACTATAACCGGTGTCATTTCCCCGCGCTTCCCCTGTAAAATAAAAATTTTCGATACAAACTAAATGATTAAAAATACGTACCCCTTGAATCACAAAAAAAATCGTAGCGCCCTTATTTTCTATCCAATCATTACAAACGACACGGATTTGGAATCCTGAGGCTTTTTTACATAAGATACATGTATAATATGTATAGGATGCGACGTTAATTTTTCGAAAATAAAAAATTGCGAATTTTAGCGCTCATTTTGAGCCAATTTTGAACTTTCAAAAAATCGTAGCGCCGTTATTTGTCAACGGATCTTTGAAAACTATTCAGAATCGGATTTGGCAGCCTTTTTGGCTTCGGATAGGCCTAAGAAACCGTAGGCGTGCTATTCCAGAGCTTCGGGAAAACGTTTTGAAAATTCAAAATCGATGGGTTTTAACCCATGTATTTTGATAAAAATGAAAAAATAGAATTGCTTTATATTGCGAGGGACGTTCCTACGTACCCCTAGTGACTATAACCGGTGTCATTTCCCGCGCTTCCCTGTAAAATAAAAATTTTCGATAGAAACTAAATGATTAAAAATACGTACCCCTTGAATCACAAAAAAAATCGTAGCGCCCTTATTTTCTATCCAATCATTACAAACGACACGGATTCGGAATCCTGAGGCTTTTTTACATAAGATACATGTATAATATGTATAGGATGCGACGTTAATTTTTCGAAAATAAAAATTGCGAATTTTAGCGCTCATTTTGAGCCAATTTTGAACTTTCAAAAAATCGTAGCGCCGTTATTTGTCAACGGATCTTTGAAAACTATTCAGAATCGGATTTGGCAGCCTTTTTGGCTTCGGATAGGCCTAAGAAACCGTAGGCGTGCTATTCCAGAGCTTGGGAAAACGTTTTGAAAATTCAAAATCGATGGGTTTTAACCCATGTATTTTTGATAAAAATGAAAAAATAGAATTGCTTTATATTGCGAGGGACGTTCCTACGTACCCCTAGTGACTATAACCGGTGTCATTTCCCGCGCTTCCCTGTAAAATAAAAATTTTCGATACAAACTAAATGATTAAAAATACGTACCCCTTGAATCACAAAAAAAATCGTAGCGCCCTTATTTTCTATCCAATCATTACAAACGACACGGATTTGGAATCCTGAGGCTTTTTTACATAAGATACATGTATAATATGTATAGGATGCGACGTTAATTTTTCGAAAATAAAAAATTGCGAATTTTAGCGCTCATTTTGAGCCAATTTTGAACTTTCAAAAAATCGTAGCGCCGTTATTTGTCAACGGATCTTTGAAAACTATTCAGAATCGGATTTGGCAGCCTTTTTGGCTTCGGATAGGCCTAAGAAACCGTAGGCGTGCTATTCCAGAGCTTTGGGAAAACGTTTTGAAAATTCAAAATCGATGGGTTTTAACCCATGTATTTTTGATAAAAAATGAAAAAAATAGAATTGCTTTATATTGCGAGGGGACGTTCCTACGTACCCCTAGTGACTATAACCGGTGTCATTTCCCGCGCTTCCCCTGTAAAATAAAAATTTTCGATAGAAACTAAATGATTAAAAATACGTACCCCTTGATTCACAAAAAAAATCGTAGCGCCCTTATTTTCTATCCAATCATTACAAACGACACGGATTCGGAATCCTGAGGCTTTTTTACATAAGATACATGTATAATATGTATAGGGTGCGACGTTAATTTTTCGAAAATAAAAAATTGCGAATTTTAGCGCTCATTTTGAGCCAATTTTGAACTTTCAAAAAATCGTAGCGCCGTTATTTGTCAACGGATCTTTGAAAACTATTCAGAATCGGATTTGGCAGCCTTTTTGGCTTCGGATAGGCCTAAGAAACCGTAGGCGTGCTATTCCAGAGCTTTGGGAAAACGTTTTGAAAATTCAAAATCGATGGGTTTTAACCCATGTATTTTGGATAAAAAATGAAAAAAATAGAATTGCTTTATATTGCGAGGGACGTTCCTACGTACCCCTAGTGACTATAACCGGTGTCATTTCCCGCGCTTCCCTGTAAAATAAAAATTTTCGATAGAAACTAAATGATTAAAAATACGTACCCTTGAATCACAAAAAATCGTAGCGCCCTTATTTTCTATCCAATCATTACAAACGACACGGATTCGGAATCCTAAGGCTTTTTTACATAAGATACATGTATAATATGTATAGGATGCGACGTTAATTTTTCGAAAATAAAAAATTGCGAATTTTTGCGCTCATTTTGAGCCAATTTTGAACTTTCAAAAATCGTAGCGCCGTTATTTGTCAACGGATCTTTAAAACTATTCAGAATCGGATTTGGCAGCCTTTTGGCTTCGGATAGGCCTAAGAAACCGTAGGCGTGCTATTCCAGAGCTTTGGGAAAACGTTTTGAAAATTCAAAATCGATGGGTTTTAACCCATGTATTTTGATAAAAATGAAAAAATAGAATTGCTTTATATTGCGAGGGACGTTCCTACGTACCCCTAGTGACTATAACCGGTGTCATTTCCCGCGCTTCCCTGTAAAATAAAAATTTTCGATAGAAACTAAATGATTAAAAATACGTACCCTTGAATCACAAAAAATCGTAGCGCCCTTATTTTCTATCCAATCATTACAAACGACACGGATTCGGAATCCTGAGGCTTTTTACATAAGATACATGTATAATATGTATAGGGTGCGACGTTAATTTTTCGAAAATAAAAATTGCGAATTTTAGCGCTCATTTTGAGCCAATTTTGAACTTTCAAAAATTGTAGCGCCGTTATTTGTCAACGGATCTTTAAAACTATTCAGAATCGGATTTGGCAGCCTTTTGGCTTCGGATAGGCCTAAGAAACCGTAGGCGTGCTATTCCAGAGCTTTGGGAAAACGTTTTGAAAATTCAAAATCGATGGGTTTTAACCCATGTATTTTGATAAAAATGAAAAAATAGAATTGCTTTATATTGCGAGGGACGTTCCTACGTACCCCCAGTGACTATAACCGGTGTCATTTCCCGCGCTTCCCTGTAAAATAAAAATTTTCGATAGAAACTAAATGATTAAAAATACGTACCCTTGAATTTACAAAAAATCGTAGCGCCCTTATTTTCTATCCAATCATTACAAACGACACGGATTCGGAATCCTGAGGCTTTTTACATAAGATACATGTATAATATGTATAGGTGCGACGTTAATTTTTCGAAAATAAAAATTGCGAATTTTAGCGCTCATTTTGAGCCAATTTTGAACTTTCAAAAATTGTAGCGCCGTTATTTGTCAACGGATCTTTAAAACTATTCAGAATCGGATTTGGCAGCCTTTTGGCTTCGGATAGGCCTAAGAAACCGTAGGCGTGCTATTCCAGAGCTTTGGGAAAACGTTTTGAAAATTCAAAATCGATGGGTTTTAACCCATGTATTTTTTATAAAAATGAAAAAATAGAATTGCTTTATATTGCGAGGGACGTTCCTACGTACCCCTAGTGACTATAACCGGTGTCATTTCCCGCGCTTCCCTGTAAAATAAAAATTTTCGATAGAAACTAAATGATTAAAAATACGTACCCTTGAATCACAAAAAATCGTAGCGCCCTTATTTTCTATCCAATCATTACAAACGACACGGATTCGGAATCCTGAGGCTTTTTTACATAAGATACATGTATAATATGTATAGGATGCGACGTTAATTTTTCGAAAATAAAAAATTGCGAATTTTAGCGCTCATTTTGAGCCAATTTTGAACTTTCAAAAAATTGTAGCGCCGTTATTTGTGGACGGATCTTTAAAAACTATTCAGAATCGGATTTGGCAGCCTTTTTGGCTTCGGATAGGCCTAAGAAACCGTAGGCGTGCTATTCCAGAGCTTGGGAAAACGTTTTGAAAATTCAAAATCGATGGGTTTTAACCCATGTATTTTTGATAAAAAATGAAAAAAATAGAATTGCTTTATATTGCGAGGGGATGTTCCTACGTACCCCTAGTGACTATAACCGGTGTCATTTCCCCGCGCTTCCCCTGTAAAATAAAAATTTTCGATAGAAACTAAATGATTAAAAATACGTACTCCTTGAATCACAAAAAAAATCGTAGTGCCCTTATTTTCTATCCAATCATTACAAAGGACACGGATTCGGAATCCTGAGGCTTTTTTACATAAGATACATGTATAATATGTATAGGATGCGACGTTAATTTTTCGAAAATAAAAAATTGCGAATTTTAGCGCTCATTTTGAGCCAATTTTGAACTTTCAAAAAATCGTAGCGCCGTTATTTGTCAACGGATCTTTGAAAACTATTCAGAATCGGATTTGGCAGCCTTTTTGGCTTCGGATAGGCCTAAGAAACCGTAGGCGTGCTATTCCAGAGCTTCGGGAAAACGTTTTGAAAATTCAAAATCGATGGGTTTTAACCCATGTATTTTTGATAAAAAATGAAAAAAATAGAATTGCTTTATATTGCGAGGGGATGTTCCTACGTACCCCTAGTGACTATAACCGGTGTCATTTCCCCGCGCTTCCCCTGTAAAATAAAAATTTTCGATAGAAACTAAATGATTAAAAATACGTACCCTTGAATCACAAAAAAAATCGTAGTGCCCTTATTTTCTATCCAATCATTACAAAGGACACGGATTCGGAATCCTGAGGCTTTTTTACATAAGATACATGTATAATATGTATAGGATGCGACGTTAATTTTTCGAAAATAAAAAATTGCGAATTTTAGCGCTCATTTTGAGCCAATTTTGAACTTTCAAAAAATCGTAGCGCCGTTATTTGTCAACGGATCTTTGAAAACTATTCAGAATCGGATTTGGCAGCCTTTTTGGCTTCGGATAGGCCTAAGAAACCGTAGGCGTGCTATTCCAGAGCTTCGGGAAAACGTTTTGAAAATTCAAAATCGATGGGTTTTAACCCATGTATTTTTGATAAAAAATGAAAAAAATAGAATTGCTTTATATTGCGAGGGGATGTTCCTACGTACCCCTAGTGACTATAACCGGTGTCATTTCCCCGCGCTTCCCCTGTAAAATAAAAATTTTCGATAGAAACTAAATGATTAAAAATACGTACCCTTGAATCACAAAAAATCGTAGTGCCCTTATTTTCTATCCAATCATTACAAACGACACGGATTCGGAATCCTGAGGCTTTTTTACATAAGATACATGTATAATATGTATAGGATGCGACGTTAATTTTTCGAAAATAAAAAATTGCGAATTTTAGCGCTCATTTTGAGCCAATTTTGAACTTTCAAAAAATCGTAGCGCCGTTATTTGTCAACGGATCTTTGAAAACTATTCAGAATCGGATTTGGCAGCCTTTTTGGCTTCGGATAGGCCTAAGAAACCGTAGGCGTGCTATTCCAGAGCTTGGGAAAACGTTTTGAAAATTCAAAATCGATGGGTTTTAACCCATGTATTTTTGATAAAAATGAAAAAATAGAATTGCTTTATATTGCGAGGGATGTTCCTACGTACCCCTAGTGACTATAACCGGTGTCATTTCCCGCGCTTCCCTGTAAAATAAAAATTTTCGATAGAAACTAAATGATTAAAAATACGTACCCTTGAATTTACAAAAAATCGTAGCGCCCTTATTTTCATCCAATCATTACAAACGACACGGATTCGGAATCCTGAGGCTTTTTACATAAGATACATGTATAATATGTATAGGTGCGACGTTAATTTTTCGAAAATAAAAATTGCGAATTTTAGCGCTCATTTTGAGCCAATTTTGAACTTTCAAAAATTGTAGCGCCGTTATTTGTGGACGGATCTTTAAAACTATTCAGAATCGGATTTGGCAGCCTTTTGGCTTCGGATAGGCCTAAGAAACCGTAGGCGTGCTATTCCAGAGCTTTGGGAAAACGTTTTGAAAATTCAAAATCGATGGGTTTTAACCCATGTATTTTTGATAAAAATGAAAAAATAGAATTGCTTTATATTGCGAGGGACGTTCCTACGTACCCTAGTGACTATAACCGGTGTCATTTCCCGCGCTTCCCTGTAAAATAAAAATTTTCGATAGAAACTAAATGATTAAAAATACGTACCCTTGAATCACAAAAAATCGTAGCGCCCTTATTTTCATAACTTCAAAACACGGTTCGGAATTATTTTTCATAAGAACTTAAATATTAAGATCGACTTAATTTTCAAAAAAAAATTTTCGCCTTTTAAATAATTTAAAAAAATTAAATTTTAAAAATCGAAATTTTATTTTTCCAAATTTCAAAAAACGGTTTTAGGCTTTTAAAAATTTTAAAATTTAAAAATGGGGGTTTTTTTTTAAAATAAAAATAAAATTTAAACATTTGGGCCCTTTTTTCAATAAACCCTTATGTTTCCCGGTTTTAAAATTTAAAAATTTCAAATTGGGTTTTTGTATTTAAAAAAAAATTATTCCCTTTTTTTTTTCAAAACCCGGTTAACCGGGTTTTTTTTTAAAAAAAAATTTTTTGGAGGGACTTTTAAAATAAAAACCCTTTTCTTTTGCCCCTTTTTAAATTTTTAAAAAAAAAGGGAAATTAAATTTTAAAAATCGGGAAATTTTTTCCCTTAACCAAAAAAATCTTTTTCCCTTTGAAACTTTTAATTTAAAATGGGGTTAATTTTAAATTTTAAAAAATAAAAATATTTTTTTTGGGGAAAAAAACCCCTTGATTAAAACTTTTTCCCGTTTGAAAAAAATTTTTGATGGGTTTAAAAAACCCGATTTGAAATAAAAAATGGGCTTTTTTAAATTCCAAATCGGGGTTTTTATTTTTTGAAAAATAAAAATTTTTGGGGATTTTTTAAAATAAAATTGAAAAACGTTTTTAAATTTTAATTTAAAACAAAATTAAGACTTTTTAAAAAAACTTATTTTAAATATTTACCGGGGAAAAAAAGGGGTTTTCCCAAATTGAAAATTTTAATTTTCAAAAAAAGGTTTTCCCATTTTAAAAATTTAAAATAAAATTGGGGTTTTTTGGAGGTTTTAAAACTACGGATTCCGGTTTGGGCGGTTTTTAAAAAAATTTTAAAAAATTTAAAAAATTTAAAAAAAATTCATCTTTTTTCCCAATTTTAAAAAAAAATGAATTTGGGTTTTTTAAAAAAATTTTTAGCTAAATTTTAAAAAAATTCTTTCCCCCTTTTAAAAATTTTTTTAAATAAAAATTAAAAAGCCCGGATCCAAAAATTTCTTTATTTTAAATTTTTCCAAAATTTGAAAAAAGGCTTTTACCCATTTGGGAAAATTTTTTAAAAAATTGGGTTTTTTCAAAAATTTTGAAAAATTTGGGTTTTTGGCCTTTTTTTAAGGTTTTAAACGACTTTATTAAAAGGGATTTGTTTGAAAAAAAGTAAATTTAAAAAAAAATGAAACTTTAAAATTACTTTTTTAACCCATTAAAAAATGAAATTTGGCTTTTTTAAAAAATTTTTTAAATTTAATGATTTTCCCAAAAAATTTTACCCTATTTTTACCTTTACAAAAACGACCCCTTTTTTCCCTTTTAAAACATTAAAAGAAGGATTTTTTTAAAAATCGTTTTGATTTGGGAAATTTTGAAAATTTAAAAATTGGGGTTTTTTAAATTTTAAAAATTTAAAAATGTTTGGGCCCTTTTTGGGGGGATTTTAAAAACCCGAACGGTTTCCCGGCCTTTGGGAAAAAAAAACAAAATTTTTAAAAGATTTTGAAAATAAAAAATGATTTTTTTTTAAAATTTTTAAAAAGAAAATGGGTTTTTCCCCCCTTAAATAAAATTTTATAAAGGTTAAATTTTCCCAAAATAAAAAAATTTTTAGGTATTTTTAAATTTTACAAAAACAAAATTTTCCCTTTTTTAAAAAAACAAAATTTTTTGGCCGGAATTTTTAAAAATTGGGTTTTAAAATTTGGAATTTTGAAAATTTAAAAATTTTTTACCCTTTTTGAAAATTTAAAAATTTAAAATTGGGCCCTTTTTTCCGGATCCTAAAACCCTAGTGTTTGGCTTTGGCTTTGAAAATAAAAATTTGGGTTTAAACCCAAAGTTTTAAAAAAAAAAAAAAAATTTTTTTAATTTTTTAAAAATAAAAAAAGGTTAATTCCGGGGCCCCTTAAAAAAATTTTAAAAAAGGGTTTTTTTTAAAAAAAAAAATTTTTAGGCCCATTTTAAATTTAAAAACAAAACCCGTTTTCCCCTTTTTTAAAATTTAAAAAATTTGGCGTTTTTTTAAAAAAATTTATTTTTTCCATTAATTTTTAAAATTAAAAGGGGTTTTAACGTTTTTTAAAAATTTAAAAATAAAATTGGGCCTTTTTTGGGGGGATCCTTTAAAACCCTAGTTTTCCGGGTTTTGGTTTTTAAAAAAATTTTAAAGATTTTTAAAAAATTTGAAAAAAATCGAGGGTTTTTTCCCCTATTAAAAAATTAAAATTTGGCTTTTTTAAAAAATTTTTATAAATTTTAAGAAAAATTTCCCAAAAATTTATTTTTACCAATTTAAAAACGGGCCCAAAATTACTTTTAAAATTTTCGATAAATTTAAACCTTTTTTGAAATTTAAAAATTGGGAAATTTTAGGCGGGAATTTTAAAATTTAAAAAGGTTTTCCCAAATTTTAAAAAAAAATAAAATTTATTTTTGGGGGATTTTAAAACCCTTTGGGTTAAAGGGCTTTTCTTTTTAAAAAAAAATTTTTTCCCAATTTTGAAAAAAAAATTTAAAAAAAATCGAGGGGTTTTTCCCATTTTTAAAAAAGGGAAAATTTGGGCTTTTTTAAAATAAATTTTAGATAAAGGGTTAAAACCCCCAAAATAAAAAAATTTTTAGGCCCTATTTTTAAAAACTTAAAAACCCATTGGGCCCTTTTTTAAAACTTTAAAAGAAGGATTTGGACCCTTTTTTCAAAATAAATTTAAAATATTTTTGACTTAATTTTTAAAAAAAATTGGTTTTAACCCATTTTAAAAATTTAAAAATAAAATTGGGCCTTTTTGCCGGATCCTTTAAAACCCTATGTTTCCGGGCTTTTCCGTTTTTAAAAAAAAATTTTTAAACCCAGATTTTAAAAAATTTGAAAAAAAAATTTTTTTTCCCAATTTTTAAAAAAAATTAAAGGGTTTTTCGGGCCCCTTTAAATTTAAAACCTTATTTTTTTAAAAAAAATCCCCAAAATTTTAAAATTTAAAAAAACCCCAAACGGTTTTAAAATATTAAAAAGGAGGACCTTTTTTAATAAAAAGGGTTAAATTTGGAAAATTTTAAAATTTAAAAATTGGGCCTTTTTTTGGAAATTTAAAAAATTTCAAAATTGAGGCTTTTTCCGGTTTAAAAAAACCGGTTTCCCGGTTTAAAAATTTTAAAAACAAAGGGGTTTTAACTTTTTTTAAAAAAAAAATGGGTTCCCTTATTTTTAAAATTTAAAAAGAACCCTTTTAATTGGGTTTTCCCGTCCCTGTTAAATTTTGTCCCGTTAAAATTTTTAAAAAAAATTTAAAAAAAACGCCCTTTTTAAAATTTTCAAAAACGACCCATTTTACTTTAAAAAACGGATTAAATTTTGGGGCTTTTTTCAAAAAAATGAAATTTTAGCGAAATTTTGAAAATTTAAAATTTTTTACCCTTATTTTAAAAATTTAAAAATTTAGTTTATTTGGATTTTGATACCCAAAAAAGGGCTTTCCGGTTTGGGAAAAAAATTTTTTAAAAAACAAAGGGTTTAAAATTTTTAAAAAAAAAAAGTTTTTTTTCCCAATTTTAAAAGAAAAATTAATCCGGGCTTTTCCCGCCCTGTAAAAAATTTGTTTTAAAATTTTAAAAATTTAAATTGAAAAAAATTTTTGCCTTTTAAAAAATCTACGCCATTTTAACCACTTTTAAAAAACGGATTTGGAAATTTGGCTTAAAAAAATAAAATTAAGGGGGTTTTTTTCAAAATAAATTTTAAAATTTTAAATTTAAAAAATTTCTTTAGGGTTTTTCCTTTCTTTAAAAACCGGTGGCTTTTTTCCCCGGGGAAAAAAATTTTTAAAACAAAGGGTTTAAAAACGTTTTTAAAAAAAAAGGGTTCCCTTATTTTTAAAAATTTAAAAAAAGGTTAACCGGGCTTTTTCTTCCCCAATAAAATTTTTCCCGTTTTTAAAATAAAAATTTTGAATAAAAAATTTTTTTTCTTAAAAAAAGACGGTTATTTTAAATTTTTAAAACAAAATTGGAAGGGAGTTTTTTTGAAAAAAATTGGGTTTTCCCTTTTAAAATTTTGAAAATTTAAAAATTGGGTTTATTTGGAAAAAAAAATTTAAACATTTGGCGGGTTTTTCCCTTTCCCAAAACTTTCGGGTTTTTCCGGTTTTAAAAAAATTTTTAAAATAGGGTTTTAAAAACGTTTTTGAAAAAAAAAAAATTTTTTAAATATTAAAAGGGAAAATTTGGAATTAGGGGTTTTCCCTTCCCTTATAAAGTAAATTTGGGTTTGAAAAAATAAAAATTTTGCCCTATTTTTACCAATTTTAAAACCAAAAATTCCCCTTTTTTACAAATCTTAAAAAAGATGGATTTGGGCTTTTTTGAAAATAAAAATTGGGCGGTTTTTTCCCCAAAAAATTTTGAATTTTAAAACGTTTTTCCCAATTTTGAAAAATTTAAAAATGAGGATTTTGGTTCTACCCTAAGAAAAGGGCTTTGGTTGGGAAAAAAAAAAAATTTTAAAATGATTTTGAAAAAAAAAATTTTTTTTTCAATTTTTTAAAAAAAGGGTTTTTGGGCTTCCCTAAAAAATTTTAAATTTAAAAACCTTTTTAAAAAAAAATTTGAAATTTTTATTTTCATTTAATTTCAAAAAACCCTTGCCATTTTAAAATATTAAAAAAATTTGGCCTTTTTTTAAAAAAAAAATTTTGGCTTTTTTGAAATTTAAAATTTTAAAATTACCCTTTTTCCTTTTGAAAAATTTAAAAATGAGGGTTTTTTGGGGGTTCTACCGAAAAGGGCTTTCCCGGTTTTAAAAAAAAATTAAAACAAAGGGTTTTAAAAACGTTTTGAAAAAAAAAAAATTGTTTTAAAATTTAAAAAAAATTAAATTAGGTTTTCCCGTAAAAAATTTTAAGGATTTGGTTTTTAAAATAAAAATTTTCAAAAAATTTTATTTTACCTTTTCCAAAAATTGGCCCCTTATTTTTTAAATTTAAAAAAGATGGTCAGTTTTTTTGAAAATAAAAATTGGGCGTTTTGGTTTAAAATTTTGAATTTTAAAACGTTTTTCCCAATTTTAAAAAAAAAATGAATTTTGGTTTACCCTAGAAAAGGGGCTTTTGGGGGCCCTAAAAAAATTTATTTTTAAAATTTTAAAAAAAAAAATGGTTCCCTTATTTTTAAAAATTTAAAAAAGGTTAATTTCCCCCTTTTTAAAAAAATTTATAAAATGTTTCCCTTTAAATTTAAAATAAAAAAAAATTTTATATTTTACCTTTATTCAAAAAATCGACCCTTTTTTTAAATTTGAAATTAAATTTTGGGGGCTTTTTTTAAAAAATTTAAAAATTTAGGGTCTTTTAATTTTAAAAAATTTTAAAATTACGTTTTTCCTTTTGAAAAATTTAAAAATGATTTTTTTTGGGGGTTTATACCCAAAGGAAATCGTTTTTTGGGTTTGGGAAAAAAATTTTTAAAACAGGGTTTTAAAAAGTTTTAAAAAAAAATGTTCCCTTTATTTTTAAAAATTTAAAAAAATTAATCCGGGCTTTTCCCCCCCAATAAATTTTAAAACCCTTTTAAAAAAAAATTTCTTTAAAAAAAAAAGCCCTTTTTTTCAAAAATCAGGCCATTTTAACCATTTTTAAAAAACCAAAATTGGATTTGGGCTTTTTTGAAAATAAAAATTGGGGTTTTCGATTAAAATTTTGAAAATTTAAAAAGTTTTCCCGATTTTAAAATTTTTAAAAAAAATTTCAAATTTGGGGGAGTTTTAACTAAAAACCGGTTTCGCTTTTCCGTAAAAAAATTTTGGGAAAAAAAGATTTTAAAAACGTTTTTAAAAAAAAAGGGTTCCCTTATTTTTAAAAATTTAAAAAAATTAATCCGGGCTTTTCCCCTTCCCTGTAAATAAAAATTTGATTTTTCAAAATAAAAATTTTCTTTAAACCCAAAATTACCCCTTTTTTTCCAAAAAAACGACCCCATTTTAACCATTTTTACAAAACATTTTTTTGGGGTTTTTAAAAAAAAAATTTTAGGTTTTAAAATTTTGAAAATTTAAAAATGTTTTCCCTTTTTTTTAATTTAAAAATTTAGTTTATTTGGGGGTTTTTACCCAAAACAGGGCTTTCCGGTGGGAAAAAAATTTTTAAAATAAAGTTTTAAAACGTTTTAAATAAAAAAAATTTAAACCCTTATTTTTAAAAATTTAAAAAAAGGTTAACCGGGTTTTTCCCCCTGTTAAAAATTTTATCCCTTTTAAAATAAAAATTTTAATACAAAATTACCCATTTTATTTAAAAAACACCCTTTTTTCCACTTTTACAAAACGGATTTGGAATTGGGCTTAATAAAAAAGGTTTTCCAATTTTGGGAAAATTTTAAAATTAAAATTTTACCCTATTTTAAAATTTTTAAAAAAAATTTCATTTGGGGGATTTTTTCCCCTTTCAAACCGGATTTCCCTTTGTTAAAAAATTTTGAAAATAAAAAATTTTTTAACCCTTTGAAAAAAAATTTTTCCCTTATTTTTTAAAAATTTAAAAAAATTAATTTGGGTTTTTCCCCGTCCCTGTTAAAAATTTTATTTTTTTAAAATAAAAATTGAAAAAAAAAATCCCATTTTAATCAAAAACAGGCCCCATTTTAACCATTTTTAAAAAAGATAATTGGGTTTTCTTAAATTTTAAAAAAAATGCGGTTTTAATTTTTGAAAATTTTAAAATTAAAAACGGGTTTTTAAATTTTTTAAAATTTAAAAAAATTTGGAGTTTTTTCGGGATCCTGACCTGGCTTCCGGGGCTTTCCCGTGAAAATTAAAAATTTGGGAAAACTTTTAAAAAATTAAAAAAAAGTTTTTCCCATTTTTTAAAAAAATAAAAACCGGGGGTTTCCCCCCTTTTTAAAAAAATTTTTTTGGGCTTTTAAAAAAAAATTCTTTAAACCCAAAATTACCCTTATTTTCAAAAATCTACGCCATTTTAACCACTTTTAAAACAAGATCGGAATTGGGTTTTCTTAAATTTTAAAAAAAAGGGGTTTAGGTTTTTGAAAAATTTTGAATTTTAAAATTTTACCATTTTAAAATTTAAAAATTTAAACATTTGGGGGCTTTCTTTAAAAAAGGGCTTTCCGGGGAAAAAATAAAATTTCAAAACAAAGGGTTTTAAAAACGTTTTGAAAATTCAAAATCGATGGGTTTTAACCCATGTATTTTTGATAAAAAATGAAAAAAATAGAATTGCTTTATATTGCGAGGGGATGTTTCTACGTACCCCTAGTGACTATAACCGGTGTCATTTCCCCGCACTTCCCCTGTAAAATAAAAATTTTCGATAGAAACTAAATGATTAAAAATACGTACCCTTGAATCACAAAAAAAATCGTAGTGCCCTTATTTTCTATCCAATCATTACAAACGACACGGATTCGGAATCCTGAGGCTTTTTTACATAAGATACATGTATAATATGTATAGGATGCGACGTTAATTTTTCGAAAATAAAAAATTGCGAATTTTAGCGCTCATTTTGAGCCAATTTTGAACTTTCAAAAAATCGTAGCGCCGTTATTTGTCAACGGATCTTTGAAAACTATTCAGAATCGGATTTGGCAGCCTTTTTGGCTTCGGATAGGCCTAAGAAACCGTAGGCGTGCTATTCCAGAGCTTCGGGAAAACGTTTTGAAAATTCAAAATCGATGGGTTTTAACCCATGTATTTTGGATAAAAAATGAAAAAAATAGAATTGCTTTATATTGCGAGGGATGTTCCTACGTACCCTAGTGACTATAACCGGTGTCATTTCCCGCGCTTCCCTGTAAAATAAAAATTTTCGATAGAAACTAAATGATTAAAAATACGTACCCTTGAATCACAAAAAATCGTAGTGCCCTTATTTTCTATCCAATCATTACAAAGGACACGGATTCGGAATCCTGAGGCTTTTTTACATAAGATACATGTATAATATGTATAGGATGCGACGTTAATTTTTCGAAAATAAAAAATTGCGAATTTTAGCGCTCATTTTGAGCCAATTTTGAACTTTCAAAAAATCGTAGCGCCGTTATTTGTCAACGGATCTTTGAAAACTATTCAGAATCGGATTTGGCAGCCTTTTTGGCTTCGGATAGGCCTAAGAAACCGTAGGCGTGCTATTCCAGAGCTTCGGGAAAACGTTTTGAAAATTCAAAATCGATGGGTTTTAACCCATGTATTTTTGATAAAAAATGAAAAAAATAGAATTGCTTTATATTGCGAGGGGATGTTCCTACGTACCCCTAGTGACTATAACCGGTGTCATTTCCCCGCGCTTCCCCTGTAAAATAAAAATTTTCGATAGAAACTAAATGATTAAAAATACGTACTCCTTGAATCACAAAAAAAATCGTAGTGCCCTTATTTTCTATCCAATCATTACAAAGGACACGGATTCGGAATCCTGAGGCTTTTTTACATAAGATACATGTATAATATGTATAGGATGCGACGTTAATTTTTCGAAAATAAAAAATTGCGAATTTTAGCGCTCATTTTGAGCCAATTTTGAACTTTCAAAAAATCGTAGCGCCGTTATTTGTCAACGGATCTTTGAAAACTATTCAGAATCGGATTTGGCAGCCTTTTTGGCTTCGGATAGGCCTAAGAAACCGTAGGCGTGCTATTCCAGAGCTTCGGGAAAACGTTTTGAAAATTCAAAATCGATGGGTTTTAACCCATGTATTTTTGATAAAAAATGAAAAAAATAGAATTGCTTTATATTGCGAGGGGATGTTCCTACGTACCCCTAGTGACTATAACCGGTGTCATTTCCCCGCGCTTCCCCTGTAAAATAAAAATTTTCGATAGAAACTAAATGATTAAAAATACGTACCCTTGAATCACAAAAAATCGTAGTGCCCTTATTTTCTATCCAATCATTACAAACGACACGGATTCGGAATCCTGAGGCTTTTTTACATAAGATACATGTATAATATGTATAGGATGCGACGTTAATTTTTTGAAAATAAAAAATTGCGAATTTTAGCGCTCATTTTGAGCCAATTTTGAACTTTCAAAAATCGTAGCGCCGTTATTTGTCAACGGATCTTTAAAACTATTCAGAATCGGATTTGGCAGCCTTTTGGCTTCGGATAGGCCTAAGAAACCGTAGGCGTGCTATTCCAGAGCTTCGGGAAAACGTTTTGAAAATTCAAAATCGATGGGTTTTAACCCATGTATTTTTTATAAAAATGAAAAAATAGAATTGCTTTATATTGCGAGGGATGTTCCTACGTACCCCTAGTGACTATAACCGGTGTCATTTCCCGCGCTTCCCTGTAAAATAAAAATTTTCGATAGAAACTAAATGATTAAAAATACGTACCCTTGAATCACAAAAAAAATCGTAGTGCCCTTATTTTCTATCCAATCATTACAAAGGACACGGATTCGGAATCCTGAGGCTTTTTTACATAAGATACATGTATAATATGTATAGGATGCGACGTTAATTTTTCGAAAATAAAAAATTGCGAATTTTAGCGCTCATTTTGAGCCAATTTTGAACTTTCAAAAAATCGTAGCGCCGTTATTTGTCAACGGATCTTTGAAAACTATTCAGAATCGGATTTGGCAGCCTTTTTGGCTTCGGATAGGCCTAAGAAACCGTAGGCGTGCTATTCCAGAGCTTCGGGAAAACGTTTTGAAAATTCAAAATCGATGGGTTTTAACCCATGTATTTTTGATAAAAAATGAAAAAAATAGAATTGCTTTATATTGCGAGGGGACGTTCCTACGTACCCCTAGTGACTATAACCGGTGTCATTTTTCCGCGCTTCCCCTCTAAAATAGAAATTTTAATATCCATGTTGTTTCTCGATTTTGGCCGATTTTGGGGGATTTGTGTTAGGGCCGGATTTCGACGTGTTAAGGTCCGATACGTTCGGAAATGAAAGATTTCCTCGTAATTATCAAAGATCAAAAAGTTATTGCACTTTTAATCCCTTGTCGATCATAAACTAAAAATTAGGGGTTTAATTAAAATAAAGTAATAACAAATACATTCGTAACACCCTGTATTATGTTTTTCCTTTAACAAAATAAATCGATAATTTTATTTAAAATAATGGAGGTTTTTTAATTGGCATTATCGCTTTTGGTATCAGGTAACTTAGCTTTGGGGGTCTACGGATAAAACGTATATTAGCACTTATGTAAAACTTTCCATTTCTGAATCATTTTGCAATGTACAGCCAAGTCGAACGGTTGTGTGTTATTTATTATTATAAATTAGTGCATATAAGTGCTCATTACAACCTTTCATTTAAGGTAAATCGTAATTTTAACGATTTCTTTTAAAATTCACACATTTCGTAAAAGATTTCAACTAATAATTATTTTTTCAGTTCTTTTGCTCATTTTATTAATTTTATTTTCTTATGTGTTTAGGGAGACAACGAATTTCACCACCGTCAGCAATGCTAAGGCAATTCCCGGCGAGGCAAGCAGAGGTACGGGCCAAAGACATCAACATGTGCAATCGGACTTCTTTCAGTCGACTCGTTCGAAGGATGTTTTCCCGCTGTTTATGGAACTCAAAGGTAGGTCCCGGCTACTTGGGCTTGTTAATATCCCTTTTTCTTCTGTAATTGTTTTTGGCTATGGTTTTCATTTGTAACATTCACACTTGGACTTGTGTTATAATTTTTCGAACATTTGACTTTGAAAATTCGTTTCTATTACCGCAATTAACTCTCGAGTTACAAGTCAAATCGCACCATTCTGTTTTAATGAGAAATCATTGAAGATAAAGTATCATAGATTTTAATAAATCATAGAACAAAATGAAATCTTTAAAATAAATTAAAATTAGTTTACGAATAATTTGTATTAATAAATGTTATGATTTAATTCGGTCGATAACTACTAATACTTTTAATATTGAATAAGATAATTAATTATTTTCGAAAATCATTATATATTTTGCTCAATACAACTAATTCGTTTCCTTTTTTGAATCCAAATAAATAATAAAGATCAAACTGCAATCTATTTTATTAATAAAGCTTTATTTTAGTTATAAAAAAATCAACGTATTTGTCAGTAGCGTAGAAGTCCTTTTCGTATTTGTATTTCAAAACGTCGATTTCAGAATTATTAACAGTTAACTTTCAAATTTAATCACGCTATCTTTGGCTGTAATTGCAGCCCTAAATTTTTAATATGTTGTTAATAAAGTTTTATTTTATTTATAAAAAAATCAACGTACTTGTCAGTAGCGTAGAAGTCCTTTTGGTATTTGTATTTCGAAACGTCGATTTTAGAATTATTAACAGTTAACTTTCAAAGTTATTTGCGTTATCTTTGGCTGTAATTGCAACTCTAAAATTTTAATGTTATTAATAAAGCTTTATTTTATTTATAAAAAAATCAACGTACTTGTCAGTAGCGTAAAGTCCTTTTGGTATTTGTAATTATTAAATTTTGGTGCCTGATCGTTAGGCAACAAATGGTGCTTGCATACTTAGTTGCATATGTTGCTTTCTTAAATTTAGAATAATATTAACTATGTTTATTGTTCTTTTTCCACTTGTGAATTATTGTTCTTATGCATGTAACACTTTAAAAATATTTCCATCTACATCATAGGTCAAGCGGTAACCCTTCGTTAGTCACCTGATCTACAATCGTAGACTACCTCCATTGACTTAACATGGTACGATATTTGAGGTGGCTAACGAAGGGTTAAGTTTTAAATGTAGTGCCTAAAAATCAATTTCAAATTTATGAATTTATAACATTATATAAATTAAAGCTACTTACTGGTTCTTTGTATGATACTATCAATTCTATATTAGTGTAATTGTTTATGTTTATATGCTTGACGAGTAAAATATCATAGAAAATTTCTATTAATTAAATAGCACTGCTACTTAATATTATTAGGACAAAAAAATATACAGCATTCTATACGTAATGCAGGAAAGTGGTGTTTGTCTTCTTTCCATTGTATTTACATACTCATATAAATAATTCGATCCACAAAGTTATTCAAGTTTTAATAAGTAAAAGACTATTCCAAATCCTTCTCCTTAAATGTATTAAAAGTAAACATTTTCTAATAACTTCAATTAATTTGACTAAATACCTCTTTAATGCATTCACACCGATCCTTGGTGGAGTATTTCAAAATAACACAAATTCCACTTCTAAAAGTTAAATGGTGTAGTAATCTCAATCTGTATGTTTTACAGATCAAAAATATAATCCACAACAACCATGCCCATCGTTATTTACTTCGAATTAAGCAAATTTTAACCACAGTTAACCTCCATTCAATAATTTAGTTATTCTTTGGTTACATTAAAGTCACATTGTTTCTTCAACTCCATTTATGTGTGGGTTTGTTACTTTTATTTTTAATATGTATAAGTATTAATGAATTTAATTTTTGTAGGACATGAAATGTTCCATGTTCCATGTTGTTACTGCAATATGGAGTTTGAGGATTTCTGGTTAATCGTTCATTGAGCGACAACCATTGATTCATCGATGAACGCTGAGCCCATGAAGGATCGTACTGGGCCAGGAACCACATCACCAGAAGAAAAAGAGGAAGATCTCCCAACATGAGGAAAAGAGGAATTACCAAAGCAATATCGGAAAGGAACCTGTCAGAGAGAGATTTGGGGAACCGAGAGGCCTGTGGATTGAATTCCATAAAATATCATCAGACGTTATGAAAACGTCTTTATATATTATGTATAGATATATACTCTTTAGTTTGTAAGAATTTTGTTATTTATTTGTTAGTTCTTTTGTGTCTTATCGAGATATGATAAATCGTTTGTTCCAAAATTTAGTTTGGGTAGTCATACCCTTTTGCAAGAAATGCTAATGCGGTGTTTCTATTTTGGTTAAAAAAAATAATACAGCAACGCGGTTTATAAAATGAATTCTGATGTTTTCTTAGACATTATATCTTCGTAGATGTAAATTAGTTGATAACAGCAAAGGTCACTTGTGCTGTGCACGAGTCCTTGCTGTTTGATCCATTGTATTAGGATAGTTGCATTTTCACGTACACACATTTTTGGCTTTACTTACTTATTTGTTTGATTTTCAAGTATCTTTACAGTAATCGGTATGTTATGGATAATTGAATTAGTATTGCATTGTTAAATTATCCTTTTTAAATCAAACTCTTAATAACATATTTTAGAAAGAAATTAAGTCAACAATTTCTTTTTGAAATTAATTTTTTATCATTAATTTATTTTAAAAATGGTTAAATATATTTGGAGTAAAACACCATTATTAATAATAATCAATTAATAATTACATTTCAATTATTTTTTAAACTTAAAAATTTAATAATATATTCTTTTCGAATATTTAGAACTTAGTTTTTAATACACATTTTTTTTAATATATTCATTTATGGAAGGTGATAAAGTAAAAATTGAAATTAAACAAACGCACACAACTCACGTAATTACAGAAGGTGGGATAAATTTGAAATGTGTAGAGAGAAAAATAAACTAAAAGGGTCGTTTTGATTTATAATAAGTTTTAAGATATAATGTCTAAGAAATATAATTTGCTTATGTTACATAATTTTTGTTATTCACATCTCAACTTGCGGCATTAAAATTATTTTTCTACTTCTACTTACTTATCTTGCTAATTCTCATCTCTTATTTTGTATATTTTTCTATTCTATTGACACAATTTATTTAATTTTTAGTTTATTATTTATTTTAACTTCGGTAATTTTTTAGAACTTGTCTGCGTTTGCTCTATAAATACTCCTCATCATTTTTGAGCTACCTTTTGTATTGCTTTGTACGTATTTAATTAATTCTTAAAAGTATTAAAGCCACCCTCTTTTCATTTAATTATTAGACCGTGCGTTTTGAATGTTATTATTTTTATTTCTTATTAATTTTTCCCGTCTTGTTTATTTTCAAACTTTCTTGAACTCTTGAATTATATTACAAAATTAATTCATTTTTACTTAGATTTTATTGGAATTTGTTAAAAATTACCACTTCTTATACTTTTCATTTAACTTAATATTTTTTGGACTTCTTTTTTTAATATTTCACTTCTTTATCTTTTAAATACTTACCTCTCTTCTTTGTTGTCTTCCTTTTGATTTATGTAGCACTCTGAAGGGCACTTAACTTTTATTTATTATTACTTTTGTAAAATAACAACGCCACCCCACCCACATATTATTATTTTATCTTTCCAGACACACTTAAAACACATTTACCCTTTTCCCTTTTATTTATAGTATTAAATTTATAACCAATTGTAAAAAAAGTTGCAGTCCCAAGATTGACGTGCAAATTAAATCACTCTTGGTTTACATATTGCCCATAAGGTTCTTTTTTAATTTATACCAATAAAAACAATCGTTAGGGTTGCAACTTTTTATTGTAATAAAATGTGTAAAATGTACCAATTTTAATATATACAATAAAGAGTCTTGATTGTTACATGTCTTTTAATAAACATTAATTGTAAGACCAGCTAAAAGGTGGGATTAAATCTAAGTGAGTGGGGTTCACATCTAACTACGTAAATGTTTAAAAATAATTTTTAAAGTTATAACTTCAAAAATTTTGGTTTTAAACGTATATACTAAAGTACTAAAGCACAAAATTTAGTGTATAACGCCATAGCTCAGATGGGAAGCTATTGGTTGTTTGTTCGAATGGTCTCCGGTTCGATTCCCATACAGGTCGAATTTTTAAAAATCTCTAAGAAAAATCCAACGAGCAACGAGCCGAACGAGACGAATGACGAATGACGAATGACTGTAGGATTCTCGTGATTTGAAAAATATTTTTAAAAATCTCTAAGATAAACCTCTCGGCCGACTCGGCCGACTCGGCCGACCGTAACTTGCGATTTAGAATTACATTTTTGCAAAAATATATTTTGGCTAACCTTTTCTCACTTCTGTACTCCTGTTACAAATCGATACAATTTGGTGCATTTTGTCCAAGTTTCCTTCAAAATTTTTTGTAGCCTGGGGCTATAGTTTTCTTAATTTTGAAAACAGAACGAAATTTCGACAATTTGTATCAGGATCACATGATATATGAGGAGGTATTCGAAATCAAAAATTTTTAAAGCGTTTTCATTTTCTTAATTTTACAAACCGAACAAAATTTTGTCAACTTGTATCAGGATCACATGATATGTGAGGAGGTATTCGAAATCAAAAATTTTTAAAGTGTTCATTTTCTTAATTTTGCAAACCGAAAGAAATTTTATCAATTTGTATCAGGATCACATGATATATGAGGAGGTATTCGAAATCAAAATTTTTTAAAGTGTTCACTTTTCTTAATTTTGCAAACCGAAAGAAATTTTGTCAATTTGTATCAGGATCACATGATATATGAGGAGGTATTCGAAATCAAAAATTTTTAAAGCGTTTTGACAAAGTTTCCTCTAATTTTTATATTTTTTTATGTAGCTAAATTTTAAAATAAAGAAAAAGACGTACAGAATTTATATTTATTTTCCCAAGTCTCCCCCCTGTACATCCCCATACTTATTATTAACTAAATAACTTAATATATAAATTAAACGTAAGTGTTTTTTTTTCGCTGGTCCAGCAGTCATCTTACTTGGATTGATCTCGCGGTGAATTGATGGTTGGCTCTCGATAAAATGTATTATCTAAAGATCCTTAAACTGAATTTTGAAGTAACATCCATTCAATTCTTCATCCGGCCAAAATTAAATTTGTTAACACTTATATAATAAAGTACGAAACAATGTGGCCCTAATATAATGTCATCTTAAAGACGCACACTTAAATTGTTAATAAACTACACAGGATTCATTAGCTTAAAATTAAACACATTGTTCCCTTGTGTGTTAAAATAGCCCTTCTGTGTTTGTTGAATTCCTAACAACAAATAGAATAGTTTTCTACACTAAACTAAACATTTTTCGCTCGCTGGTCTTCCTCAGGTAAGGACTGTGAAAGCACGGTGAACCAATCCTCCACAATAAGTATTATCCTTAAATTGGATATTATAATTCCATCGATGCAAATTCCATACAATACAAAAATTAAATTTATTAACAATGAAATAAATCGGTTAGAGTTAAGTGTCAAAACCATGTAAGTCAAAAGATATATACCCCAATTTTTATTTCATTGTCTCCCAACTAAAATTGGCCTTCTCATTCGCATAGTTTGGTCGACGCAAGTTGGCTCTTTAAAATCAGCTGGAAATGTTAAAGTACCGAACAAGGTGGTTTTGATACTTGATATTGTCTAATTTACAAACCTGGAATACAAAATTAACGACCTACTTACATTTCTGTACATGGCAATCTTTTGAGGTTATATAAATAAAACTAAACTTACATTACAAGTGGGAATATTTTTTAACATCAAATAACACAACTAGCGCCATCTAATATACACGGGTTACACTTTGCAAAGTAGCCGCTATTATTTTCAAACACGACCGTAGAGGTTGTCTACTTCGTTTGACGCATTTGAACAAATGGGATTTTTTATCCTGTGGGAAAAGTAAATAATTAACTATAAATAACAATGTATTACTACTTTAAACAAATATTAGTGTGATTCACAGGTGATGCAAATTATTTCCTTATATAATACATTACAGATTACAAAGAAATTAAAATCAAATATTTCAATATTTGGGCATATTAAAATCCCGTAGCCGGATATTGAGCCACAGTAGATCGAATTTTTTGTTCACACGACTTTTTTTGGTTATGTTACATATTAATAAGCAATGAGTACATCTCTATAATTATTGTTTAATTTGCAAAAGTTTATAATATTTAATACATAACCTTTTCATTTCAGATTACCATGAATTAAAGATTAACACCTGTAATTATTAATAAATCTTGGTTATAATAAGAAGTGGAAATGTAAAATAACCCATTGAAAAATGTTTACAAATCATTGCACTGTAAGATGGATCAACAATGAATATATTACTATTAATAATTGGATTAATTACAAGCATAACTACAATATTAATGATCATAACTATCGAGTAAAGCTCTATGGAAATAATTTTATTTATGAAGCAATTTATAGAAAAACTTGGTCTAAAAACACTTTTTGAAGAAGCCGTTAGGAAAGAAAAGATAGAACTAATGGTAAATTATTAGTTGTTATTTCCTTGCTACTAAAGTCTTATAGAGTGCTCCGATATCAGTGCAAAAGTTGTTATTATATCGAGACCACGAAGAATCTGCATACAAGTTACCAGTAAATCTATAAAATGTAATTTAAATGTTATTATGAGCAAGTTGGGTCCTTTAATTCTTTAAAATAATAATTACCGTTATCTATTGTTAATTAATTCTTATATTTTGTTAGGATGCAGAAACAATGAGTTATTAGAAACTAACACGAGCAATTAGAGAAAGTTTACAAATGGTTGTGATCAATGATAAGCAACTTTTGAATCAACAATAAAAAAATAGGATTAATTACAATCACCCTAATAACCACGAAAATTACTGGCAACAATTACATGCAGAATAATCTATGGTAAATCTGTTAAAACTATAAGGAAGGAATTTATTTGCAAAGGAATTAATGGAATATTAGGTCTAAGAGCACCCTTGAAAACAACAATAGCAAGTGATTCGTATGGATTTTATATACACCCTTGAATTATTGATAGGGATGTATTTAATTATATGTTCTTATCTCGAGAATAGGTTGGACTCTCATATTAGTGGCTAATTTAATGTCAGGTATGTTGCCTAAACCTCACTTCATATATAAAATTATTTTTAGAAGCCGAAACAAGGTCCGATTCTTAGAGACTTACTGAACTAGTCAACTACTATGGCTCCTTTATTTATCTCTAAAACTACTAACCAAAAAGTGCTCCAATTCTCTACTTACATGTTTCTTATTGTTTCTACTACTTCATTGAGTTTAAATATATCGTATGTTAACGAAATATATAATTATCTTCCATCGTCCTGATATGCGGAGGCTAACCAAATTATCAAATATATGAAGTAGCAGTGCTATTTAATTAATACCAATTTTCAATTATATTTTACTTGTTATGCATATAAACATACATAATTATACTAATATAGAATTGATAGTATAATATAAAGAACCAGTAAGTAACTTTAATTTATATAATGTAATATAAATTCATAAATTTGAAATTGATTTTTAGGCACTGCTTTTAAAACTTAACAATTGACCTATGATGTAGATGGAAATATTTTTAAAGTGCTACATGCATAAGAACAACAATTCACAAGTGGAAAATACAAATACACGCACCGTCAAATACTAAGAAGAACAATAAACATAGTTAATATATATTCTAAATTTAAGAAAGCAACATTTACAACTATGAAAGCACCATTTGTTGCCTAACGATCAGGCGCCAAAATTTTATAATTATAAATACCAAAAGGACTTCTACGCTACTGACGAGTAGGTTGATTTTTTTATAAATAAAATAAAGCTTTATTAATAACATATTAAAATTTTAGGGCTGCAATTACAGCCGAAGATAGCGCGAATAATTTTGAAAGTTAACTGTTAATAATTCTAGAATCGACGTTTCAAAATACAAATACCAAAAGGACTTCTGTGCTACTGACAAGGACGTTGATTTTTTTATAGAAAAATAAAGCTTTATTAATAACATATTAAAATTTGAAGACTGTAATTACAGCCGAAGATAACGCCAATAATTTTGAGAGTTCACTGTTAATAATTCTGATATCGACGTTTCGAAATACAAATACCAAAAGGACTTCTACGCTACTGACAAGTACGTTGATTTTTTTATAAATAAAATAAAGCTTTATTAATAACATATTAAAATTTTAGGGCTGCAATTACACCTACACCTACACCCAAAGGTAATAGGGTTTAGATTATATATAAGATTAAATTCATAAATTTGAAATTGTTTTTTAGACACTGGATTTAAAACCTATAGTTCACCCATCTAGAGAGAAGAAATAAATCGAAAAAAGGTGTTGTCCAATAAAATGCAGAGGTTTCAATTAACTCATTTCAGAATGCATTCTCTTTATAATTATTTATAAAGAACGATTACATTACAGAAGCTATGATTGCGTAATCCTCCAAAACTCAACATAGGACCTTCTTAGTGTTTTCAATTCATCTATTGCTCCGCCAAATGAGCTTTCAGAATCTAAACGTTTTTAAAGATACGGTCACAAATAACCGAGCAACGGAGTCAAATGTTCGAAAAATTATAATGCACGTCCGAGTGTCGATGTTACAAATAAAAACCATAGGCAAAAGAATTACAGAAGAAAATGAGATATTAACAAACCCAAATAGATGGGACCTACCTTTGAGTCCAGAAACAGCTAGAAAACATGGTTCTACTATCCCACTGAAAGAAAATAAAATTAATAAAATGAGCAAAAGAGCTGAAAAAAAAAATTATTATTAGCTGAAATCTGAAAAATGTTTAAATTAAACACCACTTGTCGATATGAACAACCCTTCAATCTAACCAGAGTGTAAAAAGAATTAAAACCTTTACACTTACATCATTTCAAAATTGACATCCCTCCAGTAAGCAGCCTATTTCCAAATTTGATCTTCCGAAGAGGGCTGCAGATGGTGCGATGGTACCTTTTCATCTATATTCTCCCTTCTGTAAAATAAAGGGAAGATTAACTTTTAGTTCAAATATTTCGGGAAAGCTGTAAATTTAAAAAGAAATACGTCGAATTCAGATTCACCTTAGATTAGGGATTGTAATTAAAATTAGGAGCACTTATTTATAATAAAACAAACGTTCGACTTCGCTGTTAATTGAAAAATTATAGCAGCTTATATTTTAGATGTTTATAACTTGTAAATTAAGATTATGACACAATTAAATCTTTAAAAGTGGAGTATGTATTGTTTTGAATATTCAATACAATTGGTGGAAATACATTCAAAGGTACTTAATGCACTTATTTGAAGGCTACCATAAAGTTTTCTTATTTAAGTGGATGGATTTGGAACAGTTTTCTACTTAGGACAACTCGTATAACTTCATGGATTTGATTATGTGTATGGGTATCTGCAATCGAAAAGAATACGAAGACTACTTACATGCATTACATATAAAGTACTAATGGAATTGAAGATGTTATACTTAATAGAACCACAATTTCCACATTATTAACGTGCCATGTTGCCTAAAATGTCTCGAAGCAGAACTTTATTTTGTTCTATGAATTGGGAACTATTTTTCAATTGTGAATGGCGTATTTTGCAATTTAGATAATGTGGTACTACTACTGTTGAAATCAATTTAATTTTAAAGGTGTGTTGTGGTTGACCTAGTATTCTTCCTTTTAATAACAATGGTATATTTTTAGAATTAATGACGAACGTACCTATGAAAGCGGGAAAAAGAAAACAAGAAACAATTCCACATAGATAGAAAGATTTCCTTTCATTAATAGTTAGTTAAATATCAATTTTACTTCATTAATAAGCAATAATATTTGTTGCAGAGACAGAAGGAAATTCGATTTTGAATTCTACATCTCTCGACCACAGTACATAATAAATATTTTGGGGGTTTGGAATTATTTACGAATTCGCATGTAATAAGAGAATGTTGAACAAACTCACCCCAAAACGGTAGGCTCTTCAATCCTGTCCGCAGAATCCATCTTCAAGCGGTCTGCTTTAGTCGACACTTGGAAAACTGCAAAGGGTGGATGGCCAAGGGGTGAACGTAAAATCCCACTGGAACCTCTTTGATGATGTATCAATTTCGTACTTGAAATAGGAACACATTTACATTAAACAATAAGTAATAATTAATTTTTAATTTTATAGAATTTCGTATACTTTTAATAGCTATTAGAACTTCTATTATAGAAATTTGTAATCAAAAGAAAATAGTACCCCGTTATGACAGTGTTAACAAAGGATTAGTTTTGCAAAAAAATAATGTATATTTTATACTATTAGGAAAATATACATATATGGAACATGAGAATCCTGCCAAAAGCTCGCCTACATTAATTAATATCAAATAAACGATTGCTTTAAATAATTTTGAAGTCAAACAATTAACAAATATTCATTTCTCTTTACTAAAAGACGTCCTTTCAAAACAGAAACTTAGAAATAACTTACTGACGAACCATTTGCTCTTCTTATCTCTAACTTCGAAGTTATTAGACTTTAAATTATTAATCGGACCATAAACGTGCCCCTGCATGATAAGTTAATTACGCGTGAATGACCTATTAGTAACTCTGAAGATGTAACTTAACTTGATCTAAGTTAATATTTAAAATAATTTAAACAATTAGAAGTATTGTGACGGGATAGATTTACATCGCACAAATTACTGATCGGACAACAAATTTAAAAACCAACGCACAAATTATTTAAATACGCTACAACTATTAATAAATATTTACTTAATTTATAAACAAACATAAAATTACAATGTTAATAACTAAAGAATTCAAATAATAAAAGAAAATATATTAAAGAACGTATGCAACCAATGTAGCTGAAGTATGATCAGTTGCATACACATCAAATGTTGAACATGCTAAAATTGAAATAAGAATGTAAATTATTTATAATTTAATAACTAATTAAATTATTGCAACACAAGACAACGGTTCACAATCAAAATTTATAAATGACCAAAGTCAAAATGACTTCGGCTATGGACACTACGGGCCCAAAGAAACGTCCCCTTAAAATATAAAGCAAATCTATTTTTTTGAATTCATCCAAAAAAAACAAAGTAGGGTCTAAAAGTTCTTTCTCTGTAATTATAATATTGTAATTTTCTAATAAGGTATGTTTTATATTAAATTAACTCTGTGTAAAAATTTATTAATGTCATTAAAGTGTAAAGTAGTATTTTAAACAAGTTCAAATAGAATTGTAAAATTGGTATTCTATTCTGTATGTAATGTTTAGGGGTAGTTTCCCTTGCAATTATATCATTGTAATTTTCTAGAAGGGTTGGTTTAATATTAAGTTAACCCTTCGTTGTCTTATAATATTTATCTAATCAGCAACATTGGTCGCCAAAAGTGACTAAAAGACCTTTAATTATTTTAAATGAAAGTATGGATGTATTTTCATAAACGAAAACAGCTCCACAGAATGTTGCAAAAATATTGGCCTCTACTAATATAGAAATAAAGCCGCTAATTTGTCGGAAGCCAAAAAGCTGGAGGATTCTAATTCTTTTTAGCTGCGTTTTTCTCTTCGCCAATTTTGTGTAGCAAACATTCGAAATAACATGTCTAATAGTCTACAATAAATTGAAAAGAAAGATATAATTATAGAAGTATATTTAAAACAATCACAAACAACCTACTCTGGGTATAGAAAAACCGCAAAAGAAGAAGAAGAAAGCAAACAAAGTAACTTAAATCCAAAAATTGGGGCCCACCTTTTGCTGAAGATTTCTGCAGACTGCTTCCGGGGCATTAACATTTCCCAATTATTGTTTTTCAATTTATCAAGTCCATTAATCTCTAGAAAAGGGATGTCGGTTTGCTTCTGTAAAATAAAGAGGAAAAAAAGAGATTAACACAAAACCGTTACGAAAGCTGTAGATCTTAATAGAAAATTCGTAGAACTAAAACTCACCCTTGTTTAAGGGGGGCGAACCTCGAATTTCGAAAAGTTCGTATTTAAAACAGCCAGTCGGTTTGGCTTTTCACTTAAAAATGGTTTAAAAATTGCCAGAAACGATTTGTGCAGTTATGTAAAAGTCGATAAACAACAAAACAGATAACCCAAAGGCCAATTCGTTTGATAGCAGAAGCCGATTAAAATGAGCGACGATAATTTTAAATAAAAGAATCAATTTCTGTGATTTAAAGGAAAACACTTATATACGGGGTGCTACAAAAAGAATTGTTTCGCAAATGGACGACGTACATCACCGGTGATGAAAAATGGGCTAGCCACAATAGCATTAATCGAAATCGATCGTGGTCCAAGCGCGATGAAAAGCTTAAATGCAGAAAAAAATAGAATTTGGTGTGATTATAAAGGTGGGAAGGTAAGTGACCCCCCTATCGGCCGCTTCGCTGAAAAATCTGAAATGCATTATTACAAGTTGATGAGCAACATTAAAAAAAATATTAAAACGTTGCTTATTTAATGAAATTTAATATAAACGTAGTTTAAAGAGTGTAAAAAGTGATTTTAAAATCAAAAATAAAAAAATTGTTCATCAATTGGCTAAAACTTTGCTAAAAGGTAAAAAACTGTAAAAAATAAACAAATTAATAATTTTTTATCGATTTAAAGTAAAAATAAGGTGGCCGAGCATACGTACAATAAAATTGGCTTTGCATGCCCAATCAAAAGAATACCAAAACAGCAAAAAAAACTTTAACTAATGAAGAAATCATAAGATTAATTAAAACCACGACTTTTATTCGGTTGTATTTATTTTACAATAATAATAATTACTTTTTCAAAACAAATTTTATTAAAAATTGATTGATTTTGTAATTTATAAAATTTTCGTAAAGGTGGCCGATCTCAACGCGTATTGCGCAGCGCAAGGGTCAATATTATTGGCCCTTTTCTTTTTTTATTTTGAAGTTAAAGGCATGATTTTTGGAAATTTTTCATAAATTAATTTATATATTGGTTGCCCAAAGAAGTCATTTAGACTGCTTTTTAATTTCAATTAGAAAAACAATTACAGTGGACCCCCGGTAATCCGACAAACAGTTTGCAGGGCAGAGTCGGATTAGCGAATTTGTCGGATTATAGAGTACTGCCTAAGACCCCCTATAGTCCGGAATTTTTTACAAAAGAGTACCTTGTAATCCGACAAATTACAGATCCAATGATAAGCTTCTACATGTTATATACATATTATGTACTCTGAATATTCATTTTATTGGTATTGATATTATTTTCTTGAGAAAAGAACATCAATATTTATTGTTTTATTATAAGCATTTGTTATTACATTATAGGTAAACAAAAGAATAGCTTTACCTATAGTATGAAGAAAATTTTCTTAATAGTAGTATTTTTTTCTCTCTGTGTAGCGAAGATTGTCAAAAAAATTTTCAATACATAATAAATTAGCCGAGGGCCGGATTGTCGGGGGTCCACTGTATGTATATAATGGCACAATTTCTTAGAATTTTGTGACTTTTTGTACAACATATAAATGCGTTTATTTAAAATTGTGTTCCCCCCTTCATTTCCGGTATATATATATATATATGTTATATAACTGTAAATAATATAAAAAAATTATTTTAAACATATTTCTTTACACATTAGTTATTCTTTCACAATGCAGTTATTTTTACTGCTTTTGGGCAATATAGGCATATATTAAGTTTCAGTCATTCTAGTGTTAATATTCTTAATATTGCTCTGTACGCTTAACTGTCCGGTAAAGGGGTCACTTTACCTTATGTATTTTGTTCACAATAATTCATTGCTATGGTAAATACGTTTTTCGAACATAAATCGATGTCTTAAACAAAATGTAATTCGGCAGAGCGAATAATAAAGTAGAAAAATCAAATAAATACGAGGATGCGCGCATTCGAGCGAAAAGTGGCACATTTCCGAGCGAGGGAGGCAAATGAAGCGCGACGCGGAGCGGCGCGCTTCATTTTCCCGAGATCGGAATGTGCCACTTTGAGCTCGAATTGCGCACTCGGTTTTAAGCACGATTCACAATGGTTTAGGCCAATAAATTAGACGAAAAGTTAGTTAATCCACTTTAATCGTTCCCTCTCTTTCGCACTGACGAGATTGTCGTATCTTTTCCTCCCTTCCACTCATTGCTATGGTAAATTCGTTTTTCGCACATAAAATCGATATTTACCGAATTAAATTAATTTTTTGATAAGAAAGAGCGAATAATAAAGTAGAAAAATGTAATAAATACGAAGATGCGCGCGTTCGAGCGAAAAGTGGCACATTTCCGGGCGAGGGAGGCAAATGAAGCGCGACGCGGAGCGGCGCGCTTCATTTTCCCGAGATCGGAAATGTGCCACTTTGAGCTCGAATGTGCGCACTCGGTTTTAAGCACGATTCACAAATAAATTAGACGCAAAATTAATTAATCAATTTTACTCGTTCCCTCTCTCTCGCACTCACGAAATTTCGCATCTTTTCGCTCCCTTCCACTCATTTGCTATAGTAAACGCGTTTTTCGAACACAAAACCAATATTTAAGCACCATTCACAATGAATATCCGACTTTTTCGGACGGCTACCTTCAACTGTCGAATTTTCGCGCAAAATCGTATTCTCAACGCGCGCCGAAAGAAGTACGACTTCAAAAATTAAATCTTCTTTCGCCAGGTGGCGACACACGAGGTAAATACACCCGAACAGCTGTTCTATTGGATTTTTCGTCGGTTTGATGAAATTGATTTTTTCCTTCAGTAGCGGGCAACATGTCGCACTATTCGACGCCGTTTCTCGTTTTGAGCCTGGGCTGCGAAATGATTTACGTGATAGCCCAACGACTGCAGGCCCAAAACATAGCCCAAGAAAAATGCACGCTTGGTATGACGACAATTTTTCCTATATGCCTTTCACGCACCGCCAAATTTCGAGCGCACGCAATAAGAAATTCGCGAAACACACAAAATTGTTTGTTTTTCGTCGGTGCACGACCTTTGCACAAAAAATTTTTGCGTATGAATCCTGCTCGATGTATCGATTAGATTTTTTTAAGTACTCCCCTGCATTCCGCTTGGGCAATCGTTTCCATAGACACGCTTTGAATATGCAATTTATTTAAATTAGGGGGACGAATCCGCGCTTAATTTTTTTATTTATAATTTATTTTAAATAATTGGAACACGCACCGTTATCGAGACTTGAAAATTTTGAAGTTGCGAAGCGAAAGTAAGATTTAAAATTCGAAAATGTCGAATACACAATGGGTTCGGTTTTTATTTTCAAATAATACTGTTTATTAATTTTTTTTCGAAGCCCTTTTGGTTTAAGATTAAAATCATTGAATTTTTAAATTAGCATTGTATACAGGGTGTTCCACACGTAAAGGACTAAATTTTAAGGGCAAATAGTCCTTTAACGTTTTTGCATCTGAGTTTTTAATTAATTTCAATAGTCAATCAGAAGTGACCTATAAGTACCGTTCCTGCTTTGATAGCTATCCGAGAATTTTTTTATTATTTTTCCGATTTATAGTACTTAATAATAAACAATTATATAGCGTAAAAACGGTCGATTTGCCAAAATTTAAAAAATTCAGATATTTCACTTTAAAAAGCAAATGTAATACGAAAAAAAATATT
The DNA here is from genome assembly GCA_036325965.1 of Sinopyrophorus schimmeli. Lineage (NCBI taxonomy): Eukaryota > Metazoa > Arthropoda > Insecta > Coleoptera > Elateridae > Sinopyrophorus > Sinopyrophorus schimmeli. The sequence goes on from JARFIZ010000037.1 coordinate 223,982, forward strand.
TCCTGCTTTGATAGCCATCCGGGAATTTTTTTATTATTTTTTGGGTTTATAGTAATTAACAATAAACAATTATATGGAATAAAAAAAACCGATTTAGTAAATTTCAAATATCACAAATTTTGGATTTGAAACTTAGTAAATCCAATATGAAAAAAAATATTTCCTGCTAGGATAGCTATCCGGGAATTTTTTTCAGTTTATAGTAATTAGCAATAAACAATTATATAGAATAAAAAGAGCCGATTAAGCCAATTTCGAAAATCACAAATTTTGCACTTGAAACTTAGTAAATCCAATATGAAAAAAATTATTTCCTGCTTTGATAGCTATCAGCGAATTTTTTTATTATTTTTTTGGTTTATAGTAATTAACAATAAACAATTATATAAAATAAAAAGAGTCGATTTAGCAAATTTCAAAAATCACAAATTTTGAACTTGAAACTTAGTAAATCCAATATGAAAAAAAATATTTCCTGTTTTGATAGCTATCCGGAAATTGTTTTATTCTTTTTTCAGTTTATAGTAATTAACAATAAACAATTATATAGCATAAAACGGCCGATTTGCCAAAATTTGAAAATTCATATATTTCCCTTTAAAATTTAACAAATGCAATACGAAACAAATTATTTCCCGCTCTAATAGCTATCAGCAAATTTTTTTATTATTTTTTTGGTTTATAGTAATTAACAATAAACAATTATATAGAATAAAAAGAACCGATTTAGCAAATTTCCAAAATCACAAATTTTGAACTTGAAATTGGGTAAATCCAATATGAAAAAAAAATATTTTCCGCTTTGATACCTATCCGGAAATTTTTTAATTATTTTTTCGGTTTATAGTAATTAACAATAAACAATTATATGGAATAAAAAGGGCCGATTTAGCAAATTTCGAAAATCACAAATTTTGGACTTGAAACATAGTAAATCCAATATGAATAAAATTATTTCCTGCTTTGATAGCTATCCCGGAATTTTTTTATTATTTTTCTCGTTTATAGTAATTAACAATAAATAATTATATAGCATAAAATGGCTGATTCGCCAAAATTAGAAAAATTCATATATTTCACTTTAAAATTTAGCAAATGCAATAAGAAAAAAATTATTTCCCGCTTTGATAGCTATCAGCGAATTTTTTTATTATTTTTTGGGTTTATAGTAATTACCAATAAACAATTATATGAACTAAAAAGAGCCGATTTAGCAAATTTCGAAAATCACAAATTTTGGACTTGAAACTTAGTAAATCCAATCTGAAAAAAAATTATTTCCTGCTTGGATAGCTATCCGGTAATTTTTTAATTATTTTTTCGGTTTATAGTAATTAACAATAAACAATTATATAGCATAAAATGGCCGATTTGGCAAAATTTGAAAAATGCATATATTTCCCTTTAAAATTTAGCAAATGCAATACGAAAAAAATTATTTCTTGCTTTGATAGCTATGAGCAAATTTTTTTATTATTTTTTGGGTTTATAGTAATTAACAATAAACAATTATATGGAATAAAAAAGCTCGATTTAGCAAATTTCGAAAATCACAAATTTTGGACTTGAAATTGGGTAAATCCAATATGAAAAAAATATTTCCGCTTTGATAGCTATCCGGGAATTTTTTGATTATTTTTTCGGTTTCTAGTAATTAAAAATAAACAATTATATGAACTAAAAAGAGCCGATTTAGCAAATTTCGAAAATCACAAATTTTGGACTTGAAACTTAGTAAATCCAATCTGAAAAAAAATTATTTCCTGCTTGGATAGCTATCCGGTAATTTTTTAATTATTTTTTCGGTTTATAGTAATTAACAATAAACAATTATATAGCATAAAATGGCCGATTTGGCAAAATTTGAAAAATGCATATATTTCCCTTTAAAATTTAGCAAATGCAATACGAAAAAAATTATTTCTTGCTTTGATAGCTATGAGCAAATTTTTTTATTATTTTTTGGGTTTATAGTAATTAACAATAAACAATTATATGGAATAAAAAAGCTCGATTTAGCAAATTTCGAAAATCACAAATTTTGGACTTGAAATTGGGTAAATCCAATATGAAAAAAAAATATTTCCCGCTTTGATAGCTATCCGGGAATTTTTTGATTATTTTTTCGGTTTCTAGTAATTAAAAATAAACAATTATATGAACTAAAAAGAGCCGATTTAGCAAATTTCGAAAATCACAAATTTTGGACTTGAAACTTAGTAAATCCAATATGAAAAAAATTATTGCCTGCTTAGATAGCTATCCGGTAATTTTTTAATTATTTTTTCGGTTTATAGTAATTAACAATAAACAATTATATAGCATAAAAACGGCCGATTTGCCAAATTTAGAAAAATTCATATATTTCACTTTAAAATTTAGCAAATACAATACGAAAAAAATTATTTCCCGCTTTGATACCTATCAGCGAATTTTTTTATTATTTTTTGGGTTTATAGTAATTAACAATAAATAATTATATAGAATAAAAAGGGCCGATTTAGAAAATTTAGAAAATCACAAATTTTGGACTTGAAAACTTAGTAAATCACATATGAACAAATTTATTTCCTGCTTTGATAGCTAACCGAGAATTTTTTAATTATTTTTTAGATTTATAGTAATTAACAACAAATAATTATATAGCATAAAAACGGTCGATTTGCCAAAATTTAAAAAATTCATATATTTCACTTTAAAATTTAGCAAATACAATACGAAAAAAATGATTTCCCGCTTTGATAGCTATCCGGGAATTTTTTTATTATTTTTTCGGTTTATAGTAATTAACAATAAACAATTATATACAATAAAAAGGGTCTATTTCTAAAAATGAGAAAATTAGTACCCCTTTCTACTCTCTTCTTACCATTATAGCCTGCTTCTAATTAATTATCGAAATTAATTAATAACTTTTGGAACATCCTGTATAAAAATCCTACCAAACAAAATAGAGCCTTCGTCCTTCGAAAAACCCTATAAAAACAAATTCAAAACTAACATCTAACATTTTCCCCCCAAAACTTTCAGTGCTCGAAGAAATCATAGCGGTCCTAGTATCGCCCCCTTTAATTTCCGAACTGACGAAGCCCCAACTCCTCTACAGCCACAACGCCGTCCGCGCAGTGATCGAAGAGATCACCCAGTCCTCCATAATGCGCCTGGACCCCAACAGCATGGACCGTCTCTGGGACCTGATCACGATGGTCTTCAAGTGGCAGGCGACCCTCTCCCCCGACATCATGGGCATCACCCTCAGGCACCTCTACGAGATCGAGACCTACGTAACCAACCCCGAGACGCACGTCCAGCTCCACCGGGTCCAGAACGTCGTCGAGAACTTCAACAAAATCTTCGAGCAGAACGAAAAGCACCGCATCCGCGAAGACGTGCTGCTCTGGCTGAAGAACTACAACATCCGCGTCTCGCTCCTCCTGCGCATGGGCCTGCAGAACGAGGACGGCAGCTTCGTCGCCAACAACACGAACCCCGTCGCCGAGAAGATGCTCAAGAACCTGGGGGAGAACATCTACGAGGTGACGCAGAACGGCAAGGTCCTCGAGGGCTTCGAGCGCGCCGAAAGCCCCAAAGAAGAAGCCGAAGAATACAACGAGCTCGACACCTTCGTCAGCCAAATGTTGGGCGAGAAGAAGGTGGACGACGCCAACAGGCCGCATCTCAATTTCTTCCTCGAGGACAAGAGGGAAGACATCGAGCTGCAGATCTTCGACAACATCGACGCGTCGCTGCGCGACGACGCCCTGCAAAAGATCTTCAACGAACTGAATCTGGCCGAGGACGGCGTCCAAACGTCGGTCAACGACGACCTCTTGGACATGCTCGACGCTTCTAGCGCCGCCATTTAAATTCTATTTACGCCGTTTCCACGGCGACGCCGATGCCGAAGCCGCGCCGCCAAATTCAAATTTCTTTTTAATTCACCTTGTTTTAAGTGGCACAAATCTATATTTTGTATGTACCAAAAGTCCGGCAAAGAATTATATTGTTAAATCGTTCTTGATCTTTTATTGCGGCGGGAGAGGAGGAGGCAGGGAGTTATTGGGGTGGTCGTTAAAAATTAAATTTCTTCCGACGCCCCAAAAAAACCTTATAGGCTTAGAGTTTGAAAATGCAAAAATTCGACAGGGAACACTAATTCATAACGCGATAGTTCTTCGGATTATCTCGAAAACAACAAATTTTGAATGCTCACTTTTTGTTTAACTTGTATATCCATTAAATTAATGTTAAAAAAAATTAGTAATAGAGGAAGAAAATTTTAGTTTGTGAAAGACAGAAAAATGTTTAAAAATTCATAACTCGATTGCGTTTTGAAAGATCCCCAAAAACGTAACAGAATTCGCATCCTGACATCTTTCTACATTATTTGGCGGCTTAAAAGTGCAATAACAATTGAAAAAAATCAAAAATTTGGAAGTTTATACCTATGTACAATACTGCAAATAAGTGTTTAAAAATTCGTATTTTTTAAACAAAATTAAATTTACAATAATTAAGTACAGTCGAACTTCCATAAGTCGAACGCCGATAAGCCGAATTTTTGATAGCTCGAACTCGAACCAGTTTTCCTAGGACTTGCCTATCTCAACGTTAATATTTTTATGTCAATAACTCGAAATTTAATAAATCGAATTATTTAATTAGTCGAAGCGTTTTACAATTTGTTAAATTCAAGTTTCCATTAGTAAATAGGTCGATGACTCAAAGTTTAATTTTACAACTTTTCTAAAAATTACGCTACCTGAGAGAGGATTAACGACGGCTTGGTTTGGTGTTATTGATGCTTTAAAAGCTCTATTGTTAACTACGAATAAAAGGTTTTATACTACAAGAATGTTTTGACGGCCGCACTTCAATTGGATTTAAAAACTAATTTATGTTTAAATGCCTTATGAACAGTTATAAATTTTTGAGACGGTTTTACCGTTTATTTTACAAAAAAAGAAACTATTTTTGCATTTTAGTTTTCAATTTGCTAGTTATTCGTCGACTACGAAGACTAACAAATGTGTTTTACGTTCTTTATAGTTTGTAACAGAGTATAACAGAAAATCTAAAAAAGTTTAATAGTTTTTCTAAAATTATTCACGTATTAACATGGAGTGTAAACGAAAATTAAAAAGTTTAACCATAAGGGTGAAAATTAATCTTATAAAAGAAGTGGAACGTGGGCTCAAAAGAAAAAAGGATATAGCTAAAGATTTTGGTATTTCCGCAAACACTTTATCAACCATTTTAAAAAACAGAGACCTAATTGTAGCTGCTGAAGATACAAATGACAAATGTCAACGTTGATAAAGATTTGGAAGTTGCTGAAATTCCTAGCGATGAAAGCATTATAAGTAAAGTGCTAGAAGAAAATAAGAAAAACTGTGAAAGTGAAAGTGAATATGAAAGTGATACAGATGTTACAGTAAACATCCCTTCAACAACTCAAGTTTACAATGCAATAGATACTATTTCTCTATTCCTATGTGCTCAAGAAGATGTTCCTACAGATATATTATTATCGGTAAGATCATTGGAAAAATTTGTAGAAACGCAACATTTTGGAGCAATGAAGCAAAAGACAATTTTAGATTACTTTCAATTTAACAGTAAATAATATGTAAATACCAGGTTGTTCAATAAGTTTTGTCGTTCGATAAGAGAGGGCGTTGCTACTAGCCCAAAATTTTTTTTGTTTTTTTGCTACACTCTTCATATGAACGTATGTGAAGTTTCATTTCAATCTGTCAATTCATTCTTTGTTTACAAGCCATTTAGTGTCGCCGTGTCACAGTATTTTTTTACAATGGAAAAAATTGAATATCGTGCAGTGATAAAATTCTTATTTTTGGAAGGTGTAGCACCAAAAGAAATTCACGAACGAATGTTAAAAGTGTATAATGATTGTTCACCTACAATTAGAACAGTAGAAAAATGGGTTGCTGAATTTAAACGTGGTCGTACAAGCCTTGAAGACGATCCACGTGAAGGACGTCCAAAAAGCGCATCAACACCAGAAATCATAGCCAAAATTCAGGATATGGTTTTGGAAGATCGTCGATTGACTGAAAGAAATTTAGTAGAGGCTCTACACATCTCATTAGGCAGTCTGAGCCATATTTTAAGTGAAATTTTGGGTTTTAGAAAGCTGTGTGCACAATGGGTGCCGCATTCGCCAACAATGGAACAAAAACACATTCGAATGCGACTTTCTCAGCAACATTTGGAGCGTTTTAAAAAGGATAAAGTGGATTTTGTGCGTCGATTCATCACTATGGATGAGACTTGGGTCTATCACCATGATCCTGAATCAAAACAAGAGGCTAAAGAGTGGTGTGAACCTGGTTGTTCGGCTACGAAACGAGTTCGTGTCCGGAAATCGGCCAAGAAGGTTATGGCATCTGTTTTTTGGGATGCGAAAGGAATTTTGTTTGTGGATTACTTGCAAACTGGTAAAACAATTAATTCTGAATATTATTGCAACCTTTTGGACCAGTTGAAGGAAAAAATTCGTGTAAAAAAATCCTTTTTCATCAGGACAATGCACCGTGTCACAAGAGCATTTTGACAATGGCTAAAATCCATGAATTAAAGTTCGAATTGTTGGAGCATCCACCGTATTCACCAGATTTGGCCCCCAGCGACCTCCATTTGTTTCCAGAACTCAAAAAATTTATGCGTGGCAAGCGTTTTTCATCAAATGAAGAGGTCATAACGGCTGTTGAAGCGTATTTTGCAGACCTTCCGGATTCTCAATTCAGGGATGGGATCCACAGATTGGAGGATCGTTGGAGCAAGTGTATTAATCTTCAGGGAGATTATACTGAATAATAAAGTGTATTTTGAACCATAAAATTGTGTTTTTCTTATCGAACGACAAAACTTATTGAACAGCCTGGTATATATACACGGAAGTATTTAACTGAACTTCTTTTGGTAACTCGAATTTTTTGATAATTCGAATTATTTTTGCTGTTCTTTCGACTTCGACTTATCGAGGTTCGACTGTATTAAGGAGTATGTGCACTTTCAAGCGAAAACTTTTTCCGAATAGAAAATCTGGATTTGAAGGATTTGTTATTAATATAGTCGAATCCAATTAACACGAAGATGTGCGCATTCGAGCGAAAAGTGGCACATTTCCGAGCGAGGGAGGCAAATGAAGCGCGACGCGGAGCGGCGCGCTTCATTCCGAGATCGGAATGTGCCACTTTGAGCTCGAATGTCACACTCTTGTAAGCACGATTCACAATAATTTAGCCCAATAAATTAGCTCAAAAAATTAATTGAATAATATTAATCGTTCCCTCTCACTTGCATTGATAAGATTATCGCATCTTCTCGCTCCCTTCCACTCATTGCTATGGTAAATACGTTTTTCGAATATAAAATCGATATTTACTAAATTAAATTAATATTTTTGATTTGAAGGAGCGCACGAAAAATTATACTAATGTAATAAATAAGAGGATGTGCGCATTCGAGCGAAAAGTGGCACATTTCCGAGCGAGGGAGGCAAATGAAGCGCGACGCGGAGCGGCGCGCTTCATTTTCCCGAGATCGGAATGTGCCACTTTGAGCTCGAATGTGCACACTCGGTTGTAAGCACGATTCACAATAATTTAGCCCAATAAATTAGCTCAAAAATTAATTGAATAATATTAATCGTTCCCTCTCACTTGCATTGACAAGATTATCGTATCTTCTCGCTCCCTTCCACTCATTGCTATGGTAAATACGTTTTTCGAATATAAAATCGATATTTACTAAATTAAATTAATATTTTTGGTTTGAAGGAGCGCACGAAAAATTATACTAATGTAATAAATAAAAGGATGTGCGCATTCGAGCGAAAAGTGGCACATTTCCGAGCGAGGGAGGCAAATGAAGCGCGACGCGGAGCGGCGCGCTTCATTTTCCCGAGATCGGAATGTGCCACTTTGAGCTCGAATGTGCACACTCGGTTGTAAGCACGATTCACAATAATTTAGCCCAATAAATTAGCTCCAAAAATTAATTGAATAATATTAATCGTTCCCTCTCACTTGCATTGACAAGATTATCGTATCTTCTCGCTCCCTTCCACTCATTGCTATGGTAAATACGTTTTTCGAATATAAAATCGATATTTACTAAATTAAATTAATATTTTTGATTTGAAGGAGCGCACGAAAAATTATACTAATGTAATAAATAAGAGGATGTGCGCATTCGAGCGAAAAGTGGCACATTTCCGAGCGAGGGAGGCAAATGAAGCGCGACGCGGAGCGGCGCGCTTCATTTTCCCGAGATCGGAATGTGCCACTTTGAGCTCGAATGTGCACACTCAGTTTTAAGCACGATTCACAATGATCAATTGAAGTTAAAAAATTCAAGTAATTCTAAAACCGTAGTTGCGCTTTCAAAATGTCCCCTTTTGGGTTCGTTTATTTTTCATAACTTTTATTTCTCTATTCCTATGTGCCCAAGAAGATGTTCCTACAGATATATTATTATCGGTAAGATCATTGTAAAAATTTGTAGAAACGTAACATTTTGAAGCATTGAAGCAAAAGTCAATTTTAGATTACTTTCAATTTAACAGTAAATAATATGTAAATAACTATATTTTTTAGGGTCTTAATAAAAATAAATAATGTTAATTATTGTAGATCAATTTTGGTTATTTTCTATAAAAAATTAATGATATATATGTATATATACGGAAGTATTTAACTGAACTTCTTTTGGTAACTCGAGTTTTTGATATGACGAATAAAACGATAAACGATAAAATGTTGACTATATGAATTTAATGTTTTTATTGTTGAGAATATCTCCATAAATATGAATTTCATAAAGAAAATGAAAAAGACCTTCATTATAGAGAATTGAATTTAGTACCAAATTGTTCCTATAACTTTTTCTCAAATCTGTATACTTTAAGAGATACCTATCAAAAAATAAACTTATATTGTCTTGAGGCACGTGTTAATTTCGTTAAAAACATTTTAAAAAAATCCCCCCCGCATTTTTTCATTAAAAGAAACATTTTTTTGGGGCGTCGAAAGAAATTTAAATTTTAACGACCGCCCTAGTGGTTACGCGATAATTATTTTTCTAAAATTATCGGCGACCTTCGAGTGCGCTTTTCAATTATAAATTGCTTCTCTTTTGTCGATACGAAAAGCTTGAAATATTTAATAAAAAATTTTCCCGATAAGTATTCACGAACGCATCGAAAGGTTTCCGATTGTGTTACGACCCTTTTGTTGCTTTTTATAACGAAAACCCGTCCATTTAAAACTTTTGTTATAAATTGAATAAAAACTCACCCCTTTGCGAAGAGGCTTCCGGGGGCTCCTCCTGCAACGAAAAAAAGAAAACGATTAAAAAGAAATCTAGGATGATTTTAATTCAATGAAACGTTGATAAGTTCTTTTCGTTATCAATGCTTTCAATATTAACTAATTTAAAAGCTTATCAGCGTTTTAATTAAGAGAAAAACACAAACATGAAAATTATTAATAAGATTCCTCGGAAGCGATTAATAAAAATCAGTGCTCATCTCGACTTCGTTCCGAAAAGTTAAAAATGAACTTGATTTTATTCTGTTGCTTCGGCGTCGCGTTTTTTTTCGTGGCGGAGACGTCGGGGGCCGACTTGAACTTTTTGATTTTGCACAATAACGACATGCATTCGCGCTACGAGGAGACGTCCAAGCTGACGGGGCTGTGCAAAGAGAAAGATAGGAACAAGAAGTGCTTCGGGGGCTTCGGAAGGGTCATCCATGTGGTGAGGGAGGCGCGAAGGGCGGCGGAAGAGGGAAGCGGGCCGAGGGTGCTCTATTTGAATGCGGGCGACACTTTTTCGGGCACGCAGTGGTTCAATGTGCACAAGTGGAAGGTGGCCGCCGATTTTTTGAATTTGCTCAGGCCCGACGTCGCTGTGAGTATTTCGTTTTATAGATCGAATAATACAGGTCTGCCAATTTAAGGTCATGACGTCGTCTTCAGTATCTGTACTACTTACCCCCTATAAAATCCAAAAATTTAATTTAATTTAGTTAATATGGATTTTATGCCCGGAAAATGAATTTGCCATAGCAAATGAGTGGAAGGGAGCGAAAAGATACGACAATCTCGTAAGTGTGACTGAGAAGAAACGATTAAAATTATTCTATTGGCTTAAATTGTTGTGAATCGTGCTTAAAATGGAGTGTGCACATTCGAGCTCAAAGTGGCACATTCCGATCTCGGGAAAATGAAGCGCGCCGCTCCGCGTCGCGCTTCATTTGCCTCCCTCGCTCGGAAATGTGCCACTTTTCGCTCGAATGCGCACATCATCGTATTTATTAAATTTGTCTACTTATTTTTCGCTCTTTCAAATCATTAATCTAAATTCAGTGTACTAAATATCTATTATATGTTCGAAAAATGTATTTATCATAGCAAATGAGTGGAAGGGAGCGAAAAGATACGATAATCTCGGCAGTGCAAGCGAGAGAGACCGATTAAAATTATTCTATTGGCCTAATTTATTGTGAATCGTGCTTAAAACGGAGTGTGCACAATCGAGCTCAAAGTGGCACATTCCGATCTCGGGAAAATGAAGCGCGCCGCTCCGCGTCGCGCTTCATTTGCCTCCCTCGCTCGGAAATGTGCCACTTTTCGCTCGAATGCGCACATCATCGTATTTATTAAATTTGTCTACTTATTCTTCGCTCTTTCAAATCATTAATCTAAATTTAGTGTACTAAATATCTATTATATGTTCGAAAAATGTATTTACCATAGCAAATGACTAGAAGGGAGCGACAAGATACGATAATCTCGGCAGTGCAAGCGAGAGAGACCGATTAAAATTATTCTATTGACCTAATTTATTGTGAATCGTGCTTAAAACCGAGTGTGCACATTCGAGCTCGAAGTGGCACATTCCGATCTCGGAAAAATGAAGCGCGCCGCTTCGCGTCGCGCTTCATTTGCCTCCCTCGCTCGGAAATGTGCCACTTTTCGCTCGAATGCGCACATCCTCGTATTTATTGAATTAAAAAACACGTTTTCTCACAGAACAAAATATATATATAAAAAAGTACTTGCTTTCTAACTTTGAAAACTATTAAAATATAATTAGAAGACATTGTTAAGCTACAACGCGTATTAATTTTCTTTGTGCCATCTGGTCCTTTTTTCCCAAGCTTCTGTTGTGTGATTTTCTTTTAAATTTCTTGTTTGGATGGTCGCGCTTCAGTAACCAACAATAGTCCGCCATCATGGTAGAATTCCATCTCCCTCGATACCTACCTTCAAGTTCTTCTAAATCGTGGTGAAACCTTTCGCCTTGTTCTTCGCCAACGGCTCCTAGACTTTCCACAAAGTATTTAATGTGCGAATTCGGAAAATGAAGCTTAATGCTCATATTACAGCCCATTAGACCCAAATTTGATATCATTTTGCCTACTGTTTCTTTATGGTCGGAGTGTTTATGGGTCCCCAAAAAGTTTTTCGCCACTTCCTTAAAAGATTTCCACCCTTGTAACTTCAACATCATTGAGTTTTTCGTCAAATGGTCAAAAAAGCAGAAAAATACCTTCCCCTGGTGTGGGGACCAATAAAAACTCCTACTATAAAGAAATAGTAGTCAAAATGGTCTAATGGGCTGTAATATGAGCATTAAAATTCATTTCCAGAATTCGCACAGTGAATACGTACCAGAAAATCTAGAAAGCGTTGGTGAAAAACAAGGCGAAAGGTTTCACCAAGATTTGAAAGAACTCGAAGACAGGTATCGAGAAAGATGAAATTTCACCATGATGGTAGATGATTGTTGGTTACTAAAGTGCGACAATCCAAACCGGAAATTTCAGAGAAAATCGCGCGGCAGAAGCTTTGGGGAAAAAAGAACCAGATCCCACATAGAAATTGATATGTATTGTAGCTTAACAATGTCTTGTAATAATATTTTAATAGTTTTCAAAGTTAGAAAGCAGGTATTTTTTTAAATATATATTTTTTTCTGTGTAAAAACGTGTTTTTTCTCGAATTTCTATCTGTAGCTTTTCCGCAAAATTTGTGGGTGATGGAGAAAAATCGAGTTCATATTTGTAATCAGCGCATCAAAATCCCCCAGAATCAGTTGTCAGAACGTCATGATCTTAAATTTGCAGGTCTGTGTAATTTTAAAAAATCAAAACCCTAATTGTAATTTTACAAGAGAGTGTTGTGTAAAAAAAAAGATATTACTTTTTATGTAAATTGTGGATTTCCCCTTTGAGCTATGGTCAACGGGACACCCTGTATATGCAAGAATTGCTCGCTCACATCATTTTTATTAATTTATTTATTTTGATGTTGTAAAATTCATTGTTTATAGCAATTTTTGCAAAGTAGTTTTTTATTACTTAATTGGCTTTTAAAATTGCACAAATAAGGTCAGAAATCAGTAAAAGTCATCGCGTTAGATAGTTCCACGTTAATGTCAATAAAAAGAAACTTAAACATAAATGTTAAAAAAAAAGTCAACTCTAAATCCGATTTCTCAAAAGTTTTCAAACTTCAAGTTGCACATTTTAATTAGTTTTAGCATTAAAAATGCGAACTTTAAATCAAAACTATAAATATATACAGGGTGTTCTATTTATAATAAGAAAGTTTGTCTTCGTTTTCGATACAACCAAAAATCAGTCGTCTTTGGCGAAATTTCGATTATTTTTTTCTTAAAAAAATTAATTGCGCGTGCGACACCAACCAAATTATATAATTTCGCAAATTAGTAATTAACGTATTAAAAATATCTCGCCAATTTTTTCTTCCAAACATTAGAAAAAAAAAGCCCGATTAAGAACCGTCCGATAACATGCAAAAAAAACAACAAAATGAATTTATTTACATCTCTCTCTTCCAGTCCTTCGGAAACCACGAATTCGACAACAAGATCCAAGGGCTCGTGCCCTTCCTCCAAGCGATCAACTTCCCCATAGTGGCGGCGAACTTGAACTTCTCCCAGGTGCCGAGATCGAAGCGACCAACGTCACCAAATCGGTGGTCCTCGACCTCAACGGCACCAAAATCGGCGTAATCGGCTACCTAACCCTCGAAACGTTGTTCATCTCCGCCCCCGAGAACGTCCAGTTCGTGGACGAGGTCGCCGCCATCAAAGAGGAAAGCGAACGGCTGGACGGCGACGGCGTCAAAATCATCATCGCCTTGGGCCATTCGGGCTACGAAGTGGACCAGAGGATCGCCAAAGAGGTGCCCTTGGTGGACGTCGTGATCGGCGGCCACACGAACACGTTCTTGTGTTCGGGGGCGAAGCCCAACGTGGAGGACCCCGAAGGACCTTATCCGACGGTGGTGACGCAGGACGGCGGGAAAAAGGTCCCGGTGGTTCAAGCGTTCGCTTACACCAAGTACATGGGCCGGCTCAACGTCACCTTCGACGAAGATGGCGATTTGGTCGATTACGCGGGGTACTTACAGCTGTTGGATGCGAGCGTGCCTCAGGCGGAGGACGCGTTGAGGCTCCTGGAGAAGTACCGGCCGGCGGTGGCGGCCCTCGACAAGGAGGTGGTGGCGAAGAGTCGCGTCCTCCTCGACGGCAGCGAGGTGTCTTGTCGACGCAAAGAATGCAATTTCGCCAATTTGATTACGGACGCGTACGTGGCCTACCATTCGTCGGTGTACGGGGGCGCCTTTTGGACCGACGCGCCCATCGCCGTCATCAACGGGGGATGCGTTCGGGACAGCGTGCAACCCAACGTCTTGGACGGATCTATAACGAGAGGCGAAATGCTCAGAGCCATGCCCTACGACGATCAAATTTTGTCGATGAGCTTGAACGGGTCCGATCTGCTGGAGACCCTGGAGATCGGGGTGAGGAACATCAACGACGTCAAACCTGGGGAGCTGGTCCATGGTTCCGGGCTTCGATACACCTTCGATCCTTCCAAACCGGCTGGATCGAGGATCGTCGAAGCGAAAGTGCGTTGCGCGTTGTGCAACGTTCCCGTTTTTCAGCCCATCGTTCCCCATCGCACCTACAGGATCATTACGACGGGGTTCCTCAATAGCGGAGGGGATGGGCATACCGTTATAAGGGATAGGGGTGCGAATAAGGTCACCGAAGATATGCACGATATCGATATGGTCATTTGGTATATGCAGAAGATTTCGCCCATTTATGTCGGCGAAGACGAACGGCTAGTTCGGTTGACGAAAGAGTCTTAAATTAATTGTTAGTTAATATTTAAAGCTAATTACTTAATGGAATTGGGAAAAATGTGGCAAAAGTTTTGTTCTTGAGCAAACGAATTGTTGTACATAATAAATAAATCTTAGGAATACTTTTTTTTTTGTAATTAACCCCTTGACATACAATTTATGGCAGGGGTTCTCAAAGTGCGGGCCGTGGGCCAAATGCGGCTCGCCATATCTGTACGATATATTATATTTTTATTAAAAAATAAATAAGTAAATAGTAAAATAAATAATAAATATTAAAAATATATATTAATATATAATAAGATGGATTTCAGTTAATTTTTGTTTTAATAAATATATAATTAAAGATTTATATTTACGTATATTAATTAAATTTGGTATACTAATAAAAAAATAAGAAATAGTTAAAATAATAATTTAAAACAAAAAAATCATGGTTATTGTTTTGATTTTATTTCGTTTTTGTTGGCCCGCCAAAATTTCGGTAATATTAAATTGGCCCGCTTAAGAAAAACTTTGGGAACCCCTGATTTAAGGTGTCATTGTAGATTTTGACGTCTCTAAAACGTCAAGAACTGTCTTCAATAAAAAAAAAGAAGAGGCCAAGAAGAAAATGTTTCAAAATGTTTAAAAAAGGCCTAGTTACTCTATATCAGTGTTTCCCAACGCGCCACATGGGGCAATTTAAATGTTTTGGGGGGCAATATCATTATTCAAAAGAATAATTTGAAAACGCACTTGATTTTTAGTTTATGTTTTGAAAATTTACTTGTTTTTTTTTTCTTAATAATTCCCCAGTAATTTTTTGCTAAAACCTAAATCTTGTGTCTTGAACAAGTTGTAATTAGGCTTCATTTATGGAATAATTCAATTTTTAAATATAAAAAAATATTTATACGTTCCATAGGGGGGCATCGTAATTTTTGAATGACTTAGGTGGAGAACGTTAAAAAAAGTTTGGGAAACACTGTTCTACATTTTTCAAAATGTTTTAAAACTATTAATTATTTATTTTATGTTATTTGTGTATGCTCATAACAGTTAAGTTGAGCCAAATTAATAGTTTTTTTCGGACTCATCGTATTCGGTTTTTTTTGTACGTCGGGGGGTTAATCGACAACGATTTTATTCGAACTCGGTTTTAGTTTTGGGGCCTTTTCGAAAATAAGTTGAATTTATCAAGTTCGGCGACCGTAAATTAATTAAAGATCAAAATGTTTTTCTCTTTCGCGCTATTAAAATTTTTGAAAAAAGCGTCCTTTAGTGTTTCGATCCCATCGTTCGTTAAAAAGTCTCCACAAACAACGGAGTTATTGATTTTTATAATAAATTCTAGTAAAAATTTAAAAGTACGATTTCTTAATTTTCTCAAAAATTTTAAAGGTCCCTTATTCAATTTAATAATGGTTATTTGTTATTGGTAAAATTCTACCTTTCATAAACTTGAAAAAAAAATATGTAAAAAATGTTTCTTACAACACTAAGATTTATACATTTTTTCAATTAAAATTAATAATTGTAAAATAATTATTATTAGCGTACACCCCCTGTTACAGTATGAGCCTACACCCCATGTTTTATTATAAGGGTACACCACCTGTTTTGTAATCATTTTATCTAGGTCCCAAATTAAGCGGCGTCTACTGTATTAAAAAACCCAAGTAGCTGGGACCTACCTTTGAGTTCCATAAGCAGCTGGAAAAAACATCGTCCAACGAACCGACCGATAGAAGTCCGACTGCAGAAGTGGCGACTTTGGCCGATACCTCCGGCACGCTCGCCGGCAACCGCCTTCGCACTGACGCCGGTGAAATTCGGGTTCTCCTAAACGCATAAGAAAAAAAAATTAATAACACGAGCAAAAGAGCTGAAACCAAGCTGGCGGTTAAATAAGTTGAGCCAGTGGTGTACTTATGGGTGCCGTGCACCGGGGGCCCAAGCAAAAGGCCTCGCCGCCCCTGGCCAACAAACCTCGAACTGACCTGATAAAACCTAAGCAATTTACATAGGGCTCCAATTTTTTTTGCACCGGTGCTCTTGGTTACCTGGCTACGCCACTGATACTGAAGTATACCGACAAGAAATCTTTAGAATTAATATTTACCTTAAATGAAGGGTTGTAATGGGCATTAGACGCACTAATTTATAATAATTATTAACGCACAACCGTTCGACTTTGTTGTATATTGCAAAATGATTCAGAAATGGAAAGTTTTATGTAAGTGTTGATATAAGTCATAGCCGTAGACCCCCAAAGCTAAGTTACCTGCTATCAAAAGTGATAATGCCAACGAAAAGAGCCTTGATTATTTTAAATAAAATTATTGATTTATTTTGTTAAAAGAAAAATGTAATACAGGGTGTTACAAACGTATTTGTATCTATTTTATTTTAAATAAACCCTTAATGAATACTTTATGAACGAGAAAAGCCCCAAATTAAAAAAAAACATGGGTTAAGCCCTTTGCCTTGTTTTTGAAAAAATTGCAAATAATAGATTTACTTTATTTTTTAACGGGATGTACTTATGAGCCCATAGTGTCCGTAGCCAGGGCCATTTTGCCCTGCTGCCCCTTTAACGGTAAAAATTTTCGACATTTTGAGAAGTCAATTAATTTTCAAAATCTAATCTTTTAAGTGACGCAGACTTTTTTTTTTAATTATTTCCCGAAATGCTTTTATGTCCAAACGTATTAGACCTTATTCTATCGGAAACCCGTGCTAACTCAAAATCCCCAAAATCGAAAAAAAAACAGGGTGTACGTTTATAATATGACATAAATTTAAATGGAAATGTAAAGGTAATTTTTTTCTCTTTTATCCCACAGTTTGTTTCTCGGTTTACGATAATCTTCATCTTGAACGACCCCTATTTACAGTCGAACTTGCTGATTTACAAGTTGCACATTTTACAAATGCACAAATAAAAATGTTATCGCAAAAACGATAGCGTCCGACTCCCAAGCATTGCATTACTCACAACTTTACATAACATTAAAATAATGTGCAATTAAAACCCGAAATTTTTCGCTTTAGCATTAATTATTCGTAAAGCCACAAGGGCACCAAAGTTCTCGAACTATTTCCCGAACGCGTCCATATAAAAAATATTCAAACATCCCCCCAAGAAAAAATTTAATAAAATTTAAACTTACGACTTGTTGCACAAAGCATGCTCTTTAAGGGTAGCAAACACAATTATTTAAACCACCAAAATAACCCCGCAAATTATTAAAAAGATCGTTACAACAACCTTCACGTTCGAGGGAACTTTCACAACTGAGGTGTGGAGGAGAACGACCGTAAAACTGCAGAACTGCGATAAGATAACCGGTCTTGTTTATTCGAATTCGAATCACATGCAATTTCGAATTTGAATAAACAACTTACAAATAAATATTAATAATTTAAAAATATACTCACGTGACAAGTGGAAATATTGAATGTCATTAACTGAAAATAATAAATCAAATAAATAGCCTTTGGGACACAAAATTAATTTTTACCATTAATTCTTAAGGATGGTCCTCCTGTTCCATTCAGCAATCAGATCTCCATCCAGAAACTTCCTAATTTCCTCGGGACACGCAAAACTTCCATTTAGTCGTGAAATAAAAAAAAACAACGACGATCCCAAACTGTAACCTGGAGAACAAGAGGATTTCTTTTAATCTTCAAAGACTCGTCGACAAGGAAGCCATTAAGCCACCGGGGGCCCACTTCTTATGTTCCTAAATCCTCGCCAGCCCCCTATTACGTAAACATCTTCGTCAAGGACGAGATGCTGACGGGAGAAAAAATTTTGATCTCTATCTAAAATTTAGAAAATAATTTGGTCCTAAAATTAATGGTTTTCTCACAAAAATTTAAAAGGGTAGAAGTTCTCAAACTGGGCGCGAAGGGGCTGTGTTTTTTTTTAAGCCAGAAAGGGCGCGTTTAAGACCTCCTATGCACATCGAAATTACATGAAAAAGCGTTATGCGCGAAGGAATTTCGGACGGAAATCCTCACAATACAAAATTCATATAAAATTATATTCGTATCGAATCAAATTAAAAAAGTACTATGTACATATTGTTTTTAAAAGCTACTCTTACAACTTTTTCAATTTGAACAATATATATATGTATAAAATTTACTTTATAGCACTATCTCATATATAAACGTTATATGATTAATAAATGGCTCAAAAACAGTACAAAACTCTTATAAAAAAAAAAGCATAAAAACAATTTAAAAAACTATGTACAACATTTACAAAAAAAAATAATACTCGAAAAAAACTTAAACGTAGCTCTCGCTCTCGGAGTCCGTAACTAAAAGCAGTCTTGCGGTCGCGTAAGTGGGCGGCGGCGGCGGCGGCGGCCGATAGATCGGCGGTAGGTGCACGGGCGGCAGGTGCCTCAGCATCGGCGGTCGCCGCGGCGGTATCGGCGGCCCGCAGAGGCTCTCGTTCGAGGCGCAAAACGCCTCGTCCTCCTCCATCCAGGCGTTGTCGATCGACCTCATCCTGGCGGCCTGCCGCGCCCAATCCGACCGATGGAAATTGTTACTATTATTGTTGTTGAAATTCAATCCGGGACTGTCGCGATCGTCCTCCGACAGGGTCAGTCCCGAATCGCGGCTCAAAGACTTCTGGTCCTTGCTCAGCTCGACGCTGTCCAAAGACAAACCGAGCGCTACAAGAAAAAAATCGATCAATCGACGTTCGCTTAGGAAAAATTGAAAATAATTTACAGTGCAAGCTGTCGGATTCTTCGGCGCCGCTGTCGGCGGGCGGCTCCCCCAAAAGCGAGACGACCTGGGGCCCGAATAGCGACTGGCAATTGTTGATGAGCAGTTCGATCAGGGTTGGAAGGGTTCGCATGGGCGCGTTTTGGCTCGACTCCCACAGCAAGCTGGGGCCGACGCAGACCCCTAAAAAAAATCGGCGTTTTACTCTGCGCGCAAAGCACGTCGTAAAGAAGTCATACCTAAGTTGGCAGCCGACATTAAATTATACCTCGCTCGTTTCGCAACATGATACAGGACACAGAAGACGTGAGCCAGCAACATGTGGTTTTCTCGCGGTAACAGGCCAAGAAGTCTTCTGACATGTTCGAGTCGAGCCGAACTAGCCGCGTTCAACCACTCCTGGACGTTTCCGCTGAGTAACGGCTCGGGCAGGCTTCTCAAAAAATCCTTCAGCAAGGAGGCGAGGAGGAGGGGGGTGGTGTTCGTTAGTTCCTCGCAGACGTTGGGGCTTTGGGCGTCGATTTTTTCGCGAAGCTCGCGCAGCGATCGCGCAGAGGCGCAGCGTCTGAAGATGCCCTGGGTGTGGGGCCCGCGCTGGAAGAGGCCCTTTAGAATTACGTTTATGGCGGGCGGAAGGGCGTTGTTCGCGCACAGTCTCGATAGGGGCACTCCGAAGAGTCGGCAGTTGTTCTTTCGAAATAACTTGAGGGAAGATCTGCGCAAAAGGTAACAGTTAGTCAAATTGTGGATAAAAAAATGTGGAGTGGGGGAGGGGGCGACAAACTTACTTTTTTGGTGTCGGTTTGCTGGTGGGTTTGAGCTCGAAGACGATTCCGCTGAGCAGTCGATTGTTGTTGCAATGTGTGAGATCGAAGCCTTCTTCAGCGCACAAAGACTGTCGCAGTCTGTAGAAGAAAAAAATGAAGAAAGCAATTAACGACATGAGCGACACAAAATTTTATGGGTGTAACGCTAAAGCTGTGTTTTCTGCCCCGTAAAAGAGCGAGGCAATTAAACGCCCAATAATCAGCTGGAGGTTTTTTGGTTTTTTTTTTTTTTGAAAAAATAAAACTACCTGGCTAATTGTATAGAATGTGGTCTTTCGCAGCCGAGCAAAGGACACGGCGCGGAGTCCCTTTCTCGCGCCCAAAGCGTGTAGCCGACCTCGGACGCCCTGGAGTCGTCGAGGGCTAAGCGGGCGATGTCTCCTGTGTTGGTTTCGGGGCCAATTCCCAAAGTTTTGGACTGAAATTGAAAAATAAATTAATTAGAAATCTCAATAGTTTTTTGGTGGTTTAATTACAGTTCGCAAAATCCAAATTTGAAAAAAATAATAGTACAAATCTTCAAGTTCTTTTTTCTCGAAAATTTCAAATTGCGTGCATATTGTTTTTTAGACCCACCTAAAGCCAAAAAGTCTGAGGATTTCAGATCTGTAAGGCTTTTAAAGATCCCGTCGGAAATGACCGAGCTACGATTTTTTAATGTTCAATTTTGTGCCGAAAAAAGTACTAAAACTTCAACCCCTAATTACTCGAAAAATTAACATTGCGCCCTATGTAGATTTTGCACGCATCTTATGTAAATGAGTCTCAGAATTCCGAATCCGGGCCGCTTTTAATGATCGGATTGAAAATGAGGGCGCTACGATCGTTTTTTTGAGTCAAAGTGTATATTTTTCGATTATTTAGTTATCTCGAAAATTTTGGAGGTTGAAGAAGGAGCAGGGAAGAATGGCTCCCTGATAGGTCGGTTTGGGATCAATAGAAATGTCCCGTAAAAATTTAAAGCAAATCCATTACCTAAAATTTTTTTTCCTCAAAAATACGAAAGGGGCTAATCCATGTTTTTTCTCGATTTTGGCCGATTTGGGGGGGTTTTGAGTTAAGACCGGATTCTAACGTATTAGGATTGCAAACGTTCAGAAAGTATTTGACGAAATTCGCAAAGACGGGCGAGTTACAGCATTTTGAAAATTAAAAATTTTAGCAAAATTTACATTTTGAAAGATTCGAACGCGTTGTTCTCCCACATTTAACATTGGGCCCTATTAATTTTTTTCGCTGATCTTACGCTCAGATAAACGGTCTATCAGAATCTGAAAGGTTTTTAAAGATCCGTTCACAAATAACCGCGCTACGATTTTTCAAAGTAAAAATTTTGAAAAAATTAATTACAAGTCCGGCTCTTCAAAGCGGTTTTTCTCAAAAATTTCAAATAGCACGCCTATGGTTTCAGAGGCCTATTAGAAGCCAAAAAGTCCGAGGATTCCGAATATACAAAGTTTTTAAAGATCCGATCAGCAATAACCGAGCCACAATGTTTTTACTGCTAAATTTTGTGTCACAAAAATCAACACTAATTACTCGAAATATTTACATTGCGCCCTTCGTTAAATTCGTACATATCTTATGGGGGGAAGGTCTTAAGATTCCAAATACGTATCGTTTTCACCCATTAAACAACAAGTAAAGGGGCTACCATTTTATGTCCAGGTCAAAGTGTAAATTAACGACATATTTTATTTTTCCCTAAGTTAACCAGACCCGGCCACAAGGGCGGACTACGGGTACAGCTGTACAGGGTCTTGGGTGATAGGGGGCCCCATATAATATTCTTTGCTACTATAAATATAGGTACTCATTACCAGTTGCAAAATCAGAGGCACATAGAAATCAAAAAAAAAATTCTGTCGTAGAGCCTGAAGTTAACGCCCATATACAGGGTGTTTCAGAACTATGGGATCAAACTTCTAGAGGATATTCGGTGTAACGAAAGAAGACATTTGAGTATAACAAAGCCATGTTCGAAAATGTCTCCCTAAAGCACTACGGCCCTAGAAGTTCAATCCCAAAAGCACCCAGTAACATTTTCACTACTAACAGATCAAAAGTACAACTAAAAAAATTATTAAATTACAAATTTAAACAAAAACACAATCATCGTTTTTCGTGTAAGCTTCCAGATTTTGATACAGTCAAACCTCGTTAGTACGAACCTCCCGGACAAATGTGTCCAATATATCGAAGTCAGACTGTAACCAAACAAAAAACTTACGCATTCGGTCCCGCTGAGCGGGTCCCTATAGATGACCCTGATATTGGTGGTCGGCGGTTCCAATCGCAATTGGGCCGCCAAGGCCTGTTGCAATTCCCTCCACCACGAGTCTCGGGCCGCCTGCGTGCAAAACGTCACGATGTACGTCCGGGCCGGCGCCGGATAGCCGAGCAAAAATCCCGTCTCGCATTCCGAATACGGGGCCATCCACAATTCGGACACTCTGACGCTTTCCTAAGGGCCGAACCAAAAAAAAAAAACAAATTAAAGCGAATCTTTCGATTTAAGAAAAAAACTTGTACTTACCTTCAGCTTGAAGGTGCCGGCCGATCTCGGTTTGGCCACCAAGAGCATGTCGGAGAACAAAAATAAGTGTCGGGCTTTGGCCTGAGAGGTGCTTGCGTCGGTGCCATCGCACATGGGGCTTCGACAATAAATATTCGATTCGTGTGGCAGGGGGCGGCGTGGTGCTCCTGTATGTGCAAGTCCCCCAGAGACTTTTTTCGAAACGAGCGCGTCTTCTGAAAATAAAAACGAAAACGATAAGAAACAATATTTACGCACGTCCTGCTCGAGCGAGGCTTGTAATGCACTCTTAACGGATCTTGCCGTGGATGCGCCGAGAAGGCTTGCTTATAGCGGGCGGTCGCTCGCGGCGAAGAAATGAGTTCGGTCCCGGGCGGCGCAAATCCACTTTGCGCCCTTGCATTTCGCCAAGAAAAAAAGTTAATTTCGCGGAAACGAACGGGAATAATTGAAATTTTCTGTATAATGTTAACTGGCGAATTCGCAAATTAAATTTTAAATCATTTAGCGCTTGTCAAAACTATTAAAAAACGTTTTGTAGAAAAATTTCCGAGTCATTTATTAGCTTAAATTTAGTGCTCTTTCGAGTGGAGAAGAGCCTGTTCGAATCGAGTTCTTCGTTTTTGAGTAATTCACAATTTGCGAACCGCAGATGAATTTTTTATAAACGTGCCTGTGCTCTCTTTGGTTTCCACAAAGATAAAAATTATTTTTCTAAAAAAAACCGTTATACATATATTAATGCGCTTTTGGTCAGATCATAATACATTAAATTGGGCAAAATACCGAAAATATTAAACAATTTTAGGGAAAAAGCGAAAAGCGTTAAATTTTGAAAGTAAAACTATATAATTTAAACTTTGCGCGCTTATCAATTATTCATAAAAAATTTTCAAAAAACCTATTCGCTTAAATTTTAGCGCCCTTTTGAATCGCGAAAACCGCGTTCAAATTCGTCTCTTCGTTTGAGAGCAATAAATAATTTATAAACATCAATTGTAGTTCTTACAAAAAATGAATTTCTCAAAAATTATTCGATATAAATTATTGCACGTTTCTTTCAATTAAAATATGCAAAATTCTGTACAAAATCGAATAATTAAAAAACGTTTAATTAACAAATAGCGCAACGACCAATTTACAGAAAAAAAATACATATATTAATGCACTTTTCGTCAGATCATAATAAAGTTGAATTTTGAAAGTAAAACTTTTAAATTTAAACCTTGTGCGCATATAAATTATTTATAAAAAAATTTTCAAAAAACCTATTCGCTTAAATTTTTGTGCCCTGTCGAATGGCGAAAACCGCGTTCAAATCCGACCCTTCATTTGAGAGCAATAAATAATTTATAAACATCAATTGTAGTTCTTACAAAAAATTAATTTCTCAAAAAAATCATTGCACTTTTCTTCCCAATTAAAATATGCAAAAATCTGTACAAAATCCGATAATTAAGAAACGTTTAATTAACAAATAGCGCAACGACCAATTTTCAAAACAAAAAAAATATAATTTAACAAAAAAATAATAAAAATAACCCGAGACACCTCTTGCTTTAAATTTAACCCTTTTTCCATTAGTGGAAGTTGTTTTTTCCTTTCGAAATTTAAAAGCAATAATTTTGAAAAAAAAAATAAGTAAGTAACATCGATCAATTGCGAGACTTTGATGGATCGCTTCGCCCAAAAAAACGGGCTCGTTTGCGCTTGCCAGTCGTCGTCTCCCAAACGAGCCTTTAGCGAATTGAAAAATAAAACGGACATCTTCATTATTTCAGAATAAAAAGAGAGGCTTCGAGAGACCGAAATTTGCAAAACATGAAACACACACACACACACCCAACATTTCGAATACATAAAAATGTTAACGAGACATCGGAAAAGACTAACCGCATTATTTATGGTGGGTTCTTGTGCGTGTAATCCGAGATAATCCTGCGGGAATAAATCCTGTATGCGATCCAAGTCGCGCCTTTTGCCATCGAGGGACGGCTGGGAACCACCCATCAATCTTCCATAATCTGCGAGCCTTTCAGCCTGAAAAACAAACATCGTCAAAAATTAATCGTTTTCGAGATTTTTAGCGGCCAGTGCCACTTTAGGCCGCGAAAGAATTTTTCTTACATCTTGTACGTATTTTTCGAAATTCTACGCGTGTGGTTGTGTGTCGGATGGTCTATTTTCGAACGTCGTAAATTTAGATATAATTACATTCCTGCCCTTTTTTTTTTTTTTATTAGAACCAAGTTAAAATCGTAATCTAAATGGAGACACGTGTCATTTGAGTTGTTATTAAATGCCGGCCCTCTCGCTTTTAGATTAACTTTTACGAGCAAAAGTGCATTAGGTTCGAAAACGAAATAAAAAAAAAAAATAATGTACTTACACGCATCTTCATCGGATCTATTTTCGAAGCCGCGGGGAAAAGTGTTCGCGCGCTCTTGCGCAATCCAACACCCTTACGATCTATTTTGGATTAATTTTAATTTTTTTATTGGGCCGGCGAGAAAGAAATTTCGGTTGTCGCAAAACGATGGCGCTACAATTTTTTTTTTTGGAATCGCTTCGGCCGATGAATCTAAATAACTCTTCGAAACGTCCCTGTTGTGTTGTACGTTAAGTAGATCATTTCAAACATGGATATTATTTAAATAATTTATTTTATTACATTTGGGCAAAATCCCATTTAAATCTCTTTGTTTGCTTTTTTTTTAATGTTATTTCTCAACCCAGCTTAATGATCTTTTAGCATAGTGTACACAATTGGCATGAACAATATTTTTCAAAAAATTAATTTTTTTCAAACAGCAAATTGCTCTACCATAAAATATTTGTGTACGTTTCAAAGGATTTTGATTAACTTCAATTCCCTAAACAATAAACAATTATATGGAATAAAAACGGACGATTTGCCAAAATTCATATATTTCACTTTAAAATTTAGTAAATGCATTACGAAAAAAAATATTTCCTGCTTTGATAGCTATCCGAGAATTGTTTTATTACTTTTTGGGTTTATAGTAATTAACAATAAATAATTATATGGAATAAAAACGGCAGATTTAGCAAATTTCGAAAATCACAAATTTTGGACTTAAAACTTAGTAAATCCAATACGAAAAAAAATATTTTCTGCTTCGAGAGCTATCCGGAAATTTTTTTATTATTTTTTCGGCTTATACTAATTAACAATAAACAATTATATAGCATAAAAACCGCGGATTTGCTAAATTTTGAAAAATTCATATATTTTTCTTTAAGATTTAGTAAATCCAATATGAAAAAAAATATTTCCTAGTTTGATAGCTATTCGAGAATTTTTTTATTATTTTTTGGGTTTATAATAATTAAAAATAAACAATTATATGGAATAAAAAAAGCCGATTTAGCAAATTTCAAAAATCACAAATTCTGAACTTGAAACTTAGTAAATCCAATATGAAAAAAATTATTTCCTGCTTGGATAGCTATCCGGGAATTTTTTAATTATTTTTTCGGTTTATAGTAATTATCAATAAACAATTATATAACATTAAAACGGCCGATTTGCCAAAATTCGAAAAATTCATATATTTCACTTTAAAATTTAGCAAATACAATACGAAAAAAAATATTTCCTGCTTTAATAGCTATTTGGAAATATTTTTATTATTTTTTGAGTTTGTAGTAATAAACAATAAACAATTATACAGCATAAAACGGCCGATTTGCCAAATTTTGAAAAATTCATGTATTTCACTTTAAAATTTAGCCAAATCAATAAGAAAAAAAATTACTTCCTGCTTTGATAGCTATCCGGGAATTTTTTTATTATTTTTTTTTATTTAATGTGTGCTCGTCCGAGCTCGAAAACCACTTCTTCGCAAAGACCTTAAGGAACTCAAAGAAGGAAGTTGATTTATTACATCAAATTTTACTATCGATAAAATTAAACGTTGTGAAAGTTCCAGATCTGTCGCTAGCGATAAAAAAGCATAAACGAAAATGACAATTAATTCTAAAGCGAACGATTAGAAATCGACAGCGCGCGGCAGAGAGGACGCTGTCAAAACGCGTCGGTTTCTCTTCGCCTTTAAAATTTCGCTACGGCGTTAGAAACCGCTTCTAATTTCATTAATTATTGAGTTCTTTAGGCGACGCACGACGAAGATGCCGGGACCAAACAATAAAATGCGAAGACCCAAATGTAACGAGGAAGAGCGGGCGGAGAAAGTGGCGATAAATCAAGCGTTTAATTAAGTTATACGCTTTATTATTTTTTTTTCGCTTCATTTCTTTTGCGGCTTCCTTTTTTTCTTTATTTCCTCCTCGTCTTTTGAATGCCGGAAAGAGGCGAGAGCGGCTCTGTACTTCCTGTTTTTTGCTTCCTCTTTTTTGTTCGATTTTATAATTTTAACGGTACCGCTAGAAAAAAACTAAATTGATTCGTTAATTTTATTTTCGAGTTTAAACATCAAGGGTCGGTGTGTTGTACCTCGGTCACCGTCGATAAGATGTACCTTGGTACTACGATCGACGCGCAATAAATAAAAATTTAGATACACCTTCGTTATAAATTCTTATATAATTTTTTTTTGCTTCAGATAATATGCCCCTCACAAGTCTAACGAAAAATTTAAATTTTTGCAAAGTTAACCATTAGGTATGTGAAATTTTAGTATACGAAAAAAGTTTTGTAAATTTTTGAAATAATTTTAGTGTCATCTCAAAGAAGAACATTAGAAGTGCTTCTAATCCACAAATAAATATATAGTTTTCGTAGAACAATGGCTTTTATTTTGCGTAATGTGAATAGAGCCAAGGTACATCACCTCTGTTGTACCTAGGCCATAGATCCACTAATTTTTAAATGTTATAGCAATTCGAGTAAACGGTTGCTAATGCTTTCAAAAATGTTATGATAAATACCTTTTTCGTGCCCCACAACGATGCAATTCATTTTATCAACAAATTGTTACATATAAAATTAAAAAAGAATTACAAGTTTAAAAATGGCCACGGTACAACGGATTCCCCTACTAATTTATCATTTTTGATGAAAATAATGGTATGTGTACGTATGTACGCACGTAAGAAGTTATACTTCTTTGGTGTAATTATATTAAATATAACTGCGTGTAATAATTAATATAAATATATTCAATAAATACGAAGATGTGCGCATTCGAGCGAAAAGTGGCACATTTCCGAGCGAGGGAGGCAAATGAAGCGCGACGCGGAGCGGCGCGCTTCATTTTCCCGAGATCGGAATGTGCCACTTTGAGCTCGAATGTGCACACTCAGTTTTAAGCACGATTAAAAATATAATAGACAAAAATTTGTTAAAGTCGTTCCCTCTCACTCTCACTTACGAGATTATCGTATCTTTTCGCTCGCTCCCACTCATTGCTATGGTAAAAAATACGTTTTTCGAACATATAATCAAAATGCATTGAATTAAGTTAAATTTATTGATTGGAAAGAAAGTTTAATATAAATAAATTGAGGAAATACGAGGATGTGCGCATTCGAGCGAAAAGTGGCACATTTCCGAGCGAGGAGGCAAATAAAGCGCGACGCGGAGCGGCGCGCTTCATTTTCCCGAGATCGGAATGTGCCACTTTCAGCTCGAATGCGCACACTCCGTTTTAAGCGCGATTCACAATAAATTAGGTCAATAAATGGAACGAAATGTCAGTTGAATAATTTTAATCGTTCCCTCTCAGTCACACCGACTATATTCTCGTATCTTTTCGCTCTCTTTCACTCATTGCTATGGTAAATTCGTTTTTTCAACATAAAATCGATATTTACCAGACCAAATTTAAATTTTTGCAAAGTTAACCATTAAGTACGTGAAATTTTAGTATACGAGAAAAGTTTTGTTAATTTTTGAAAGAATTTTAGTGTCATCTCAAAGAAGAACATTAGTAGTTCTTATAACCCAAAAATAAATAAATAGTTTTCATAGCACAATGGGTTTTATTTTGCTTAATGTTAATAGAGCCAAGGTACATCACCTCTGTTGTACCTAGGCCACTAATTTTAAAATCTTCTAGCAATTCGATTAAACGGTTGGTAATGCTTTCAAATATTTTACGACGAATACCTTATTAGTGCCCCGCTACGATGCAATTGATTTTATCAACAAATTGTTACATAAACAATTTATAAAAAATTACAAGCGAAAAAAGGGCCAAGGTACGACAGGTTCCCCTATATAACACACTAATACAATTACACTTTTAAAGAAAATAAATGTGGCAACGCTGTCAATGCCCCATAGACGTACATATATTGTGCTTCGTGTATACCGGGTGTCCCGAAAATAATTGACAAGCGAAAAAGAGAAGATAGAGGATAGAATTTCGAAACGAAAAGTTTTTGGTGTTTTTTCACCTGACGCACCCTTAATTAGCTATTAATTAAATACAGTAGCCGATCGAGAGCGCCCTTCAGAGAAACTTTTAAGTACAAAATAATTTAGAGATTTTTTCCCTAAGCTGTTTTAAAATTTTTCGAGTTAACATATTTTTTTCAAAAGTTTGACGTACCCCAATCGTCGATCTAAAAATAAATGGCCGGCTTCTTACGATTCGTCTACCCAAAATCGACAATGTTGCAAATTTATTCGCGGATTTACACAAATCCCGAAGGTGGCAGAACATCAAAAGCGTTCGGAAACGAATAAAAAAGCAGCAACAATAATAATAAAAAAATCCGTGTATAATTTCGTCGTAAACTCGTTTTTCGGCGAGATATTTGCGTTCGGATCAATCGCAATATTTGCGGTGTTCCGAACGCACCCCGCGAGCTTGTTTGCACATCTATTTTTTTTTGCTCCCCTTTCGGTGCGCACTAAATAAACAAGACGATCTTCATTCTGTGCGCCCTGTAAGCTATTATGAGTCATTAAAATATCTCGTCTCAGAAGTAATTAACCGAACGTTCTGCACAATGTTATTTTTTAGTCGGTTAAGTAGTCGTCTCAAGGCTAGCTCTGTTTCATATAACAACTCGTATCAACTTTTTTCTTTTTCCTTCGCTTTTATCATAAAAAGTCGGATAACTATACTAGGAGGCCTGTCCCCGAGATGAACGAACGTTCTATTATTTAATTTTTTTTTTCAATTCGGTCTCGATTTTTATTCGAAACGGTCCTTCGATCGATTCCCACCGCCGTTTGCGCAGATTTTATTGAAGTCGTGCTGATTTTGGCGCGCCGAGGGTAAGATTTTGGCGGGCGACGAAAGCTGCGCGCGCGCAGTTCGCGAAAAATCGACGGCACAAAGTTAGCCATGGAATAAAGCAATAAAAATTTTCTTAAGGCGGTCATCAATGGTTCCCCCGTCCTATACTGCCTTTTTTTATAGCCAAAGTCGGATAAAAGCGGACTTTCTTTTACATCCGGCTCGAAGGACCAAAATATGTTAGGTGAGAGACCTGGCGTACTCGACGTTGATTTTTCGAGCAATTAAGAGCCGAAGTTGTCGGTTAATTTGCGCAACATAAAAATTTGTGAACGGTTCTTAAAAAAATTTGAGAAATTTTGAATCGGCCGACCTTTCGTATAGGCTTCAAAACCAATGGGCGCGCGATGTAATTTTTTTAAAGTGCGCTGCAGTTTGCGATCGGATCGACCCAATTTCGAAAAAAAAAAGAAAACGAAGAGTATCGAATAAAAAAATTGATGCCGCATTAAAAACGTAACAAAGCCCGCGCCGTGTACGAGCATTTCTATTAGAAAAAAAAAACCTAATAAGTTTCACTTCTCCACTCTCCCATGCGCGCATTGTTCTTTTCTGAATGGGGGCCTCTTTAAAAATAATCAACTACGAGGCTGTAAATTTCTCGTCGCGTCACTTACCGCTCGTTATTTTAAGCCATGGGAATAATTGCGCTTTTTATTAGCTTTACGGCGAAGATCTCTTGCGCGCGGCTGAAACAATGGGGAGAACAAGTGAAAGGCTTTCGCCTAAAAGGGCGGCGACTTTTCGCCTTCGGCCGTCGGCAAATTCTCTTTTATACAGCGCTTTTCGCTTTCAAAGACAAAAAAAAATCGCCCCGTGGTTTAACTAAAAAAAAAAAAAATGACTTAAAGTTTTACGTTAGCGATATATATGGGGAAACGTGTTGTACCTTGGCCCTTTTTTTAAATTGTATATGTAACAATTTAACAATTAGTGGTTAACTATGCAAAAATTTAAATTTAGTCTAGTAAATATCGATTTCATGTTGGAAAAACGTATTTACCATAGCAAATGAGTGGAAGAGAGCGAAAAGATACGACAATGTGGTCGGTGTGACTGAGAGGAACGATTAAAATTATTCAACTGACATTTCGTTCCATTTATTGACCTAATTTATTGTGAATCGTGCTTAAACGGTGTGACATTCGAGCTCAAAGTGGCACATTCCGATCTCGGAAAATGAAGCGCGCCGCCCGCGTCGCGCTTCATTTGCCTCCTCGCTCGGAAATGTGCCACTTTTCGCTCGAACGCGCACATCCTCGTATTTTTTAATTTGTCTAATTTATCCTAGGCGCCCCAAAATCAAAAATTTTAATTTAATTTACTAAATATCGATTTTATGTTTGAAAAACGTATTTACCATAGCAACGAGTGGAAGAGAGCGAAAAGATACGATAATCCTGTAAGTGCAAGTGTGAAGGAACGATTAAAATCATTTAACTAGTTTATCGTGTAATTTATCGACCTAAATTCGTTGTGAATCGAGCTTAAAACCGATGTGCGCATTCGAGCTCAAGTGGCACATTCCGATCTCGGAATGAAGCGCGCCGCTCCGCGTCGCGTTTCATTTGCCTCCCTCGCTCGGAAATGTGCCACTTTTCGCTCGAATGCGCACATCCTCGTATTTTTTACATTTGTCTAATTTATCCTAGGCGCCTCAAAATCAAAAATTTTAATTTAATTTACTAAATATCGATTTTATGTTTGCAAAACGTATTTACCATAGCAACGA
This sequence comes from Sinopyrophorus schimmeli, assembly GCA_036325965.1. NCBI lineage: Eukaryota > Metazoa > Arthropoda > Insecta > Coleoptera > Elateridae > Sinopyrophorus > Sinopyrophorus schimmeli. Next base: position 255,253 of record JARFIZ010000037.1, read on the forward strand.
GTGGAAGAGAGCGAAAAGATACGATAATACTGTAAGTGCAAGTGTGAAGGAACGATTAAAATTATTTAACTAGTTTATCGTGTAATTTTTCGGCCTAAATTCGTTGTGAATCGAGCTTAAAACCGAGTGTGCGCATTCGAGCTCAAAGTGGCACATTCCGATCTCGGGAAAATGAAGCGCGCCGCTCCGCGTCGCGCTTCATTTGCCTCCCTCGCTCGGAAATGTGCCACTTTTCGCTCGAACGCGCACATCCTCGTATTTTTTAATTTGTCTAATTTATCCTAGGCGCCCCAAAATCAAAAATTTTAATTTAATTTATTAAATATCGATTTTATGTTTGAAAAACGTATTTACTATAGCAACGAGTGGAAGAGAGCGAAAAGATACGATAATCCTGTAAGTGCAAGTGTGAAGGAACGATTAAAATCATTTAACTAGTTTATCGTGTAATTTATCGACCTAAATTCGTTGTGAATCGAGCTTAAAACCGAGTGTGCGCATTCGAGCTCAAAGTGGCACATTCCGATCTCGGGAAAATGAAGCGCGCCGCTCAAGCCTCCCTCGCTCGGAAATGTGCCACTTTTCGCTCGAATGCGCACATCCTCGTATTTATTGAATATATTTATACTAAGTTTTACACGCGGTTATATTTAATTTAATTTCTATTGATCTCATACATTAACAAAGTACATTGGCCAGCTGCTGCTAACTTTACGTCAATGTCTGTCAATGTGGCATTTGCAATACCGAAAATTATAGGTCGCGAAAGCGCGCAAATATTAAAAAAAATAAAGTTGCCCTAGGTACAAAGGGACCAAGGTACAACACGTTCCCCTACATCTATAGAGCATTGACAGCGTCGCTATATTTATTTTCTTTAAAAGTCGAATCGTATTAGTGTGTTATATGTGAAGTACAATCTCTGACAAAAATAAAACACTTCCGTCCATCACAAATATTAAACGTTTTGTACTCACTGTCGACCTGCACTTTTAGCTCCGACTGTCACTAATTGTCAACAATGTAATACAATTTTGAACAGCTCGTTTACAATTGACCAAGATCTTTAAAAACAAATTAATTTTCTCAAAAACGCCCACAACTCTTTCTCGTCAGATTAAAAATCGCAAAAGGTCCACTTTCGGACCACCCCATAGATCAGTCTTGAAGTAACTGCCCCACATCTCCCATAATAATTTTTTTTTTCGATTCGAAATACATTTTTAGGCTTTAACGAGCGCTTAACGATGGCAAAAAGCAAACAACAGTTCAACCACCTTAGCAATTCGAATCGAAACACCGTCGAACGCAAAATCGTCGTATTCCGGCAGTCGAACTTTCGATTTATTATCGAATAAATTTACCCGCACTCTAAATATTTAATAACATCGTCCGACCAATAAATTAGTGTGTTATATGTGAAGTACAATCTCTGACAAAATAAAACACTTCCGTCCATCACAAATATTAAACGTTTTGTACTCACTGTCAAGACCTGCACTTTTAGCTCCGAGGCTGTTCACTAATTGTCAACAATGTAATACAATTTTGAACAAGCTCGTTTACAATTGACCAAGATCTTTCAAAACAATATTAATTTTCTCAAAACGCCCACAACTCTTTCTCGTCAGATTAAAAATCGCAAAGGTCCACTTTCGGACCACCCATAGATCAGTCTTGAAGTAACTGCCCACATCTCCCATAATAATTTTTTTTCGATTCGAAATACATTTTTAGGCTTTAACGAGCGCTTAACGATGGCATTAAAAGCAAACAACAGTTCAACCACCTTGCAATTCGAATCGAAACACCGTCGAACGCAAAATCGTCGTATTCCGGCAGTCGAACTTTCGAATTTATTATCGAATAAATTTGACCCGCACTCTAAATATTTAATAACATCGTTGGCCAATAAATTAGCCGAAAAGTTAGTTAATTCATTTTAATCGTTCCCTCTCTCTCGCACCGACAAAATTATCGTATCTTTTCGCTCCCTTCCACTCATTGCTATGGTAAATGCGTTTTTCAAACATAAAATCGATATTTACCGAATTAAATTAATTTTTTGATAAGAAAGAGCGAATAATAAATTAGAAAAATCAAATAAATACGAGGATGCGTGCATTCGAGCGAAAAGTGGCACATTTTCCCGAGATCGAAAATGTGCCACTTTGAGCTCGAATGCGCGCGCTCGGTTTTGAGCGCGATTCACAATAACTAATTTGCTTTCATCGTCGGCCAACTTCGTGCCGTCAATTTTTCGTGAATTGCGCGCGCGCGCAGCTCGCGTTTCCCGCCAAAATCTCAAAAGAAGTATAACTTCAACGAAATCTGCGAAAAGGCGGCGGGAATCGCGATCGAAGGACCGTTTCCAATAAAAATCGAGATCGAATTGGAAGAAAAAAAAATTAAATAATAGAACGTTCGTTCATCTCGGGGACAGGCCTCCTAGTATAGTTATCCGACTTTTTATGATAAAAGCGAAAGAAAAAGAAAAAAGTTGATACGAGTTGTTATATGAAACAGAGCTAGCCTTGAGACGACTACTTAACCGACTAAAAAATAACATTGTGCAGAACGTTCGGTTAATTACTTCTGAGACGAGATATTTTAATGACTCATAATAGCTTACAGGGCGCACAGAATGAAGATCGTCTTGTTTATTTAGTGCGCACCGAAAGGGGAGCAAAAAAAAATAGATGTGCAAACAAGCTCGCGGGGTGTGTTCGAAAAACTGCAAATATTGCGATTGATCCGAACGCAAATATCTCGCCGAAAAACGAGTTTACGACGAAATTATACACGGATTCTTTATTATTATTGTTGCTGTTTTTTTTTTTTAATTTTTATTCGTTTCTGAACGCTTTTGATGTTCTGCCACCTTCGGGATTTGTGTAAATCCGCGAATAAATTTGCAAATTTTGGTAGACGAATCGTAAGAAGCCGACCGTTTATTTTTAGACGAGGCGCAATCGAAGACGAGGTGTGTCAAACTTTTGAAAAAAATATGTCACCTCAAAAAATTTTAAAACAAAAGCTTTAGGAAAAATCTCCAAATTATTTTGTACTTAAAATTTCATCCAAAGGGCGCTCCCGATTGGCTACTGTATTTAATTAATAATTAATTAAAGGTGCGTCAGGTGAGAAAACACAAAAAACTTTTCGTCTCGAAATTTTATCCTCTATCCTCGCTTTTTTGCTCGTCAATTATTTTTGGGACACCCAGTATACACAAAACACAATATATGTTCGTCTATAGAGCATTGACAGCGTTGCCACATTTATTTTCTTTAAAAGTGTAATCGTATTAGTGTGTTATATAGGAGAAGCTGTTGTTCCTTGGCCCTTTTTTCACTTGTAATTTTTTTTTAAATTGTATAAGTAACAATTTGTTGATAAAATAAATTGCATCCCAGTGGGGCACTAATAAAGCGTTCATCCTAAAAGATTTAAAAGCATTACCAACCGTTTACTCAAATTGCTAGAAGATTTTATGTTGGAAAAACGTATTTACCATAGCAATGAGTGGAAGGGAGCGAAAAGATACGAAAATAGGGACAGTGCGAGTGAGAGGGAACGATTAAAATTATTCAACTGATATTTCATTCCATTTATTGACCTAATTTATTGTGAATCGTGCTTAAAACGGAGTGTGCACATTCGAGCTCAAAGTGGCACATTCCGATCTCGGAAAATGAAGCGCGCCGCCCGCGTCGCGCTTCATTTGCCTCCCTCGCTCGGAAATGTGCCACTTTTCGCTCGAATGCGCACATCCTCGTATTTATTGAATATATTTATATTAATTTTTACACGGGGTTATATTTAATTTAATTACACCAAAGAAATATAACTTCTTACGCGGGTACATATGTACACATACCATTATTTTCATCAAAATGATAAATTAGTAGGGAAATCTGTTGTACTTTGGCCCTTTTTTTACTTGTAATTTTTTTTAAATTGTATATGTAACAATTTATTGATAAAATGAATTGCATCGTAGTGGGGCACTAATAAGGCATTCATCATAAAATATTTCTAGGCATTACCAACCGTTTACTCAAATTGCTATAAGATTTAAAAATTTCTGGATCTATGACCTAGGTACAACAGAGGTGATGTACCTTGGCTCTATTCGCATTAAGCAAAATGAAAGCCATTGTTCTATGAAAACTATATATTTATTTTTGGATTATAAGAACTACTAATGTTCTTCTTTGAGATGACACTAAAATTGTTTCAAAAATTAACAAAACTTTTCTCGTATACTAAAATTTCATACTTAATGGTTAACTTTGCAAAAATTTAAATTTTTCGTTAGACTTGAGAGGGGTATGTTATCTGAAGCAAAATAAAAAAAAATAGGAATTTATAACAAAGGTATATCTAAATTTTTATTTATTGCCCGTCGATCTTAGTGCCAAGGTACAACTTATTGACGGTGACCGAGGTACAACACACCGACCCTTGACGTTTAAACTCAAAAATAAAATTAAAGATTATGCTTTGCCAAAATCAGACCACTACTATGCAAACATTAATAAATAATCGTTCTATTACGACGAGTCATTTGTAATTAGGTAATAAAAATCAATAAGATATTTAAGTAAAAAAATAGAAAAAGCCTTACTTTTTTTCGATTAAAAATTTCAATTGATCTCATACATTAACAAAGTACATTGGCCAGCTACCGCTAACTTTACGTTAATATCTGTCAATGTGGCATTCGAAAAATCGAAAATTATGGGCCACGAAAGTCCGCAAATATTAGAAAAAAATAAAGTTGCGCTAGGCACAAAAGGACCTAGGTACAACAGGTTCCCCTACTTATATATGTAATTGAGCGGTCGGATAGTAGAAGGCGCCGGAGGTACCGCCACACCGAGGGCCCACTGTAGTCGGAAATTGCGATTGCACATTGTGTAAGGCCCGAATCCTTTCGACGCAAAGATTCTCTGCGTTTCGCAATTTATGCGGCCATTGTGGCTTTAATGGAATTAACCGAGCATATCTCTGCAATTTCCTAGCAAATTTATAATCGCGCATTAGATTAAACTATTAAAGAATTCTAACGTACGCATGCACGTACTTATTACGTACTCGCCGATTCTGCTCGGATAAAATAATTAATAATTAACCGGTCGCAATTACTAAAAGGGCGTTGAAATCTCGTTGCGTCTTCCTTCATTCCATAAATAACTCTCGACGCGCCCTTTTTTTTTCGCTTTTCGTTCCCAGCGTTTTTTTTTTGTGTAAAACTAATTACCATTTCTGCGGTCGGAAAATCGCAATTTTACGATCGATCAATTAAAATCGATAACTTTTGCGTCGCGATCGAAAAATCGTAGAAACGTAGCGCTTTTTTCAATGCGCAAGAAAAACGCGTATTTTCCCCCGTAATTCGAATTTATTTATTGCAAATCGCGCTCAATTGCAATAGGAAAGACCTTAATTCCGAATCGGGGAATGTTGAATGGCGAAATCGCCTATTAAAGCGTATCAATAATATCGAAAAAGACAAAAGCGTGCTGTTTGTTGAAAGGCAGATTAAATTAATTGATTTCATCTTTCAATGCGCGAGTCGATTTGTTTTGGTTTCCTTTAAAATCGTTTTTGGATTATTTAAAATTGAAAAGCAGGTCGGGGAGTGGGGGGGCAGAGGGTGCCGATCAAATTGCGAATGAATTGATTCGAAAGAGGACAGGTGCGGGGTCATTTTTTAAATTGGTAAATCGATTAGTTTTGAGAGTTATATTTATTATTAATAATAATGGACGTGTAGGCCTTTTTTATTTCAAAATAGGTTTTGTTTCTAAATTTTTAATTGATGTTGGGCATTTTTTTTATTTTAATAAAACGATCTGCGACGAAACTCGATTTAAAATTTTATTCTTGTGCAAGATGTTTTTTCGATCCAAAATTTTTTTAAAATGTAAGCAGATGTTTATACGTTTTTTTTGCGTTAAAATAAATTTTAAACGTAAATCATTTTTATTAGTTATCGTACAAGTCACATTTGAAGACGCCGTCGTAAGGCGACGTTAGGTAAGAGACCTAACATGTTTTGGTCCTTCGAGCCGGATATAAAGAAAAGTCTGTTTATACAACATTAAAACATTAAAAAATCGTGGCTCGGTTATTTGTGAGCGATTCTTTAAAAACTTTAGAAATATTGAATCCACGGTCTCCTTTCGGCTTCGTATAGGCTTTAAAAACCATAGGCGTGCCATTAAAAAATTTAAAAAAAAATCGCCATTTATTTTAGTCAAATTTCGACTTTTTTAAGGGTTTTTCAATTCACAACGTGAACGTCAGCAAAAGTCGCGATTCTTACGGTGGTTCCTCTTATTCAATTTCTCGGTGTCCCATAGCTCATTATAAAAGAAAAAAAATTCGAAAAGAAAATTGTTCGATTTGAATACAGAGAGACCTCCCAGTAATCTAAAGGTATGTAACGAAAAAAAAAATTTTATAATAACAATAGGCCGATAGAAAGAAATCGTAAGAAGACAATGCTCTATTTAATGCGATTGTCATTGTGTTTAATGAGAAGCCTTCTCAATGTTTGATTGCAGGCCATAATTCAAGAGGTACGGTTAAATATTCAATTTCCTTCGGTTTACAAGTTTGTCACGACAAAGTCGTCCCCCCGATAAACGTCCGCGCTTCCCAATGGCACGCGAACAAAATTAGCGAATTTCGCTTCGACAAAGTGCGCTACGCGTCCCACTTTTCTTCGATTTTCGCGATTTATTGCGCCGAAAGTCGAAATCGCCCATTTTTTCGTCTGCTTCTTCTTGTTAGGACTCCTCGTACACGTAAGCCGATTACAAAATAAATTAGTTCCGAGAGCAATTTGTAAAAGTCGTCTAGCGTTCTTATTTGAGGAATAGAGTCGTGCCGAAAAAATCGCATTAAGAAAGTTTCCATGTGTGCATGTGTGTGTGTGTGTGTGTGTGTGTAATTTCCTGATTCTGAATGAAAGCCATGGGACCTCTCTTGTTGAAAAAAGGCCCCGAGGCTTCGCTTTCTCTCCGCGACAGATGGGGGGCTCCCTATCGTTTTAAATGAATTAAAATTTATTGGTCGGACGATGTTATTAAATATTTAGAGTGCGGGTAAATTTATTCGATAATAAATCGAAAGTTCGTAAACGAATACGACGATTTTGCGTTCGATCGTGTTCCGATTCGAATTGCAAAGGTGGTTGAACTATTGTTTGCTTTTTGCTATGGTAAAAACGTTTTTCGAACATAAAATCGATATTTAGTAGACTAAATTTAAATTTATGATTTGAAAGTGGGAAGGATAAAGTAAACAAATGCAATAAATACGAGGATGTGCGCATTCGAGCGAAAAGTGGCACATTTCCGAGCGAGGGAGGCAAATGAAGCGCGACGCGGAGCGGCGCGCTTCATTTTCCCGAGATCGGAATGTGCCACTTTGAGCTCGAATGTGCACACTCCGTTTTAAGCACGATTCACAATGATTTATGCCAATAAATTAAATGATAAATTAGTTGAGTAATTATAATCGGTCTTTCTCGCTCGCACCGACAAGATTCTCGTATCTTTTCGCTCCCTTCCACTCATTGCTATGGTAAAAACGTTTTTCAAACATAAAATCGATAGTTAGTAAACAAAATTTAAATTTATGATTTGAAAGTGGGAAGGATAAAGTAAACAAATGCAATAAATACGAGGATGTGCGCATTCGAGCGAAAAGTGGCACATTTCCGAGCGAGGGAGGCAAATGAAGCGCGACGCGGAGCGGCGCGCTTCATTTTCCTGAGATCGGAATGTGCCACTTTGAGCTCGAATGTGCACACTCCGTTTTAAGCACGATTCACAATGATTTATGCCAATAAATTAAATGATAAATTAGTTGAGTAATTATAATCGGTCTTTCTCGCTCGCACCGACAAGATTCTCGTATCTTTTCGCTCCCTTCCACTCATTGCTATGGTAAAAACGTTTTTCAAACATAAAATCGATAGTTAGTAAACAAAATTTAAATTTATGATTTGAAAGTGGGAAGGATAAAGTAAACAAATGCAATAAATACGAAGATGTGCGCATTCGAGCGAAAAGTGGCACATTTCCGAGCGAGGGAGGCAAATGAAGCGCGACGCGGAGCGGCGCGCTTCATTTTCCCGAGATCGGAATGTGCCACTTTGAGCTCGACTGCGCACACTCCGTTTTAAGCACGATTCACAATGATTTATGCCAATAAATTAAATGATAAATTAGTTGAGTAATTTTAATCGGTCTTTCTCGCTCGCACCGACAAGATTCTCGTATCTTTTCGCTCCCTTCCACTCATTGCTATGGTAAAAACGTTTTTCAAACATAAAATCGATATTTAGTAAACAAAATTTAAATTTATGATTTGAAAGTGAGAAGGATAAAGTAAACAAATGCAATAAATACGAAGATGTGCGCATTCGAGCGAAAAGTGGCACATTTCCGAGCGAGGGAGGCAAATGAAGCGCGACGCGGAGCGGCGCGCTTCATTTTCCGAGATCGGAATGTGCCACTTTGAGCTCGAATGGCACACTCCGTTTTAAGCACGATTCACAATGATTTATGCCAATAAATTAAATGATAAATTAGTTGAGTAATTTTAATCGGTCTTTCTCGCTCGCACCGACAAGATTCTCGTATCTTTTCGCTCCCTTCCACTCATTGCTATGGTAAAACGTTTTCAAACATAAAATCGATATTTAGTAAACTAAATTTAAATTTATGATTTGAAAGTGAGAAGGATAAAGTAAACAAATGCAATAAATACGAAGATGTGCGCATTCGAGCGAAAAGTGGCACATTTCCGAGCGAGGGAGGCAAATGAAGCGCGACGCGGAGCGGCGCGCTTCATTTTCCCGAGATCGGAATGTGCCACTTTGAGCTCGAATGCGCACACTCGGTTAAAAGCCCGATTACCAAACGTCCCGTTTTAATAAAAAAAAAAATTGTTCACGTTAGTTATACCCCACCTAGAACACGGAAGGTTAAGACAAATCTATGGGGTGGTCCAAAAGTGGACTTTTTGCGATTTTTAATCGGACGAGAAAGAGTCGTGGGCGTTTTTGGGAAAATCAATTTTTTTTTAAAGATCTTTTTCAACAATAAACGAGTTGTTCAAAACTGTATAACGTTATTGACAATTAGTGACAGTCAAAGCTAAAAATACAAGTCAACAGTGAGTACAAAAAATTAAATATTTTCGATAGACGGAAGTATTTTATTTTTGTCAGAGATTGTACTTAATAGGGCAACCTGTTGTAGCAATAAGCAAAAAAATATTTTTGACAAAAAATACCGACATCAAAATTTTAATTCGAATTTGAAAGATCGCCAAAAACCAGTTTTTTCGCGGGTTTTTTATTTCTACAAAACTAAGTACCCTTAATATCAAAAAAACACAACCTCATAAATCTGATGATCGAAGCGCGTTCGAAAAATCTCGCCGATTAATCCGATCGAAAATTAAGCGCCGAAACTTAAAATTAGAAAATTTTTGAAGCACTTCGACAAAAAAAAACAATCGAAGCACTCATCCTTCCAAAGTTGAAAGACCGATAATTATATTCTGCATATCAATTTTTTTTTTGAGGCCGGCGTTAATGTTTCTTCGGTTAACGACTCAATAAAAACAGTTTTTAGAGGGCATAAAGACGATGCACGTCTTAACTTCCTCTTCCAGAGCCGTTTTCCAAAAAAAAAAATCGAGTCGCGCTTGCTGCGTTTTATTTTATTCGGGCCTCGATTATTATTTATTTTTTTTGTAATCATAATTTTTATAAAGTAATTTAGCACATTTTTAAATGGAAATAAATGCGTCAATACAAAAAATTACATTTTTATTAAATCTTTTGGCGCCCCCCTTCGCTCTTTCGCCGCAAATCCCCACGTAGCCCCCCCCCAGTTCGGCTTCAATTCGATCGATTTTCCAAAAAAAAAAACGTGTGCGTGGTCTCTATATTTCTAAGCCGATTTTCATCAAATTTCGTTTTATTTCCGGTCCGTCCAACGAACGAATCGATCGAATCGACGAAAGCGAACTATTTCCGCGGCACTCTTAGCGAAATCAAGGACAAGGCGATAAATTCAATTTCATTACAATTAATGTACGCAAACGGTAAACCGATTTGTTATGAATAGCGCCACGTTTTTGCCTCTTAATTAAGCGCGCGGAATTTTAATTAAATTCGCAAAAAAATCACACATTTTTTATTTCGGTTCGAACGCCCACCACCACCTCGACGCCGCTCGAAGTCGCGAAAAATGGGAACGGAGCGCGACGACATTCTTGTCGGACGAGTTTTATTTCGGGGAGGGGAGATAAAAAAAAAGGGCACCGATGACGGAGCCGATTTAATTTTTAGGTAACGACGCTTTCGAGATCACATCCGTTTTGTAAACAATTAGGTTTTAACAATAGCCGAAATGTGTTGCCGGCCCACGTGCCGCCACACATTCTTAAACATTTGTCGCTTATTGTTTGCACACCCACTTTTTAAGTGTCGAAGCTCCTCTGCTCGTTTGTTTTTGCGTTTTTTTTTGGTGTCCTTCTTTTCGGTTTCGGGTAGGTACACAATTGTTATGGTTAATTCGAAAATTAATGACTTTTCGATCGTAGAGGAATTTTCCTAAGCGTTTGGGCGAAACAACAACGACGACGATGAAGAGGAAAAAAAAACGATGAAACCGAGAAATTTGAACCATGAAAGGTAGGCAGTACCTGCATCTTCCTTGATACCTGGTACCTGTAATCAGAGAGATGGGTTCTCGGAACCGCGTCTCTCGGATCCGCCCAACTGCACATGCCATAACTGTGACACATCTACCTTAATAGATATTTTACAGGGTGGCTCGTAAATCGTTTATTTTCACTTCGGGGTTTTTCCTCGACGAAGAGTTAATTGTTTGACGTGCGGATAGATTAAAAGTTGTGTCGTTTGGCGTTCGGATTTTGACTTTTATTATGGCTAAGTGATTTCTGTTGTCTTTTATTTTTTTCATTTTTTGTAAAAAAATATTAATTAATTTAAATTTAGATTGAACTATAGTATAAATAATTTGTGGTCGGAAAATGCGATTTTTATAACGCACGTTGACGTTTTGGAATAAATTAATAAAAATCACATAATTGTTCTGTGAAAAATAAGGTCCCGATACAAAATAACAAAGTTGAGTCCAAAATAAGGACCAATAATAGCCCCCAACAATTTTCTGACGTAAAGTACGCAAAAAAGTGCCCCAAGAAAGTTTTAACAGAATTAATTTATAATTAACCCCTTGACATACAAAAAATCGAATTTGATGAATCCGAAAAAAACTATTAATTTGGCCCAGCTTAACTGTTATGAGCATACACAAATAACATAAAATAAATAATTAATAGTTTTAAAATATTTTGAAATATTTAGAGCAGTGGTTCCCAATCTTTTTTTAACATTCCCACCTAAGTCATTCTAAAATTTTGATGCATATAATATATAACATATAAATATTTTTTTATATTTAAAAATTGAATTATTCCATAAATGAAGCCTAATTACAACTTGTTCAAGACACAAGATTTAGGTTTTAGCAAGAAATCACTAGGAAATTATTAAGAAAAAGAAACAATAAGTAAATTTTAAAAACATAAACTAAAAAATATTTTTATATCGATAGCTCGAATTTTTGATAACGCGAATTATTTTTTGTTTCTCTTCAACTTCGACCTATCGAGGTTTGACTGTATTTAATTTTATAAATTTAATATTTCTGAACAATTAAGATAATTTATTTATTGATTTTTCTCCAATATTAATTTTGTTTGCGTAAATTAATGATCTTCAAAGTTTTTTGAAAAACCACAAATTCTGTATTTACTCTATTTGAGTTTTCTGAAAATACATAATATTTTTCATCAAAATTTCCTTTTAAATTTACCGAATAAAGTTTTGTTTTATTCAATTTGTGTTATACAAAAAAATTGATAATTAAAATTTCTAAAGTTCTTAAATATATTTTAAAAATTTTCCAAGATATTAATTTATTTAATTTGAGTTGTCTAAAACTTAAAATAATTTATTCTTCGAGTTTACTTTAATAATTTTGCTAAATGTTTAAAACTGAATTTCATTCTATGTAAAAAAAACCGGTGCATGTACTATGTACGCACGTTAGAAGTAATACTTCTTTGGCGCGACTAAATTAAATATAACAACGCGCTATGTTGCGCTTGTGTATAGCTAGACCAGTGGTTATCAAACTATATGTTACTGCGCATATGTCGTTTTATTTGAATACATTGCTATTTCCTTTTAAATCCAAAAGTAATTTAAACAAATTGAATAAATGAAGATGTGCGCGTTCGAGCGAAAAGTGGCACATTTTCGAGCGAGGGAGGCAAATGAAGCGCGACGCGGAGCGGCGCGCTTCATTTTCCCGAGATCGGAAATGTGCCACTTCGAGCTCGAATGCGCACACTCGGTTTTAAGCACCATTCACCATGATTTAGACCAATATATTAGATAAAAAATCAATACCATAACTTTAATCGTTCCATCTCGCTCGCACCAACACGATTCTCGTATCTTTTCGCTCGCTCCCACTCATTTGCTATGGTAAAAATACATTTTTCGAACATTTTGACTCAAATTAAAATTTTGATATAAAAGAGCGAACGAATAAATGAGAAAAACGTAATAAATACGAAGATGCGCGCGTTCGAGCGAAAAGTGGCACATTTCCGAGCGAGGGAGGCAAATGAAGCGCGACGCGGAGCGGCGCGCTTCATTTTCCCGAGATCGGAAATGTGCCACTTTGAGCTCGAATGCGCACACTCGGCCATAAGCAACTTTACAAGAATTAATTTACTCTCTGACAATTCGCAATTAAATATTACAGAATTATATTAATAACAAAATTCCCAAATCGCCAATTTTGTGCCTTTTAACAAAATTATTGTTGAAAACGCACCTTTTTCGGAACATAAAATTGAATACAGTTCTTGACGTCTTAGAGACGTCAAAATCTACAATGACAACCTAAATGATTGACGTCATTGTATGTCAAGGGGTTAATAACAAAGTTGACAAAATTTGAGGTTTTGTAAAATCAATAATTTGGGTACTTTTGTTATTTTTCAAAATAGTTCCAGACAATTATATATATTTGAAATCAGAATAAAATAGACTTCTATTTTCTGTCGAAAAAACGTAAGAGTCCCATTTAAAATAACAAAGTTGGGCCCAAAATGGGGACAAATAATGGCCCCAACATTTTTTCGACTTTGCCGTCGTAAAGTACGCAAAAAAGTGCCCCAAGAAAGTTTTTACAGAACTCATTTATCTCAACTAACAACAAAGTTAGCGAAAAAGAGTTTTCGCGAAAAACCCTTCAATTTGGTGGAAAACCCTTCTTCAAGTGGAAAACCCTTTTACGCTTGGGGATGGTTTTATTAAATATCTGCGTTGTTTTTCGAAATTTTCCTAGACTGTTTGGTATCGTTGGAACCGTAAAGAAATGAGCCTTTTAATGAGCGCAAAATAAAACGCAGCGCCTCCTTGATTTAACGAAGTTAGCGCGCAAACTGACGCAATTAAAGCCCGACAAAAATCTAAGCTTCACCAGCGCAAAGAGCGGAAAAAGTGCCCCAAGAAAGTGTTTAATGAATTAATTTATCTCAACAAATAGCAAAGTTAGAAAAAATTGAGTTTTCATTTTGGGAGTAAAATAATGAAAACCACATAATGTTTCAAAAACTACCGGAGATAAACAAATACGCTTTTCACCGCATTAAAATATATTAAATTTCGCAACTTTGAATAAGTTTCATGTTAAAAAATTAACAGAATCGCAAATGTTGAAAAAGCACGTTAACTTGTAATTCTCGCGCGCTTATAAACAATTAAAAAATATTTTTATAAAAATCGCGCGGACACCTATCGCCTCAATTTTAGTCCTTTTTCGATTGCCGAAGACCGCACTCAAGTTGGACAATTAAATTTTGAGAAATAAACAGTTTGTGCGCGAAAAACACAATTTTTATAACGCGCCCGGTTATTTTAGAGATAAAATAATTAACTTTCCAAAAACCCAAAAAAATGATCAAATATGAAATTGAAATAAATTAAAATTCGAATAAAATTTATAAATCAAAAAGGCTTCGCCAAAAAATCGAAAACAAACTTCGCGGACACATAAAAAAATCGAAAATTGGTTATAAAAAAAATTGTTTGCATAAAACTCGACTCAAATTTGGTCCTTTTTCGACTGATAAAAACCTCCTGTAATTCGGATGCCTCGTTTTCAAAAATCGATCAATTTAAGCCCAACGATTGCCATTTTTGTAAATGAAACAAGTCGTCCGTAGTTTTCAACTTATGAAAAAAATTATTTTTGTTGGTAATCGGAATTTTTCTACGGGCAAAATTTGCGAGAAGCAATCAATAAAAAATTTCTTAAAACCACTTAAGCTTAGTAAACAATTTAAACTCACCCAAAACTAATTTTTTTGAAAAATCCCATCCAGCACCCCACAATTTTTAACGTTCCAAAAAATGAACCTTCCACCCCGCTGCCGTTTTCCTAACTAAACTTAACGCCCACATTTTTATTTTTCAATGATATCGCTATCAAAAGATAAAAACGGCCTTGCCTTTTAAATTCGGAAAATTCCATCGTTCGATTAAGTCTGTCCGTCTTTAATTTCGAGCCGAAACAAAGATTATTTAATTCGGTCTTGCGTTTGCACCAAAAAAAAAAAGTTAATTAAAATTGTACTTCTGGCCTTTGAAAAGTCCGGAACAGGTGTATTTGATAATTAGAAATGGGACAAAAAGCGTCATTACCGCGGCCAAAGCAAAGAACTTTCCATTGTAATTGCACATTAAAGCAAGAATGTCATTTTGTCATTAAGACGCGTTTGTCTACGCGAAAACTTTCCATTCGAAGTAAAAATAATTGAAAAATAATTAAATTTGGCTTTCTATTTAATTTTTTAAGGTAAGTAGAACTAGAATAAAATTCTAATTCCGAACGAACTATTTACTCGCTTCTAGAATTCGAACGCAGAAGAAGAAGAAGAAGAAGAAAAAAATAATTTAAAAGAAGCAAAAAGAAGTGCGAGCATCTTCTCTTTTGGTCATATTCGGATTCGTCGAAGTGAAAGTTGGTCTTCGGACGCTCTTGGGACTACCTTTTAAAAAAATTTCCGATTTATTTACATTTTATATTGAGAAAAGTTAGATGCGATAACAACAGGTGAATTCGATTCACCTCCCAGCTATATTTTCTATTTATATTGACAACTTTCACAAATTTAAAAGAAGGCGTGTGTGTGTGTGTGTGTGTGTATGTGTGTTTGTTGTGTGTGTCGTAGTTTTTTAAATTTATTTACCGCCAGGAAAAAATACGAGCCATTAAAATTGCGTATTTCCGTACGACTTAATTGCATCACAAAGATAAATCTAGTTATATTACGCTTTTTGTTGCCGTTTTATTGCTCTTTAAGGAGGTTGACTCATTTTCTGGGATATTAAATAGAAATTTTTTAAATTGTTTTTTTTTTCCTATATTAATACATTAGTTTGGTCCTTTTTTTGTAAAATCAGAAGCTATAATTGAACTTCTTTTGGTTTTGAAAATGATCCGCATATGCTGGAATGGGTCCGATGACCATTTTTGAGTCCGAATAAAATAAAACAATTAATTGCGTTAAACTTCCTCAAAATAATTATTAAACGAACGTTAAGATTTTCCGAACTTAAAGTCTAAAGTAACTAAGCGCTATTATTTATGTGCATTTTTTGAAGAAAGATGTATTTTTTTGAAAAAATCGAGACACTTCCGGGGGTAGGTTTTGAAACTAATTTTTTCCGCGCTTAATTTAGAGTTTTTTCGTTCGGCCAAAACCGCGTTCGATTATCTTTTGCGGTTTTTGAGAAAAAACATTTTTTTTTGGTCATTTAAAATGAGATATGGGGGAGCTTCGCACCAAAGATCGGCAAAAAAATCTCATTTTACATTTTTTAAGTTTCTGCAATTTTTAATGTGTTTTGAATTTTCGAAGATTAATTTTATTTATTTTTTTTTTCAATTAAAAGTAAAATTAGTTTTAATAATAATGGAAAATTGGTGTTAAAAGAAACTTTCACTGTAGTAATTCGATAATTTTCAAATGACAATAATTATTATTATCCACAATCAAAATTATTTATAAAAAAATTATTTTTCAGATAATCAAAAAGCATATAATAGAAAATTCTAATTAAATACATTGTAAATATTTTAGTAAAAAGTTGGGAGCTCGATACCTCCCTTAATTTAAGAGATTTTTGAACGGGGTTTTATTTTTTTTATAATTCAGACTTTTCTAATTAAGGTTCGTCCAAAAATCTCAAATGCCTTAAGGCTAAATTTTGGAAAATAATTTCTAAAAAAATTAAACAATTTTGTTATTAAATACGTTGTAAGTAATTTATTAAAAATTTGGGAGCTCGATACCTCCCTTAATTTAAGAGATATTTGAACGGGGTTTTATTTTTTTTATAATTCAGACCATTCTGATTAAGGTTCGTCCAAAAATCTCAAATGCCTTAAAGCTAAACTTTGGAAAATAATTTCTGAAAGAAAATTTAACAATTTTGCTATTAAATACATTGTACATATTTTATTAAAAAGTTGGGAGCTCGATACCTCCCTTAATTTAAAAGATTTTTGAACGGGGTATTATTTTTTTTATAATTCAGACTTATCTGATTAAAGTTCGTCCAAAAATCTCAAATGCCTTAAGGCTCAATTTTGGAAAATAATTTCTAAAAGAAAATTAAACATTTTGCCATTAAATACGTTGTAAATAATTTATTAAAAATTTGGGAGCTCGATACCTCCCTTAATTTAAGACATTTTTGAACGGGGTTTTATTTTTTTTGTAATTCAGACTTATCTGAAAAGTTGAAAATTCATGCCTTGGTAATTAAAACTAATTCTAAAGAAATAACATTTTGCAAAATAATTAAAATTTAAAATTAAAATTAACAATTTCCATTAAATAAGTTTTGAAAATTTATTAAAAATTTGACTGATTAAACATCTCCCCAAATCTCAAAATTTCTTAACCAAAGGGTAAAATAATTTTAAATCAAATAACAATTGCCATTAAAAGTTGTAATAATATAATTTGATGTCTTTATCTAAGAGTTTTAAACAATTTTATTTATATCAGATAAAAATAGACAATAATATTTTGTCTTCAACGGTTTTAAAATTAATTAAAAATTGGATCGTACCTAAATTCACTTTAAATTTTCGAAAACAATTTCGATTAAAAGTTTTAAAATTAAAAAAAATTTATAAAAGAAAAAACCGATTTACGTTTAACAATTCCAAAAGGGCAATTGAATCAAATAAATGAATATGTTATTCAAAATAATTTAATTTCAGAACAATTTAAAATAATTTTTCATTACAGGATCGGTATTGACATAACAGTTTATTAAAACTATGAAATTTCAAACATTGTCCTTTTCATATCTTTGAAACTTACTGTAACTATAATAAATATTTAAAAACCATAATACCGATTTTCTATTTTTATTCAAATTTTCTACCCACTAACTTTCTCGTACAACTGAAAATTTATAAATAAAACCACTTCAAATCGTTTCTGACGGAAAACAATTTTAGCCCGTGCAACGTTTTCTTTTATCAATTTACCCTATTTCCCACATTAATTTCTTAAAATCTTCCCGATGTTATCCTTTTAATATACATCTTAATTATTTTTCAAAAAATTTAAACAACCCACCGAATAAATCAGATAAAAAAACAATTTTAATGACAATTTTGGGCTCGCGCGTTTTTTTAACCTAATAATTTTAACGTAATTTCGTCAGTCAATTTTTAAATTGGCACTTAAAATTTTTCCCAAATTTAACCAATTACGATTTAATATTTTTTCAAAAATTTTAAACAACCCACCGAATTTATTATGTTCCCTCCTTTGTAAAATCTACGGTCGCATTGAATCCCAATATACATCTTAATATTTCTAAAAAATTTTTTCAACGAAAATTTTTTCTTTCCTAACAATTTTTTTAATTTGGGAGCACGGGTTTTTTGGGCCCTTCGGGTAAATTTTTGTTTCCCCTTATGTTTAATTTTAAAAAACATCGTTGTTATTTTTCCCAAAAAAATTTTTAAAAACCCCCACCGAATACGTATAAATAAAATAATTTAAAAAAACCTATTAAATATCTCGACTAATTTTTCCTAATTGATTTTATTTCCAAATTTTCTCCAACCCAACTTAAACATTTCTCGTTACAACTAAAAACATTTATAAAAAGAGAACGAGCCACCCGATTCAAATGCGGTTTTCTCCGATCGGAAAAAAAAACAACTTTTAAGCACATACGGGCCCGCAAGCGTTTTCTTTCCTAATCAATTTTTTACGCCCTATTCGCACCGCACAATTTATTATGTCGTCGTCCTTCGGGAAAATCTTTTTCCCGATTGCATTGTATCCTTTTAATATACATCTTAATTATTTTCTCAAAAAAAATTTAAACAACCCACCGAAACATCTTCCCCAACGAAATCCTCAAAAATAAATAAACAAACCCGGCTGCTTACATAAATAAATAAAATCCATAAAAAATCCGTTTTCCACGACGAACAACAAATAAAGCACGTTTCTTCGCCACCAATGCCAAACCGCAACTACTTAAACACGTCAATTATTCGGGCAAGCAATTAGTGATAAAGCTAGTTGAAATTAAAACGAGAATTGTTAGACGTATTAGTCATTTCGAAGTTGGCTTACTTCCAGGTCGAAATAAGTTTGATTACTTATTGCTTCTTTACCTTTCGAAATAGTTTTTGCCGCCCAAATCCGCACGAATTAATTTTTGGCCGACGTCTTCGACGAAGAATGGGCCGTCGTAAATCCTAACCCACTTGTCTTGTTTACAAAATAACGTCGAGCCGAATTAATTAATTCTATTCGAACGTGGCGAAGAGTTTCTAAAAAGTTTATTGTGCTAATTGTTCGACGACGGACAGAAATGGGTTAACCCATCAAATTGTCGAGATTTAGATTTCTTCGAGAGAGTCGACGGAAAAATTAACACTAGCACCGATATGTTCGATTTGTCGTTTTTTTTTTTTTATAAATCGATTTGACGTTTGAGAAAGCAAAACCGGAAATGAAACCGATTCTCTTTAATCCGTTTAATTTTTTTTTCGCTAGGAAATTGTGAAAGAGGTTTTACGATTCGGAGTTTGTAGTGTGCTTTAGGATTTCGATTTTAGATTTGATTTTTGGCCAAAATGCGAAAAATGTTTTTTTTGGAAATAATTTAAAATAACAAAGTTGGGACCGAAGAGGGGACAAAAATGGCCCCAACAGTTTTTTTGACTTTACTATCTTAAAGTACGTAAAAAAGTACCCCAAGAAACTTTTTACCGAATTCATTTGTCTCGATTAATAAGAAAGTTAAAAAAACTCGATTTTCGTAAAATTAATAATTTTGGTTCTTTTGTTAATAACTTGGTTATTTTTCAAAATACCTACCGACAACTACACATATTTGAAATCAGAATAAAATGGCCTTTTATTTTCTGTCAAAAAAACGCAGGGTCCCCATTTAAAATAACAAAGTTGGGGCCAAAAAAGGGACAAATAAGGGCCCCAACATTTTTTTGACTATGTCGCCGTAAACTACGCAAAAAAGTGCCCGAAGAAAGTTTTTACAGAACCGATTTATCTCGACTAACAACAAAGTTAGCAAAAAAGGAGTTTTCGCGAAAAACCCTTCGATTTGGTGAAAACCCTTCTTCAAGTGGAAAACCCTTTTACGCTTGGGGATCGTTTTTATTAAATATCTCCGTTGTTTTTAAATATTTTCCTTGACTGTTTGGTATCGTTGGAATCGCAAAGAGCTGAGCCTTTTACTGAGCGCAAAATAGAACGCAGCGCCTACTTGACTTAACGAAGTTAGCGCGCAAACTGACGCAATTAAAGGCCGAGTAAAAAATCTAAGTTCGCCAGCGTAAAGAGCGGAAAAAAGTGCCCTAAGAAAGTGTTTTTAGATTTAATTAATTTTAATAAACGACAGAGTTACGGCTATTTAAAGTTCGACGCGGTCGAAAACCGGGCACTCCCGAAGTGCTTTTACGAAATCGGTTCTTTCCTCGCTATTTAAAAAAAAATTATAGACTGTTTGGTATCGTTAGAATCACAAAAAACTAAGCTTTTCGATGAGCGCAAAAAAAACATCGTGCCCATATTTTATGGAACAGATTTTTAGGTCTTCGATTCCAAATTAAAAATAATTGTTTTTTCTCAAAAACTAAGATGGATATTTAAATGAGGCTTTAACTAAATTTAAATAGACCTATTTCGTTTTGTATATTACCAATAGCTTTGCTAGGATTTAACAGAAAAAATATCTAAATAGAAAATTTACAAAAAAAAAGAAATTTCAAATTTACTTTTTCCGGGCCCGTAAAAAAATTAAAATACGTTTTTTGTAAATTCCCTTAGACACATTTTGGCTTAATTAATTAATCCTCTTTCGATCGATAAAAAGCTCGATCAAGTCCAACTACCCATTTTCGAAAAAAAAAACAAACGCTGACAAATGCCCTATTTCGCTTTATTTTAATTTGAAAAAAAAATACAATTTTTACAATTTATTACAATTAAAATAAATTAAATTCCGTGCCTTAACAAAAAAAAAATTGCAAAACGGATCCTAACGGACCCTAACGGAAAAGCGAAGAAATATGCCGAAGAAATAATGGGGAAGCCGAAGAAGCGTCTACAAATTACGTTTCTTGTCTTTTGTAATGTACACTCATTTAAGTTTTACAAGTAATGTTGGAGGGCGAACACCGAAGATCAGAACTACATACGCTGCATACAAACTCTCGCTATAATGTCACATTGGAATGTACAAGTGCACTCCCTTGTTAGGTTCTAAGGATGGCATTGCCTTAAAACAATGCAATTCTGCAGGAATTATGTGGTCTTTCTTGAGAGACTCCGCTTTTTGCGAAACGCCAAGCTTTTATCCAAATGCTCGGGACTTTTTGCGCATTTTTATTGGCGAGCGAAAAAACGGAGGAAAAAACACGCGACGCGCAAAATTAGCGGCGAAATTAAATTTTTGAAGTTATACTTCTTCCGCAACGGAAGTTGCAGAATAAGAAAAACCGATTAAAATTGTTTAATTCGTTTTTGTCTAATGTGTTCTTTGTGAATCGTGCTTAAGGCCGAGTGTGCGCATTCGAGCTCAAAGTGGCACATTCCGATCTCGGGAAAATGAAGCGCGCCGCTCCGCGTCGCGCTTCATTTGCCTCCCTCGCTCGGAAATGTGCCACTTTTCGCTCGAACGCGCACATCCTCGTACTTATTGCATTTGTTTACTTTATCCCTCCCACTTTCAAATCATAAATTTAAATTTAGTTTACTAAATATCGTATTTATGTTCGAAAAACGTTTTTACCATAGCAATGAGTGGAAGGGAGCGAAAAGATACGAGAATCTTGTCGGTGCGAGCGAGAAAGACCGATTAAAATTACTCAACTAATTTATCGTTTAATTTATTGGCATAAATCATTGTGAATCGTGCTTAAAACCGAGTGCGCACATTCGAGCTCAAAGTGGCACATTCCGATCTCGGGAAAATGAAGCGCGCCGCTCCGCGTCGCGCTTCATTTGCCTCCCTCGCTCGGAAATGTGCCACTTTTCGCTCGAATGCGCACATCTTCGTAATATCGAAATTTGTTTACTTACTCTTTGCTATTTCAAATTAAAAAATTAAATTTAGTGTAGTAAATATCGATTCTATGTTCGATAAATATATTTACCCCATAGCAATGAGTGGAAGGGAGCGAAAAGATACGATAATTTTGTTGGTGCGAGTGAGAAAGACCGATTAAAATTATTCAACTGATTTATCGTCTAATTTATTGGCATAAATCATTGTGAATCGTGCTTAAAACCGAGTGCGCACATTCGAGCTCAAAGTGGCACATTCCGATCTCGGGAAAATGAAGCGCGCCGCTCCGCGTCGCGCTTCATTTGCCTCCCTCGCTCGGAAATGTGCCACTTTTCGCTCGAATGCGCACATCTTCGTATTTATTACATTTTTCTGCTTTATTCTCCGCTATTACAAATCAAAAAATTAAATTAAACTTACTCAATATTGATTTTACGTTCGAAAAACGTTTTTACCATAGCAACGAGCGCAAAAGAGCGAAAAGATACGACAATCGCGTCGGTGCGAGCGAGAAGGAACCAATAACATTATCCATTATTAATTTTTAAAGTGGAATAAAATTGTCTTAGCGAAATAACGAGTTTTAAAAATTTTAGATGGTCGTCGAAAAAAAATGAAGTTTAAATGGTCACTTTTCTCCTGTGCGGTTGTCCGCCCCCCGCCCCATGAACCTTTTGATTTTTAAAAACACGATTGGAAGATCGAAAGCTTTGACAAAGATTTTTTGGGAATCAAAAAAATTAATTAAACAATTTCTAAAGTACTCGCAGTCAAATTCGAACACTTTATTTTAAATTAAAAAAGTGACAAAATTAATTGAACACACCTAAGCCGAAAGGACTTCTCTCAAAGTGCCATTTTCAATAAGTGCCATTTGCTCAAATATTATTGAGTTTCTTGCACTATTTTATATTTTATTAAATAAATACATAAGTTATGTAAATTTTTCAAAATCATATTTTGCTGTGATTGTTCATTAAGATGTTCTAAAAGATTGAATTGGTTTATTACTATTAACACCCCTCTCCCCTAAATATCGTCTTGTAATTTTTAATTAAAGAACGGGAAGTTTTATTTATTTTTTCAAGTTAGGTTGGTGGACTCGGGATATTTTTTTTTAAATTTAAATTTAACTAATATAATTTAAGGTTTAATTAAAAAATTTTTGGGAAGCGGGGAACGATTTAATTAAATTAAAATTCTCACTTTTGTTTACAAAGTTCGAAAATAAATTCCCAAACAGTCTTTATTTTATGAACAAAGTTATCATTTTTGGACAAAGTGTTCACGAAATTATAATTGAAATTTCAAGATCATACGCCATTTGTTTTAGGGGTTGCTTATTTTGATAAAATTAAGATTAAGTATCTTAAGTAAAAAGCCTCAAAAATTAAATTAAAAAAAAAAATAGGGCACCGATTAACGAAGTTGTGATTTTCTTTCTTAATTTCGGCGTTAAAATTAAATTAAAAAAATTATAATTTCTTTCGAAGATAATTTAATTAAATTAAAATAAGCACCTTCATGTTACAAAATTTATATCCAAATAATTTTTTTAATTATCCACCTCATTAGCAAAATTATATTTTTTTTAAAAACTGATATCAAAAGTTTAATTCAAATTTCAACCGATTAAAATTGTTTAATTAATTAAAAAATTAATTAATATTAAAATTCGGCAAGACGATTATTTTTGAAAACGCACCGTAATTTTTACGCAACCGCTCAAAGTGCCAAGATTAAATAATTGACAAAAATTATTCCTCAACCGGACCCCCACAAAAAACAATCCATAAAAGAACTCACCAAAAATACGTCGATTGATTTTTTCGAAAAATTTCACAACTAATTAGAAACGGCCACGTTAAAAGGTAATTTTAAAATTAATAAAATTGGTCATCCCTTAAAAACACTATTAAATTAAATCGGAAATAAACGAAGGGCGCTTCGTTAATTTCCCCGACCACGGACACACGAACACTAAAATTTGCACGTTAAAAATTGGAAAGTTCTAGCAAATGTACAAACGGCAATGGTTATCTTTTCGCTTAAAGGCGACACACGTTCATTCACCGGCCATATCAGCAGCCCCCCGAGCTATAGCAGAACTTAGTCATTTTCGCCTTTAATTTATTTCTCGCATCGAAAAATCAATAAACGCTTTACAAAATAAAAATGCAAAAGAAACAACTACAGTGGAACCTCGATAAGTCGAAAACCTCTACAGCTCGAAAGAAACCCTTGTTCCCTTCCCTCCAAGTCCCAATACCTCCTCACCTCGAAATCTGAGCCCTCGATAAGTCGAAATTATCGGTATTTCCCTGCAAGAGGTACTTCAGTATATATTTTCCCCCTACAACTCGAAAAAATATTTTGACTCCTATATCTCGACATATCAATGTTTGATTCTATCACCCCTACACCCCAAAATTTTTTTCTAAAAAAACAGTTTTGCGACTGACGTCAACACGTGTTTACCAGGTGTCCCTTTCTTTCATTTTGGGTACTTAGTGTTATTGTCGTCACTTTCGTTTGAACAAGTCTTAAATTATAAGTCGAAATCCCTATAACTCGAATTTTTTCGCGTCTCCCTCGAAGTTCGACTTATCGAGGTTCTACTGTACAATATGGTTGGGCGAAAGCTTAAACCCTTTGCCTCTATTTGGAAAAGTGTGACAAGTCGCAGATCACGAGATGTTCTTTTACCAATACAATACGGTCAAACGCCCAATAAAGCACTCCTGCCAGTGAATGACCGGTACGAGAAAACGTGCCACTTCTTATAATCTTTGTAGTTGTCAGATTTGTCTACTTTATCCTTCGCTCTTTCAAACCCTAAATGTAAATTAAGTAAATATTGATTTTTTTGTTCGAAAAACGTATTAACCATAGCAAATGAGTAGAAGGGAGCGAAAAGATACGACAGTCGCGTCAAGCCGAGCGAGAGGAAACGATTCAAATTAATTTATTTAGTCGCACCAAAGAAGTACAACTTCTAACGCGCATATATAAGTACGCGTAGCGCGTTTTTTTCTCACATTGGTAATTTTTCATCTGAAATGTAGGTTAATGCATTTACAAATAAGTTTCGCTTCTTGCATACTAGAAAAATTTAATGACGACATAAATTTTTGATCTACTATTGTTTTTTTTTTGGGAGCAAAAAAAAAGGAGAGAATTCGGTTCGCTTTTCCAATGTAGGCATTTCGTGTGCGTTCGCATGCAAGTTTTGAGGAATTCGTGTTGGCGTTGTAACGCCTGCGTTAATCTCAAATCGGAGACGAATGCGTTTTTACGGCTCGAAATCGCGTGTGTGCATGGGAAATCGCAAGGTCTCGGTCGTACTCGATTTATCGTATAAACGCTTTTCGAGAAAATCGATTGCCGATTATAGAGCCAGCGCCTCTTAGGTCAATTTTTGGCCTACCGAACGGAAAAATTACTGACCGGTCTCAAATTGTAGAGGGCAAAAAACTGATTAAAAACCCTTTTACACTTGGGGATGGTGTTTATTAAATATCTCCCTTGTTCTATAATATTTTCCTAGAGCGTTTGGTATCGTTGGAATCGTAAAAGATAAGCTTTTTAATGGGCGCAAAATAAAACGCAGCGCCCACTTGATTTAACCAACTTAGAACCGATACTGGCTCAATTAAACAGCGGAGATAAAATCTAAGTTCGCCGGCGTAAGGAGCGGAAAAAAGGGCCCCAAAAAACTGTTTTGAGATTTAATTAAATTTATAAACAATAGAGTTACGGCCATTTAGCGTGGTTGAAAACCAGGTACAGTAAAACCTCAATTTTTTCCAGTTAAAACGGGACGCTTCCTAATCGTGCTTAAAACGGAGTGTGCGCATTCGAGCTCAAAGTGGCACATTCCGATCTCGGGAAAATGAAGCGCGCCGCTCCGCGTCGCGCTTCATTTGCCTCCGCGCTCGGAAATGTGCCACTTTTCGCTCGAACGCGCACATCCTCGTATTATCCAAATTTGTTTACTTATTTTTCGCTATTTCAAATTATAAAATTAAATTTAGTGTAGTAAATATCGATTCTATGTTCGATAAATGTATTTACCCCATAGCAATGAGTGGAAGGGAGCGAAAAGATACGATAATTTTATCGGTGCGAGTGAGAAAGACCGATTAAAATTACTCAACTGATTTATTGTATGTTTTATTGGCATAAATCATTGTGAATGGTGCTTAAAATCGAGTGTGCACATTCGAGCTCAAAGTGGCACATTCCGACCTCGGGAAAATGAAGCGCGCCGCTCCGCGTCGCGCTTCATTTGCCTCCCTCGCTCGGAAATGTGCCACTTTTCGCTCGAATGCGCACATCTTCGCATTAATCGGATTTGCCTATATTATTTTATTCTCCAATACAAAAAATTAAAAGTCGAATAAATTAGATCTATTTTTTGTTTGAAAGAGGTTAGATATTTTATCCTTTTCGATAAATTATCATGGTGCCCTTCCGCACGCCTAATTGTAGCGAGCTTGATAAAAATTTTTTCAGGTGCACTTTCGAATGTTTACTAAGGGAGCATCCATAAATTACGTCACACGTTAATGGGGTGGAAGGGGGGATATCTCCGTAACGTGACATAGTGCGACAAAGGGTGCGGAAAAGAGGGTGTCAAAGATTTGTGACGCAACATGTTAAAATTTGTCGTTTATTGTTTTCTAACTAGCAATTTTTTTTTGTTATCAGAAATATGTGACTTTATGTTGATTTTATTAAAGATTATTTAATAAAAATAAGAAAAAAATGAAAATAACTGTTTTCTTTAGATTATTTTTAAATACATATGCATAAATTTAAAAAATGGGTGACGTCACATCAGGAAGGAGGGGGTTCAAAAAATGTGCAACCTGGGACAAGAACGGGGGAAGGGGGGTCAAAAGTTCTAAAATTCGTGTGACGTAATTTATGGATGGCCCCCAATTCGCATTTTTGATCAATTAAAATTGTATATGATTGAAAGTTTCTGTAGTGGACCACTAAAAATCAACTAGTTGATCTTTTGCAGATTGTTGAAGGCTTATATGTCAAAATTAATGTCTCAAAATGTTTTTGGGTAATTTTCATTTTTGTAAAAATTATAAACAAATTAGTTTTAAGGCACATTTTGTATCCGCTGTTGTAATTAGACTTAATTTATGGATTAATTCAATTTTTAAATATAAAAATTTTATTTATATGTTACATAGGGAGTGCATCACAATTTTAGAATGACATGGGCGGGGTATGTTAAAAAAAAAGGTTGGGAAATAAGAGTCAAAATTCGGAAAAAATTATAGTATTTTTTTCTTCATGTACTACCATGAAGTCTTCCATCTAGTCTAGTTTAAAAGTATTAAATTAGAAATGTGGTTTTTGGTAAAAATACCCTACTTTAATTTTTAATTAAAAGAAAAGCGAGAAATGGTACATTTAGTTCAGTTTGATTTAATTAATATTATTTGTAAGACAGAAGAATAAGATAGGCAAATTCAAATATTAAATCATGCGAAAACTTTTTCCCAATAGAAAATCTCAATTTGAAGGATTTGTTATTAATATAGTCGAATCCAATTAACACAAAGATGTGCGCATTCGAGCGAAAAGTGGCACATTTCCGAGTGAGGGAGGCAAATGAAGCGCGACGCGGAGCGGCGCGCTTCATTTTCCCGAGATCGGAATGTGCCACTTTGAGCTCGAATGTGCACATTCGGTTTTAAGCACGATTAAAAATATAATAGACAAAAAATTTGTTAAAGTCGTTCCCTCTCACTCTCACTTACGAGATTATCGTATCTTTTCGCTCGCTCCCACTCATTGCTATGGTAAAAAATACGTTTTTCGAACATATAATCCAAATGCATTGAATTAAATTAAATTTATTGATTGGAAAGAAAGTTTAATATAAATAAATTGAGGAAATACGAGGATGTGCGCATTCGAGCGAAAAGTGGCACATTTCCGAGCGAGGGAGGCAAATGAAGCGCGACGCGGAGCGGCGCGCTTCATTTTCCCGAGATCGGAATGTGCCACTTTGAGCTCGAATGTGCACACTCGGTTTTAAGCACGATTAAAAATATAATAGACAAAAAATTTGTTAAAGTCGTTCCCTCTCACTCTCACTTACGAGATTATCGTATCTTTTCGCTCCCTTCCACTCATTGCTATGGGATAAAGCTTTGAAAGCCTATTTTTTGACTCTAAGACTGTAAACGCCACAAATGATTTTTTTTTTGATTGCAACAAAAACGAAAAACTAATCCTCCCATTATTATTATTATTATTTACAATTTAGTTATCTCTCAATTACTTTAAGAATCATTTCGATTTTCGACCCTTTGGGACTTAGAAGAAGAAGAAGAAAAAAAACAAACAAAAATTCAAGCGCTTCGCGTTTCGAGAACTTCGTACGAAAGGGTCTTTTTCAAATGCTCTTCTAACAGTTAATTGAAGTTATTTGCCACCATAAGCATCTGTCAACGACCTTAAGAATGTCTCATGTAATTTCGTACGAAATGTCTGCTAACCCAGAAACTAAGACGTAACTGTAACCGGTAGAATTCCGAAAAAAAAGGCGCAAAAGTTACGCGGCAAATAGAAGAAAAAAAAAGCGAAAGAAGAAAAAAAAATTAATTTGGTGCATAAACCGCAATTATTCTCTCCCGTCCAAAGAGAAAAGGTTAATGAACAGATAATACGAAAGTGTACACACCTAATAACTGGCAAGTTTACGAGCTTATTATATGCGACATTGTTCTCCGTCGAGGAAGAACATTAAAAGCTAGCAGATCTCTCCGAAAACGAAGAATGGGAGAGCTGAATGTTGAGTAGAAATCAGTTACGCTTATTAAATATTATAACTACGCATAACCTTTGCCCCCCTTTTCATTATTGTTATTACACGTAATGGAAGCCTCGCGTAATTAGTTAAGAATCTTTTTTTCCGAAGTCATACTTCTTTTGGCGCGCGGCGAGAGTACGATTTTTGGTCGGCGCCGAGGGAAATTGCGCGCGCGCTCGCGGCTAATTTGAAGAGCTTAACGACAAATTTTCGAATTTCGTCAAGAATTCAATTAAAAATAAAAAAAAAACATTAAAATTTAGAGTCGGCGCAAAAAAGTCCAAACATTTTTAATACAGTAGAACTTCGGTCGCCCGAACGTCCCCCGGTGGTCGGGTTTCGTCTCTTTCACTTCCGAACGTTTGTTCCGAATGTAAAGGGAGACCGGGGGTTAGAAGTCACAATTTTTATTCTTTTGTATTTATAGAGCGCATGGTCTTAATTTATCAATGCCATTTATATATCAATAGATAGTGTAATATATATTCTAGTTTAAGAAAAAATAAATACTTTTTCTCTACCATTATCTAATGAGAACATATTATAATTTTTCGTGAAAAAAAAAGAAGTGTGACTTTTAACCCCGCGTCTGGGGTAAGTAGTCACATACTAAATAAAAGGTGAAATACAAAACGACAAAACAAATGCCTATTTTTATTAAAGGCAAAATGTTGTCTGTAAGAAATTTTACCTAAGAAAGGAACGAAACATATCTTATTCGTAATTAAAAAAAATAAAAAATATTTGCTGTGAGCGAATAGTAACTTCTATCTAACGAACTTAGGTTATGTTAACAAAAATGAAACAAATATAATTACTGCCAATCGTTTATGTAGTAAAACCCCTAGAAACCAATAAAAAAGACCGCACATATTTATGGTGTTGCTTTGCACATGTGACAACTAGCACCCGTTAACTTGAGACAACCTTCCCCAAAACAAATTTAAATCAATGGTCATTTAAGAATTCATATGAATGATATCATGAAGCATATCTTAAACATTATAAATACAGGAAAAAGTATATCACTATGAAAAATTTAAATATACTTACGAGACTCGACACAGATTCGCAAAAAATTACTTTCACCGTACAAAAAAAAAAACGAACGCATATATTTCTTTTACGGTATTTCAGAGCGAACTGATGTGAAGTACGCGACGAGGTATTGTGCGCGGGCTTCTTCGACACGGGTAAACAAATTTATTAATTCATTGGGTTTGCTGTTATGGCTTTTGTGACAACTTACCCCTGAGAGAACTACACCCGGTCTCCCCTACTTAGTCAGTACGAAAAATTAATTGAATAATTTTAATCGTTTCCTCTCTCTTGCACCAACGAGATTGTTGTATCTTTTCGCTCCCTTCCACTCATTGCTATGGTAAATACATTTTTTCAATATAAATTCGATATTTACTAAATTAAGTTTTTTCAAAAATAGAGAGTTAATTCAAAATAAAGTTTAAACTTGAAAAATTCTTTTGTGCGATTTAAATGCATTAAAGAAAATATCAAAAAAACCTAAACAATTAATTCCCAAAAAGGCAAAGTACTAAAACGACCAAGTTGACTAAAAATTTTCAATTAGAACATAGATAATCGTCTATAACATTTTATTTTATACAAAAACACATCCAAAACTGGCACGGGTAAACAAATTTATTAATTCATTAGGTTTGCAGTTATGGCTTTTGTGACAACTTACCCCTGAGACAACTATACCCGGTCTCCCCTAATCGAAATTTTTTACAGTGTACGCGTATCCAAAATGGAGCACAATTTTGTTTTTTATTTATTACTTTGATCTCCATAGCGACGAAAATGGAAATTCGTAGTTGATCGTAAATTTAACATAAAAATATCATTTATTTTAGACCCTTCGACTCGGATTAATTTTTCTTACAGTGTCAAAAGCGCCAGAGCCGGTCCTGCCCATATAACCTCCCCCCCCCCTCCCCCCACCAATTCTCGTTATTCTTATTGCACGGGCTGGAAGCTCCCGAGTAATTAGTTAAGGACCTTTCTCTGTCACCGAACTGGCATGATTAATCGTCGCTTTTTCTCACAAAACAACCGTTTTTCTTATCTACCGTTTTACTTGTACGTATGTGAACTATCCGAGATACTTAGGGATAATGAAGCTGTAAAATTCGTCCGTGGCGACACAAAAACGTGCCCACTTAAGGCGCAATAAATTTTCATAAAATTTACGGCGTCTCATAAGAGGCAGGGGCGCACCGCTTCGAGCTTGGCGAATGCGATTTTTTTGGGCTTTTCGATTTGTTTGTCCCCCCCCCGAAAAAAAAATGGGTGTGCGTGGAGTACACGCGCGACAGAAGCGAAACTTCTTGCTGAATTGGTCCTATAGAGTAATGAATTATTACTATTTTTTTTTAATGAACAAGATATAATAATTTTTTATTTTATTTTGTCTCAATTTGAAAACGATTAAGCCCACGAAAAAATTATGACACTATTTTGTTCAAAAAAATTCAATTCGAAATTGTTTAATGAACGTCTAAAGCAGTGTTTCCCAACGTTTTTTTACCATGCCCCACCAAAGTGTTTTTAAAATTCCTTTTAAAAATTACAAGAGAAAAAAGGGCCAAGGTACAACAGGTCCCCCTACACATCTTTTCATATTGAAAATTTGAAGCTGCGTAACACGCTCGAAAATTGCGGCCGCCTCGCCAAAGAAGTTTCGCTTCGAGAGAAGGCGAGGCGGAAGCGACCACGCGCGCCACTGTTTCGCGCGTCGAGAATTTCTCGCCGACATCTGCAAGCGAGGGCCGCCTTAACGTATAAATATTGCGGGTCATAAACGTGTTGCTCGATAGAAGTTTGACAAATTAGAAGGGTTTTGGAACGTGGCGGACGTGACATGTACGTCTAACAGGCGATTAACGGAGAAAGGCACTTTGAATTTTTGCCAACTGAAAAGGCATTCGAAAAAGTACCCGAGTGCAGCGGCGGACGGACGGACGGAAAAGAAGTTATACGTTTTCGTTTCTGCGAAATCGAATTTGCCGTAGAAAGTTGGCTAAAAGTTGTCCGCGCCTTGTCGCTTACACGTACGCAACGAAAACCTGTCGGTCTTGCAAAATGGAAAGCATTGAACTTGCAATTGTTTATGTTTAAAAAAAAACTTGCAAACTTTACCGTTTCGATTGCGCAAATCGGACGTATTTCGTTTTGGGGGAGCGGTGGCGCAATTCGAACTGTTTTTGATCCACTTTGGGTTTTTTTGCCGACGAAAGTCGCGGTTCGACATTTTTTTTTTCGAGCACTTTAAAGCAAATTGATTCGATTCACTCATATGACAGATTTTTTTTTAAAGTGAAAAATAGCTTTTGACGTTGTACTTCTTTTGGCGCATTGAGAGTAGAATTTTAGCAAGGCAATAAAAAAATTTACAGCATAAAGTTAGCCGTCCGAGAAAGTCAATGAATTATTGTGAATTGTGCTTAAAACCGAGTGTGCACATTCGAGCTCAAAGTGGCACATTCCGATCTCGGGAAAATGAAGCGCGCCGCTCCGCGTCGCGCTTCATTTGCCTCCCTCGCTCGGAAATGTGCCACTTTTCGCTCGAATGCGCACATCTTCGTATTTATTGCATTTGTTTACTTTATCCTTCCCACTTTCAAATCATAAATTTTAATTTAGTTTACTAAATATCGATTTTATGTTTAAAAAACGTTTTTACCATAGCAATGAGTGGAAGGGAGCGAAAAGATACGATAATTTTGTCGGTGCGAGTGAGAAAGACCGATT
Organism: Sinopyrophorus schimmeli; assembly: GCA_036325965.1. Classification (NCBI taxonomy): domain Eukaryota; kingdom Metazoa; phylum Arthropoda; class Insecta; order Coleoptera; family Elateridae; genus Sinopyrophorus; species Sinopyrophorus schimmeli. The sequence goes on from JARFIZ010000037.1 coordinate 287,646, forward strand.
AAAATTACTCAACTGATTTATCGTCTAATTTATTGGCATAAATCATTGTGAATTGTGCTTAAAACCGAGTGCGCACATTCGAGCTCAAAGTGGCACATTCCGATCTCGGGAAAATGAAGCGCGCCGCTCCGCGTCGCGCTTCATTTGCCTCCCTCGCTCGGAAATGTGCCACTTTTCGCTCGAATGCGCACATCCTCGTATGTATTACATTTTTCTGCTTTATTCTCCGCATTTACAAATCAAAAAATTAAATTAAACTTAGTCGATATTGATTTTACGTTCGAAAAACGTTTTTACCACAGCAATGAGCGCAAAAGAGCGAAAAGATACGACAATCGCGTCGGTGCGAGCGAGAAGGAACCATTAACAATATTCATTATTAATTTTTAAAGTGAAATAAAATTGTCTTATCGAAATTACGACGAGTTTTCAAAATTAGAAATGGTCCTCGAAAAAAAAATGAAGTTTAAATGGTCCCTTTTCTCCTGTGCGGTTGTCCGGCCCCCGCCCGATAAACCTTTTGATTTTTAAAAACACGATTGGAAGATCGAAAGCGTTGACAAAGATTTTTTGGGAATCAAAAAATTAATAAAACAATTTCTAAAGTACTCGCAGTCGAATTCGAACACTTTATTTTAAATTAAAAAAGTGACAAAATTAATTGAACACTCCTAAGCCGAAAGGACTTCTCTCAAAGTGCCATTTTCAATAAGTGCCATTTGCTCAAATATTATTGAGTTTCTTGCTCTATTTTATATTTTATTAAATAAACAGATGAGTTGTGTAAATTTTGACAATATCATATTTTGCTGTTGATTGTTCATTAAGATGTTCCAAAAGATTGAATTGTTTTATTACTAATAACACCCCTCTCCCCTAATTATCGTCTTGTAATTTTTAATTAAAGAAGGGAAGGTTTTATTTATTTTTTCAAGTTAGGTTGGGGGACTCGGGATAATTTTTTTTTAATTTAAAGTTAACTAATATAATTTAAGGTTTAATTTAAAAAAATTGGGGAGCGGGACGATTAATTAAATTAAAATTCTCACATTTGTTTACAAAGTCCAAAAATGAATTCCCAAACAGGTCTTTCTTTTACGAACAAAGTTATCATTTTTTGACAAACTGTTCCACGAAATTGTAATCGAAATTTCAAGATCATACGCCGTTTGTTTTAGGGGTTGCTTATTTTGATAAAATTAATATTAAGTATCTTAAGTAAAAAACCTCAAAAATTAAATTAAAAAAATACCACGCCGATTCACGAAGGTACGATTAGTTGTCTTAATTTAGGCGTCAAAACCAAATTAAAAAAAAATTATAATTTCTTTCGAGGGAAGATTTAATTAAATTAAAATAAGCACCCCCCATGTTAAGAAGTTTATATCCAAACTATTTTTTTAATTACCCACCTCATTACCAAAATAATATTTTTTTTAAAACTGATATCAAAATTTTAATTCAAATTTTAACCGATTAAAATTGTTTAATTAATTAAAAAAATAATTAAAATTAAAATTCGGCAAAACGATTATTTTTGAAAACGCACCGTAATTTTTACGCAACCGCTCAAAGTGCCAAGATTAAATAATTGACAAAAATTATTCGTCAACCGGACCCCCACAAAAAACAATCCATAAAAGAACTCACCAAAAATACGTCGATAGATTTTTTCGAAAAATTTCACAACTAATTAGAAACGGCCATGTTAAAAGTTAATTTTAAAATTAATAAAATTGGTCATCCCTTAAAAACACTATTAAATTAAATCATAAATAAACGAAGGGGGCTACGTTAATTTACCGGACCACGGACACACGAACACTAAAATTTACACGTTAAAAATTGGAAATTTTTTCAAAAGTACTAACTGCAATAGTTATCTTTTCGCTTAAAGGCGACACACGTTCATTCACCGGCCATATCAGCAGCCCCCCGAGCTATAGCAGAACTTACTCATTTTCGCCTTGAATTTATTTCTCGCATCGAAAAATCAATAAACGCTTTACAAATTAAAAAATACAAAAGCAACAACTACAGTAGAACCTCGATAAGTCGAAAACCTCTATAGCTCGAAAGCAACCCTTGTTCCCTTCCCTTCGAGCCCCAATACCTCCTCACCTTCGGAAAAAAAAACTATCTCCTCCTCATCACCGTACCCCCATACGTAACTAACCCAAAAAAACCCAAAAAAAAAACATTTCAACACGGCGTCGTCGAATTTTCCGAGCGAAAAGCCCAACAAAGCGATTTTTCAAAAAACGCGAAAAATTCGCAAACGCAAAACGCAAGCTCATTTTCCATTTAATGAGTTCATTAAGGCGTGCAGAACGTTTAACTGGCGCAAAAGGTATCTAATCTTTAATACATCCTACGATACACAATTAAAAATACCGGGCCGCATTTATAATTCTCAACAGATGTGCTTGGAGTGGTTTTTATAATTCCGTGGAAGCAACAGCAGGACGCCGATTACAGACAATTCGCAACACTTGCCTCGTCCCATTACGTTTTTCCCTATTTACGAGTCACTTTGCGCCCCATAGGCGAACCAAAAAGATCGAAGGGCCCGCCGACCCAAATTTTGGGAGCCGCACATGCCCCGCGTTTTTATTTCTCTGCTCGTACGACAAATCGAAATGCAAAACTGATGGGAGTTTTATTTTATTTTATTTTTTTGAAGTTATACTTCTTTTGGCGCGCTGAGAGTAAAATTTTAGCAGGCAATTCAATGAACAAAATTTAAAAAAATTGTTTATTTAATAAAATACGATATAAACGTAGTTTAAATAGTGTAAAAAGTGATTTTAAAATCAAAAATTAAAAATTTGTTCATCAATTTGTTGCAACATTGATTTCTTAAAAGATAGGTTAAGGTTTTTTTTTTGACAAGTGATGTTAATTATAAAATAACCACTATAAAATCAAAAAATATTTTTTAGTTAATTAGTATAGGGTAAAATAATTAAAACATAAACAAATTAATAATTTTTTATCGATTTAAACAAAAAATAAGGTGACCGAGCATACGTACAATGACAAAAAAAACTTTAACTAACAAATAAATTATAATAATAATTAAAAATACTTTTTTTATTCGGTTGTATTTATTTTTCAATAATAATATATACTTTTTCAAAACAAATTTTATTAAATATTGATTGATTTTGTAATTTATAAAATTTTCGTAAAATGGCCGATAGTGGGGACAGAAGTGATCGATAGAGGCGACAGGCCGGACGATAAAAAGGACATAGCAAATTTATACGATTATCATTTATTATTAACATTCTAATTGATATTATTGGCCTTTTTCTTTTTTTATTCAAAAGTTAAAGGTATGATTTTAATTATATATTGTTTATTAATATTTTTAATATTGCTTTAAAAAAAACTGTACGCTTAACTGTCCGGTAGAGGGGTCACTTCCTCTTAATATTAATTTTATGTTCGAAAAACGTATTTACCATAGCAAATGAGTGGAAGGGAGCGAAAAGATACGACAATTTCGGCGGTGCGAGTGAGAGGGACCGATTAAAACAAATTAACTAACTTTTCGTCTAATTTATTGGCCTAAATCATTGTGAATCGTGCTTAAAACCGAGTGCGCGCATTCGAGCTCAAAGTGGCACATTCCGATCTCGGGAAAATGAAGCGCGCCGCTCCGCGTCGCGCTTCATTTGCATCCCTCGCTCGGAAATGTGCCACTTTTCGCTCGAATGCGCACATCTTCGTATTTATTAGATTTGCCTACTTTCTCATTCGCTCTTTCATATCAAAAAATTAATTTAATTTGGTTATTATCGATTTTATGTTCGAAAAACGAATTTACCATAGCAATGAGTGGAAGGGAGCGAAAAGATACGACAATATCGGCGGTGCGAGTGAGAGAGAACGATTAAAATGATTTAACTGCTTTTTCGTCTAATTTATTGCCCTAAATCATTGTGAATCGTGCTTAAAACGGAGTGTGCGCATTCGAGCTCAAAGTGGCACATTCCGATCTCGGGAAAATGAAGCGCGCCGCTCCGCGTCGCGCTTCATTTGCATCCCTCGCTCGGAAATGTGCCACTTTTCGCTCGAATGCGCACATCTTCGTATTTATTCGATTTGCCTACTTTCTCATTCGCTCTTTCATATCAAAAAATTAATTTAATTTGGTAATTATCGATTTTATGTTCGAAAAACGAATTTACCATAGCAATGAGTGGAAGGGAGCGAAAAGATACGACAATATCGGCGGTGCGAGTGAGAGAGAACGATTAAAATGATTTAACTGCTTTTTCGTGTAATTTATTGCCCTAAATCATTGTGAATCGTGCTTAAAACCGAGTGCGCGCATTCGAGCTCAAAGTGGCACATTCCCATCTCGGGAAAATGAAGCGCGCCGCTCCGCGTCGCGCTTCATTTGCATCCCTCGCTCGGAAATGTGCCACTTTTCGCTCGAACGCGCGCATCCTCGTTTTTATCGAATTTACCTATATTAAACGCACGTGATTATATTTAATTCAGTTCCGCCAAAGAAGTATAACTTCTAACGCGCGCCACTGTTTTTTTGGTCGCGTTAAATATCTCGTACAGGTGCACTTTTTGGAATGCGGGTGGGCGCAAAAAAAAGGCATTTCGCAAAAAATTGTCGGCCGACCCACGCTCGGGGAACCCCCGCGACGAATTATCGTTTTTTCGCATGTCTCTTCGCGCACGATTTATGCGGCGAGCAGTGTTTTTTTAATTCGGTTAGTAAATCAGGGGGGGCTCAAGCTGCGTCCCGCATACGCGCGAAAAAAGGCGCATCCGTTTCGAATTTTTGAAATTCCCGGTGGGCGCAAGCGGAGACAGGCATCGCCGAGCGTTCTCGCATGCGAACGTGTATCTGTGTATGTTTGTTGTTTTTTTTTAAGGTTCGCTTATACGCATTATCGTTACGCCTTTTGGGCACATTGTGTCAAAATTATTGTGTCGGAATGCTATTTCCGTTCTACATGGTCGGTGGTTTAGTTGGCGCTATTTTGCTGCGACCTTTTGTGCAAAGGAAAGTAATTTTCCTGTTTTTGTATGTTTAAATAAATAATAATAGCGATTTGCTGAAAGCAAGGTCGTGCACTTTTTTTTTTGAAGATGATGCATCTCGGGAGTCCTTCAAGATACATTATTGTTATTATTAATAATTTATTTTTTTTTTGAAAAAGAATTTTAAATAAACGGATCCGGGAATTTTAAAGATTAAATTTTAATCAATAACAATTTTTGAGATTTTTACGGCTGGACTGAAACGACAGGCTAATTTTTTTTTTGGGAAGAATTAATTTCAAAAAAAAAATTAAATAGGTTTATGTTCGATTTAAAGTTAATAAACAATTCCGATTAAATTTATTTAAATAAAATTAGTTTATTATCCGTGACCGCATAAAATTTATGTATAGCTCATATAAAATGTAGTATACAATTATTTATGCTCTATATTCTTTATTTTATTTACACTAATAACGAAAAACACGCTTTTTTAATTTTTGATGTTCGTTTCAAGTACCTATGTAAACTTTTATTTATTTATTGAGGAAGTAGGCAACTCTACACTGTAAAAAATTGGCCGAGTAAACGCCGACTAAACGCAAAATGAATTATTTTTAATTTTGGGACTAAACTTTACTCCGAGAATGTTTTTTTTTCTATTATTTATAAAAGGTCTAAATGTTTTGATGTTTAAAAATAAAAATAGTTTTGAGCGCCATCTATTTGGTAACAGCTGGAAATACTTTGTAAAAATTCAATCTTCATTTTTTTGAACTCCGGAACCGCGAGCGCTGGATCAAAAATTTCGTCCAAATTTAATCCCACTTTTTTACAGTGTAGAGGGTGCTCACACAAATATTCGATTGTAAGAACGGAAAAAACGTAAAAATCTCAACGGCCGACCGTAGAAGACCTCTTCGACATAATCGTAATCAATAGTTAATTATTATTATAGCATAACAATAATAAATGAGGTAATTATGACGAGAGGAAGAAGGTAATTTTCAGGCGATTAGGTATTCCTTTGGAAGGAAGCGCTTTCGTTTCTTTTTAAACGCATTTTAATTTTAGGGTTCGGTCATTATTTTAAAATTATTCTCGGCCCGGACCTTTGGAGCCATTTTTTCTAATGGCATTCCTGCTCAAAAACCACCCCTGTCTTCGAATAGACAAAGTCTAATTAATATTTCAATCTCGTCACTACCTTTTTTTTAAAAAAAAGCTATTTTAAATTTTTCCTTTCGAAAGGCAGCTAAAAACAGCTCTAAATTAAATCTCTTAAACTTTAAAATTTGTAACTCGCTTAGTTCTCGGAATGTTTGGCAAATCGGTGCTTTTATGCTATATAATTGTTTATTGTTAATTACTATAAACCGAAAAAATTATAAAAAAATTCCCGGATAGGTATCACAGCAGGAATTTTTTTTTTCGTATTGCATTTGCAAAATATTTAGGTAAAATATATGAATTTTTCAAATTTTGGCAAATCGGCCGTATTTATGCTATATAATTGTTTATTGTTAATTACTATAGACCCAAAAAAAAAAATTCCCGCATCGGTATCAAAGAAGAAAATAATTTATTTTGTATTGGATTTGTTAAATTTTAAAGTGAAATATATAAATTTTTCAAATTTTGGCAAATCGCTCCTTTTTATTCCTTATAATTGTTTATTGTTAATTATTAAAAACCCAAAAAATAAATAAAAAATTCCCGTATACTTATCAAAGCAGGAAATCTTTTTTTTCGTATTGCATTTGCTAAATTTTAAAGTGAAAAATATGAATTTTTCAAATATTTTCCCGAGATCGGAATGTGCCACTTTGAGCTCGAATGTGCACTCTCCACTTTAAGCACGAATACTTAATTTATTTTCTAAAAAAATTTAATTATCCAACCTAATATAAAAGCGAAAGTAAGTCTGTCTGTCTGTCCGTCTGTCTGTTACCTTTTCACGCCTAAACCACTAAACCAATTTCGATAAATTTTGATATAGAGATAGCTTGGACCTTGAACAAGGACATGGGCTACTGGTTTCGAGCAAATATAGTGATTCCTGTTATATTCAAAATGTTAAAAACAACCATCTTCGAGAAGCTGCCTTTGCGTAATATTATTTGGACATTGGATCAAAAAGGTTTACTTTTATTTAGTTTTCGTTATAATAAGGACGGTTTCCGGTTTCTTTTTTCTATGTAATAAAGAAAAAAGTATGTCTCCTATTAAAGGAGAAAAAATACAATTTAAAAAAAAACAATTATAGGACAGTAATCATCTACTAAAATTAAAAAAAGTCATGTAATATGGCCGAAATATGTTCAACTAATAAAAAGTAACAAGACGATAAAATTGCGAAACGGTCAAAATGACCGATTCCGCGGTTCTAGTGTTAATCACTTATTCACTGTATTGTATATTGTCGGGTACGTGGATGACCCGAGAGCGCCTACCCATAGCAAAATCGACCTCTTACGAAATACTTACCATTCTTCCGACGACCTTGTCCTCTGAAGGAGAGCCACAGACATACTTAAGCATATCTGAGGGCCGCATCGAAAATTCTTCCTCCGTCTCTCGGATTAGCTGTATCTCTTGCTTGGGCGTTTGGCTTTGTTTTTTGTTGATACGAAGAAATGGCCTTTAAGGTTAATAGTGCACTGGAGCGGCTTACGCTAAGATCAAAAGCCTGTTATTTGTCATTGGGAGTATTGTTGATGGATGGGAGCGATTAAAGAGCCATTCCAGAATGCCAACTAACGGTTTTGTTCTGTTAAATTGCTTCTGAAGTACTTCGATATCGGACGAGTTTCGTTTAGGAGAAGAAGAAAAAAAAATGAAGAAAAAGATTAATCGAAGTCTCGTTTTTAATGCTTTTGTGATTGCTCGTGTGTGTGCTGCTTTGAAATAATGAAGTGATTACCTCGAAAAACCGTTTGCTTCGCGCATTTAATTCGATTAAAGGTCGTACGCTGGCTTGCCGATGAATTTGATGCGGCACGGCTTTGCCGATTCGGACGGATGGAATTTGCCCCGCTCGTCCGGATCGTAGGGCGGGCGAAAAACGGTTTATCAATCAGAAACAGAAGAAAAAATATAAGTAATGCACTTAAGTACCGTTCCTGCTTTGATTTCCTGCTTTGATAGCTTTCCGGGAATTTTTTTATTATTTTTTCGGTTTATAGTAATTAACAATAAACAATTATATAGCATAAATACGGTCGATTTGCCAAAATTTGAAAAACTCATATATTTCACTTTAAAATTTATTTAACCCAATATGAAAAAAAATAGTTCCTGCTTTGATAGCTATCCGGGAATTTTTTCATTATTTTTTCGGTTTATAGTAATTAACAATAAACAATCATATAGCATAAAAACGGCCGATTTGCCAAAATTTCAATAATTTATATATTTCACTTTAAAATTTAGCAAATGCAATACGAAAAAAAAGATTTACTGCTTTGATAGCTATCCGGGAATTTTTTAATTATTTTTTGGGTTTTTAATAATTAACAATAAACAATTATAAGGAATAAAAAGGACCGATTTGCCAAAATTTGAAAAATTTATATATTTCACTTTAAAATTTAGCAAATGCAATACGAAAAAAAATATTTCCTGCTTTGATAGCTATCCGGGAATTTTTTAATTATTTTTTGGGTTTTTAATAATTAACAATAAACAATTATAAGGAATAAAAAGGACCGATTTGCCAAAATTTGAAAAATTTATATATTTCACTTTAAAATTTAGCAAATGCAATACGAAAAAAAATATTTCCTGCCGTGATAGCTATCCGGGAATTTTTTTAATTATTTTTTGGGTTTATAGTAATTAACAATAAACAATTATATAGGGAAAAAAAGGCGATTTGCCAAAATTTGAAAAATTCATATATTTCACTTTAAAATTTAGCAAATGCAATATGAAAAAATATTTCCTGCCGTGATAGCTATCCGGGAATTTTTTAAATTATTTTTTGGGTTTTTAATAATTAACAATAAACAATTATAAGGAATAAAAAGGACCGATTTGCCAAAATTTGAAAAATTTATATATTTCACTTTAAAATTTAGCAAATGCAATACGAAAAAAAATATTTCCTGCCGTGATAGCTATCCGGGAATTTTTTAAATTATTTTTTGGGTTTATAGTAATTAACAATAAACAATTATATGGAATAAAAGGCCGATTTGCCAAAATTTGAAAATCTATATATTTCACTTTAAAATTTAAAATCCAATATGAAAAAATATTTCCTGCTTTGATAGCTATCCGGGAATTTTTTATTATTTTTGGTTTATAGTAATTAACAATAAACAATTATATGGAATAAAACGGCGATTTGCCAAAATTTGAAAATCTAATATTTCACTTAAAATTTATTTAATCCAATATGAAAAAATATTTCCTGCTTTGATAGCTATCCGGGAATTTTTTATTATTTTTGGGTTTATAGTAATTAACAATAAACAATTATATGATAAAACGGCCCATTTGCCAAAATTTCGAAAACAATTTATATTTCACTTAAAATTTAATCGCAATATGAAAAAATATTTCCTGCTTTGATAGCTATCCGGCGAATTTATTTATTATTTTTGGATTTATAGTAATTAACAATAAACAATTATAGGATAAAACGGCCGATTTGAAAATTTAAAAAATTTCAATTTTCACTTTAAAACTTGTAGCAATCAATTGAAAACAATTAATTCCTGCTTATTTGATAGCTATCCGAATTTTTAATTATTTTTGGTTTAATAATTAACAATTAAACAATTTAGTAATAAAAGGCCGATTTTGCCAAAATTTAAAATTTTAAATATTCACTAAAATATTAGCGAAATGTCAATACGAAAAAAAAATTTTACGATTATGCGAATTTTTTATTTTTGCTTTTAGAATTAAAAATAAATAATTATTTGGTGCAAAAGAGACAGATTTGAAAACGAAAATGTTTTTTTGCGCTATTAAGATATGCATCTAATGATAATTTAAAAATATTTCCAAGCTTGTTTTTATTTCTCTGAATAAAATTAAATACGTACGAACTAATTTATTGGAAAAATTAAAGTTGCCGTATTTACTGTTCGATCGAAGATTTTAGACTTGAAATATTTAATCAATGTGAAATTAAATCCTTTGATACATGGAATTATTATTTTTTTGGTTTTATAGTAATTAAAATAAGGACAATTATTCAAATACGACCGACAAATTTAAAAAATTTAAATTATGTTTATTTCCGCGCAAAAAAAACATTAATTGGTTTATTCGGTTTTAATTTTTTGGAAACGTTTAGTTTTTAACTTTTTGGGCTTTTTTTCGATTAAAATTGGAAATTAAGACTTTTTCTAAATGAAATAATTTTAAGATATGGAATTTTGCCGTTTTTTTTTTTTTTACATCAGATTAAACAAAACGTTTAAAAAAAAAGTTTTTGTACAATTATCAGGTTTTGTGGAAACGATTAAAGTTGCTCGTTTATTTACGTGGTTCGTGTGCTAACGGCGATTTTTAATCCTTGTGGCGATTTCAAAATTGTAGAAATTAAATTTTTATCTAAATCATTTTAATTTAGTAATTTGTTTAATTACTATGAATATTTGGGGGGCGGCTGAAATTACTTTGAGAATTTTTCTGAAGGTTCCTTTAAATTTTTCGAAAAGAGAAATTGTTGGTTTGTTTCATTTTTGTTTTAAATTAAGTTGTTTTTGAACCAAACAGAAGCCCAAATATATAAAATTTGAGTTTGCAATTAAAGAAATATTTTTTTTTAGTTTTTACTATATTAATATTGATAAGAAACGATTCATTTGGCAAAAATGGGCGATTTGATTTTAATGCGATTTAAAGCAGTGGAAAAATAATTAAATTTAAGCCGATAGGTGTCTCTGCGATTTTTCTAAAAATCATTCTTAATTTTTTTATAAGCGCCCAAAGATCAAGTTAAAGATTTTCTTTCGGAAATTCGCTATAGAATTTTTTTTATGAAGCATTTTGTAATTTTGAAATTTTATAAGGATTTATTATAGTTTATTGTGGGAAAAAAATTACGCAATCATTTCAGCTAGTTTTTTGAGAAAAAAAAAACACTTTTAAAGTTAGAACTCTTTTGAAAAATTCACTACTGCGTTATTTATTAAGGAAATATTTTCAATTCCTCAGATTTTATACATAATGAAATCCATTTTTAATTAATCAAAATGCCATTTAAATTATTGCGTTGCGTTTCCCCCGAAAAAAAAATTGGAAAAAGCTCATGGAATTTTGATTAATTCTTATCTCTTTGATATACTTAACCGAGCTCGAATTATAAATTAATAAAATAAACTTCCTTCAATTTCCATACAAACGTGGCCTTTCTAGCATTCGACTCGTTACCCAAAAAAAAAGAAGGAAAAAGCACGCATTCCCAACTCAGCGCTCTTTCATTATTCGCGCGCCTCGTTCATAATTTTTCCGAAGAAAAACCAAAAGTAGGTTTATTAAAGTTACAAAAGCACTTCACCGGCCTTGCAGATATGTGTAATAAAATTAATTGTACCACCTTTAACCTCCGACTCTCATAGTCTGCACGCAACGCGTCCGGCAAAATGATATCAAGACACGTTTCCTCAGAAAATCCGTGCGAAAAAATCGCCAAATCGCCTGCCGACTTATTGCCTCCCCCCAAAACATTTTTCGCGCCTAATTCGCTTATAATAATTTAATTGTCCGTCTTCAATTTTCGGTTTTGTTGGGAAACGCGTTGGCGAGCAAAAAAAACTTCAAAAAACTTTACTTTGTGTTTGGATTTCAATTGAAAACGGAGAAGTTAATTTAAAAAAAGAAGTTATACTTTTTTTGGCGTGACTAAATCAAACAAATTCAATAAATACGAGGATGTGCGCGTTCGAGCGAAAAGTGGCACATTTCCGAGCGAGGGAGGCAAATGAAGCGCGACGCGGAGCGGCGCGCTTCATTTTCCCGAGATCGGGAATGTGCCACTTTGAGCTCGAATGCGCGCACTCGGCTTTAAGCACGATTCACAATAAATAATTGACTTTCTAAGAAATATTAATCAAAAATTACAGGGCCGTATTTTTTATGTCCAGTATTTTATTTATCATCGAAATATAGTTTTTTCTTATTGAGAAATCATTAATATTATAAATCTGATCATTATCTTCAACCTACAATTAGGTTTTGGAACATAAGTGATCTTAGATTACTCATAACTTACGAAAATATACTCGAAATGTCACTACCGTGGCATGTCCGATTCTCATTTTTCAAACTAAATGTATAAATCGATATTTACCAAATTAAATTAATTTTTTGATATGAAAGAGCGAATGATAACGCAAGCAAATCTAATAAATGCGAAGATGCGCGCGTTCGAGCGAAAAGTGGCACATTTCCGAGCGAGGGAGGCAATGAAGCGCGACGCGGGCGGCGCGCTTCATTTTCCGAGATCGGAATGTGCCACTTTACTCGAATGCGCACTCGGCTTTAAGCACGATTCACAATAAATAATTGACTTTCTAAAAAATATTAATCAAAAATTACAGGGCCGTATTTTTTATGTCCAGTATTTTATTTATCATCGAAATATAGTTTTTTCTTATTGAGAAATCATTAATATTATAAATCTGATCATTATCTTCAACCTAACAATTAGGTTTTGGAACATAAGTGATCTTAGATTACTCATAACTTACGAAAATATACTCGAAATGTCACTACCGTGGCATGTCCGATTCTCATTTTTCAAACTAAATGTATAAATCGATATTTACCAAATTAAATTAATTTTTTGATATGAAAGAGCGAATGATAAAGCAGGCAAATCTAATAACTACGAAGATGTGCGCGTTCGAGCGAAAAGTGGCACATTTCCGAGCGACGGAGGCAAATGAAGCGCGACGCGGAGCGGCGCGCTTCATTTTCCCGAGATCGGGAATGTGCCACTTTGAGCTCGAATGCGCGCACTCGGCTTTAAGCACGATTCACAATAAATAATTGACTTTCTAAGAAATATTAATCAAAAATTACAGGGCCGTATTTTTTATGTCCAGTATTTTATTTATCATCGAAACATAGTTTTTTCTTATTGAGAAATCATTAATATTATAAATCTGATCATTATCTTCAACCTACAATTAGGTTTTGGAACATAAGTGATCTTAGATTACTCATAACTTACGAAAATATACTCGAAATGTCACTACCGTGGCATGTCCGATTCTCATTTTTCAAACTAAATGTATAAATCGATATTTACCAAATTAAATTAATTTTTTGATATGAAAGAGCGAATGATAAAGCAGGCAAATCTAATAACTACGAAGATGTGCGCGTTCGAGCGAAAAGTGGCACATTTCCGAGCGAGGGAGGCAAATGAAGCGCGACGCGGAGCGGCGCGCTTCATTTTCCCGAGATCGGGAATGTGCCACTTTGAGCTCGAATGCGCGCACTCGGCTTTAAGCACGATTCACAATAAATAATTGACGTTCTAAGAAATATTAATCAAAAATTACAATGCCGTATTTTTTATGTCCAGTATTTTATTTATCATCGAAACATAGTTTTTTCTTATTGAGAAATCATTAATATTACAAATCTGATCATTATCTTCAAAAATTTTTTAACTTTCAGAACCTAACCAAAATTCCGAAATTCCTCCGGGCCCTTCCATTTTAAAATGAATTAAAACATTTTACCAAATTAAATTAATTTTTTTGATATAAAAAATTAAAACAAATCTTAATGAAGTGTGGCGTTCCCGAAAATTTTCAGGACCAAATAAGCGCGGCGCGCGGCCGTTCATTTTCCAAAAACAAATTTCCAAATTGTTGGCAATGATAACAGAAAAAAAAATCGAATGCGGGGAAAAAAATGATTTTTGAAACCGGATTGGCGCGCCAAACCCCGAATTGGAAAAAAATTGTTTGTTGGGCCGGTTTACAAAAAACAAAATAATCTTTCGGGATTTACAATCGCGAATTTAATTCAATAAAAAAACCTTTAAATTTAGTTTTTTTGGAATAGTAATTTTAAATGCTTATGCCATCTCGGCCACATTGCACATTTTAATTAATCGCATTTTCTTTCTTTCTTTCTTTCTTTCTCTTTTTCTTTCGCTCTTTATTATTTATTTTTTTTAATTGCATAAAAGAGCAAATTACTATTTTTAAGTGCGCAGATTGCCAAAGGCTCGTTTTCAACACCTTTTCCCACAAGACAAGCTCGATTTCGTCGAGAGCAAAGCTTACGATTAGGCAAACTTCCTAACGATCCTTCTTTTTGTTTAAATAATTTCACATTTGTTGCGTTGGTTTTGCTCGTTTCTTTTTTTTTTGGCAAGAAAATAAGTTCTGTTTTATGGTTTTGCAATAAAATCCAATTTTTTTTACAAAGGATGTAGGGCAACCTGTTGTACCTTGGTCCCTTTGTACGTAGGGCAACTTTAATTTTTTTTTAATATTTGCGCGCTTTCGTGACCCATCTTTTCGATATTTCGAATGCCACATTGGCGGACATTAACGTAAAGTTGGCAGCAGCTGGCCAATGTACTTTGTTAATGTATGAGATCAATTAAAATTTTTAATCGAAAAAAATTAAGTCTTTTGGCACAGCATAATCTTTAATTTTATTTTTGAGCTTAAACATCAAGCGTCGGTGTGTTGTACCTCGGTCACCGTCAATAAGTTGTACCTTGGCCCTAAGATCAACGTGCAATAAATAAAAATTTAGATATAGGGTAAGGTGGCCTAAAGCGGGTAGGTTAAGGTTCGTCGATTAATATGAACCGCTTCGGCCAAAAAAAAAGTGTTTCTTTTTTAGATTTACGCAATACAATTATTAAACTTTAATTTTATAAAAAAAAATAATTACGTTTTTGCTTTAATTGTAGAAATAAATTGAAAAATATAAAATGTCAGAAATTACCCGCTTTGCCCGACAGTGGGGCCTAAAGCGGGTAGGCTCTCATAAACCAATCGGATTAATCGAAACCTTTGAAAAAAATTATCTACACTTGACATGTTCTTGACAGTAACATTAGTATTAAGTTATATTAAGCATTTTCATATTATAACTGCTAATTTGTTCCAATCTTAATATTACTTCGGTTTACCATTGTTTTTAAATCTTAATTGCTTCAACGCTTTAAATCACTTATTTTTAATACCAATTTATTCCTATCAATTATAATAAAATTACTCCTTCTGGTACAAGCAAAGAGGGTACCTACCCGCTTTGCCCAAACACACATTTCTTAGTTTTGATACATTAACGTAAAAAATAATGGATGGATATTAAAATATTTAGTCAAATAATAAAACTAGGTTATTGTAAAAGAAAACCCCATTATAAAAAATGGGTTAATGTGAAGGGTTTTAGTAGCAATTGAAGTTAAATTAATTTCAAACATTTAACAAAATTATTAAATTTTTTGTTTTTTAATTTTTTGACGTTATTAAGCAACTTAGGTGTCAAAAGTAGTATGACATCAATTAGGCTGGGTACTGGCATTGTAAATAAATATATAAATTTCAGCTAATATAGAACATATCCATATAAGGGCCGTTACCCGCTTTGGGCCACCTACCCGCTTTAGGCCACCCTCCCCTACCTTTGTTATAAATTCTTTTTTTTTAATTTTGTTTCAAATAATATGCCCCTCGCAAGTCCAACGAAAAATTTAAATTTTTGCAAAGTTAACCATTAATTATGTGAAATTTTAGTATGAGAACAGTTTTTTTAATTTTTTAACAATTTTAGTGTCATCTCAAAGAAGAACATTTAGTAGTTCTTATAATCCAAAAATAAATATATAGTTTTCATAGAACAATGACTTTTATTTTGTTTAATGTGAATAGATCCAAGGTACATCACCTCCGTTGTACCTAGGCCATAGATCCACTAATTTTTAAATCTTATAGCAATTTGAGTAAACGGTTGGTAATGCTTTCAAATATTTTACGATGAATACCTTATTAGTGCCCCACTACGATGCAATTCATTTTATCAACAAATTGTTACATATACAATTTAAAAAAAAATACAAGTTTAAAAAGGGCCAAGATACAACAGGTTTCCCTACTAATATATTATTTATGATGAAAATAATGGTATGTGTACATATGTACGCGCGTAAGAAGTTATACTTCTTTGGTGTATTTAAATTAAATATAACCGCATGTAAAAATTAATAGAAATATATTCAATAAATACGAGGATGTGCGCATTCGAGCGAAAAGTGGCACATTTCCGAGCGAGGGAGGCAAATGAAGCGCGACGCGGAGCGGCGCGCTTCATTTTCCCGAGATCGGAATGTGCCACTTTGAGCTCGAATGTGCACACTCGGTTTTAAGCACAATTCACAATGATTTATTCCAATAAATTAGACGATAAATCAGTTGAATAATTTTAATCGGTCTTTCTCACTCGCACCGACATAATTCTCGTATCTTTTCGCTCCCTTCCACTCATTGCTATGGTAAAAACGTTTTTCAAACATAAAATCGATATTTAGTAAACTAAATTTAAATTTATGATTTGAAAGTGGGAAGGATAAAGTAAAAAAATGCAATAAATACGAAGATGTGCGCATTCGAGCGAAAAGTGGCACATTTCCGAGCGAGGGAGGCAAATGAAGCGCGACGCGGAGCGGCGCGCTTCATTTTCCCGAGATCGGAATGTGCCACTTTGAGCTCGAATGTGCGCACTCGGTTTTAAGCACAATTCACAATGATTTATTCCAATAAATTAGACGATAAATCAGTTGAATAATTTTAATCGGTCTTTCTCACTCGCACCGACATAATTCTCGTATCTTTTCGCTCCCTTCCACTCATTGCTATGGTAAAAACGTTTTTCAAACATAAAATCGATATTTAGTAAACTAAATTTAAATTTATGATTTGAAAGTGGGAAGGATAAAGTAAAAAAATGCAATAAATACGAAGATGTGCGCATTCGAGCGAAAAGTGGCACATTTCCGAGCGAGGGAGGCAAATGAAGCGCGACGCGGAGCGGCGCGCTTCATTTTCCCGAGATCGGAATGTGCCACTTTGAGCTCGAATGTGCACACTCCGTTTTAAGCACGATTCACAATAAATTAGGTCAATAAAACGAACAAAATATCAGTTGAATAATTTTAATCATTCCCTCTCAGTCACACTGCCCACATTGTCGTATCTTTTCACTCTCTTCCACTCATTGCTATGGTAAATACGTTTTTCCAACATGAAATCGATATTTACTAGACCTTTAAATTTTTGCAAAGTTAACATGGCTTTTGTGACAACTTACCCGTGAAACAACTATACCCGGTCTCCCCTATACAATTTAAAAAAAAATTACAAGTGCAAAAATGGCCCATGTACAACAGGTTCCCCCACCATAAATGTACCGTTTTGTTCATTTTTGTGTTAACTTCGAAATAAATACTAATTCGATGGCGCAAAGTTAGGGTTATATGGGAGACGTGACACCGGCGCCCAACCAAGCTCAAACAATTATCGACGGGCTAGTAAAGATGTGTGTGGTCGAGCGTTGGCATGGTTGAAAATACGCAACACCCCCAAACCGAAATCGCGATTTTTTTTAAACTTCCTTTTACGAAGCGCGACGTCGAAAAAATCCACTTTTTCAATTTTTAGGCGAGAATCGTCCCGTCTTCTAACAATTTAAAAACGAAAAAATCGTAACGCAAAAAGAACTTCGATTTTAAATTCAAAAAATAATAATAATAATCGGCTATCCATTTCGCAATTGCGCAACGATTAATTTAGTTACCGAAAAAGAATTGGAATTGTTTGATTACAGAAATTCTTGAAATTAATTTCCGATTGCGAGGCACAGCGCGCGCTTAGAAATAAATCAAGTGTGCAAGCAACGAAAACCGAAAAAGTAAATATGACCTCAATACGGATACCTATTATTATAAAACGTAGAAATGCGAGAACTTCGATTACAAATAAGAGAGACACACCCTATAAATTTCATAAAAGATTAATCGGTAACACGACCGAGAATATAAGATTTTAAGTACTTGAAGCAGATAGATGCATTTGCATCATTAATAATATTATTGTGGGCGTTGGTTGGTCTAATAAAATACAAATAATGCCTTCGCCATACACAAATCCTTACACACAGGTGTACACACTTATAAACCCCGCACAAACACACACACACACTCGCTCTCTAAGATTTACGATAAACGATCTATGAAACTACTTTGTAAAATCGCAACAGCCGTGACACGAAAGATTTTTACCCAATAACGTTTTTTATCGACGATCGACCGTCTACGAAGGGGAAAAACTTAAAGCCACAAAAAGAAAACCTACAACAAAACGTACTTGTAATACAATGTGCCCAAAGGTCCCTGCTAAACAGCCCTTGCGTTAGATTTAAATAATTTTGAAAAAAAATTTCGCCTTTTTTTGGAAATTGAAAAACAGATAGGAACGGTAATTAATTTTTTACGGGCTTATAAGGCTAGTTACAGAAAAAACCTAATCGATATAAAATGGTCCAGAGGGTCCCCTCTAAACAGCCCTTACTTTAGATTTAAATAATTTTGAAAAAAAATTTCGCCTTTTTTTGTAAATTGAAAAACAGATAGGAACGGTAATTAATTTTTTACGGGCTTATAAGGCGAGCTACAGAAAAAACCTAATCGATATAAAATGGTCCAGAGGTCCCTCTAAACAGCCCTTACCTTAGATTTAAATAATTTTGAAAAAATTTTTGTTTTTTGTAAATTTCAAAACAATAGGAACGGTAATTAATTTTTACGGGCTTATAAGGCGAGCTACAGAAAAATCTAATCGATATAAAATGGTCCAGAAGGTCCCTCTAAACAACCCTTACCTTAGATTTAAATAATTTGAAAAAATTTTTCCCTTTTTGTAATTCAAAACAGATAGGAACGGTAATTAATTTTTACGGGCTTATAAGGCGAGCTACAGAAAAAATCTAATCGATATAAAATGGTCCAGAAAGTCCCTCTAAACACCCTTACCTTAGATTTAAATAATTTTGAAAAAATTTTTCCCTTTTTGTAAATTTCAAAAACAATAGGAACGGTAATTAATTTTTACGGGCTTATAAGGCGAGCTACAGAAAAATCTAATCGATATAAAATGGTCCAGAAAGTCCCTCTAAACAGCCCTTACCTTAGATTTAAATAATTTGAAAAATATTTTTCGCCTTTTGTGTAATTTCAAAAACAAATAGGAACGGTAATTAATTTTTTACGGGCTTATAAGGCGAGCTACAGAAAAAATCTAATCGATACAAAATGGTCCAGAAAGTCCCCTCTAAACAGCCCTTACCTTGGATTTAAATAATTTTGAAAAAAATTTTCGCCTTTTTTTGTAAATTGAAAAACAGATAGGAACGGTAATTAATTTTTTACGGGGTTATAAGGCGAGCTACAGAAAAAATCTAATCGATATAAAATGGTCCAGAAAGTCCCCTCTAAACAGCCCTTACCTTAGATTTAAATAATTTTGAAAAAATTTTTCGCCTTTTTGTAAATTGAAAACAGATAGGAACGGTAATTAATTTTTACGGGCTTATAAGGCGAGCTACAGAAAAATCTAATCGATATAAAATGGTCCAGAAAGTCCCTCTAAACAGCCCTTACCTTGATTTAAATAATTTTGAAAAACATTTTTCGCCTTTTTTTGTAAATTGAAAAACAGATAGGAACGGTAATTAATTTTTTACGGGCTTATAAGGCGAGCTACAGAAAAAATCTAATCGATATAAAATGGTCCAGAAAGTCCCCTCTAAACAGCCCTTACCTTAGATTTAAATAATTTTGAAAAACATTTTTCGCCTTTTTGTAAATTCAAAACAGATAGGAACGGTAATTAATTTTTTACGGGCTTATAAGGCGAGCTACAGAAAAAATCTAATCGATATAAAATGGTCCAGAAAGTCCCCTCTAAACAGCCCTTACCTTGGATTTAAATAATTTTGAAAAACATTTTTCGCCTTTTTTTGTAAATTGAAAAACAGATAGGAACGGTAATTAATTTTTTACGGGCTTATAAGGCGAGCTACAGAAAAAATCTAATCGATATAAAATGGTCCAGAAAGTCCCCTCTAAACAGCCCTTACCTTGGATTTAAATAATTTTGAAAAACATTTTTCGCCTTTTTTTGTAAATTGAAAAACAAATAGGAACGGTAATTAATTTTTTACGGGGTTATAAGGCGAGCTACAGAAAAAATCTAATCGATATAAAATGGTCCAGAAAGTCCCTCTAAACAGCCCTTACCTTGGATTTAAATAATTTTGAAAACATTTTCGCCTTTTTTGTAAATTGAAAAACAGATAGGAACGGTAATTAATTTTTTACGGGCTTATAAGGCTAGTTACAGAAAAAACCTAATCGATATAAAATGGTCCAGAGGGTCCCCTCTAAACAGCCCTTGTGTTAGATTTAAATAATTTTGAAAAAAAATTTTTGGTTTTTTGTGTAATTTCAAAAACAAATAGGAACGGTTATTAATTTTTTAGGGGCTTATAAGGCGAGCTACAGAAAAAACCTAATCGATATAAAATGGTCCAGAAAGTCCCCTCTAAACAGCCCTTACCTTGGATTTAAATAATTTTGAAAAACATTTTTCGCCTTTTTTTGTAAATTGAAAAACAGATAGGAACGGTAATTAATATTTTACGCGCTTATAAGGCGAACTACAGAAAAAACCTAATCGATATAAAATGGTCCAGAAGGTCCCCTCTAAACAACCCCTACCCTAGATTTAAATAATTTCAAAAAATATTTTTTCCCTTTTTGTGTAATTTCAAAAACAAATAGGAACGGTAATTAATTTTTTACGGGCTTATAAGGCAAGCTACAGAAAAAATTTAATCGATATAAAATGGTCCAGAAAGCCCCCTCTAAACAGCCCTTACCTTGGATTTAAATAATTTTAAAAACAATTTTTCGTCCTTTTTGTAAATTAAAAAACAGATAGGAAAGGTAATTAATTTTTTACGCGCTTATAAGGCGAACTACAGAAAAAACCTAATCGATATAAAATGGTCCAGAAGATTCCCTCTAAACAAACCTTACCTTACATTTAAATAATTTCAAAAAATATTTTTTCCCTTTTTGTATAATTTCAAAACCAAATAGGAACGGTAATTAATTTTTTACGGGCTTATAAGGCGAGCTACAGAAAAAATCTAATGGATATAAAATGGTCCAGAAAGTCCCCTCTAAACAGCCCTTACCTTGGATTTAAATAATTTTGAAAAAATTTTTCGCCTTTTTTTGTAAATTGAAAAACAGATAAGAACGGTAATTAATTTTTTACGCGCTTATAAGGCGAACTACAGAAAAAACCTAATCGATATAAAATGGTCCAGAAGGTCCCCTCTAAACAACCCTTACCTTAGATTTAAATAATTTCAAAAAATATTTTTTCCCTTTTAGTGTAATTTCAAAAACAAATAGGAACGGTAATTAATTTTTACGGGCTTATAAGGCGAGCTACAGAAAAAATCTAATCGATATAAAATGGTCCAGAAAGTCCCCTCTAAACAGCCCTTACCTTGGATTTAAATAATTTTGAAAAAATTTTTCGCCTTTTTTTGTAAATTGAAAAACAGATAGGAACGGTAATTAATTTTTTACGCGCTTATAAGGCGAGCTACAGAAAAAATCTAATCAATATAAAATGGTCCAGAAGGTCCCCTCTAAACAACCCTTACCTTAGATTTAAATAATTTCAAAAAATATTTTTTCCCTTTTTGTGTAATTTCAAAAACAAATAGGAACGGTAATTAATTTTTACGGGCTTATAAGGCGAGCTACAGAAAAAATCTAATCGATATAAAATGGTCCAGAAAGTCCCCTCTAAACAGCCCTTACCTTGGATTTAAATAATTTTGAAAAAATTTCGCCTTTTTTTGTAAATTGAAAACAGATAGGAACGGTAATTAATTTTTTACGGGCTTATAAGGCGAGCTACAGAAAAACCTAATCGATATAAAATGGTCCAAAAGTCCCCTCTAAACAGCCCTTACCTTAGATTTAAATAATTTTGAAAAACAATTTTCGCCTTGTTTTGTAAATTGAAAAACGCATAGGAAGGGTAATTAATTTTTTACGGGCTTATAAGGCAAGCTACAACACAACTGGCGACGCAAAAGACTTTATTAAAAATTACATTACCATATTTATTAATAGGCGTTTTTGCGCGTAATGAACCAACACAAGCAAAAACGAAGAAAAAACAAAAAAGATCCACTCGAGATCCCACGATACTAGTTCTATGTTTTATTTATTTTTCATAATTTCCTACTAACTAGTTTATGCGAGTAAAATTTGAAATGGAAATGCCAGTAGCTAACGT
Organism: Sinopyrophorus schimmeli; assembly: GCA_036325965.1. NCBI lineage: Eukaryota > Metazoa > Arthropoda > Insecta > Coleoptera > Elateridae > Sinopyrophorus > Sinopyrophorus schimmeli. Next base: position 310,034 of record JARFIZ010000037.1, read on the forward strand.
TTTATTTCTTTTCCCCGCCTGTTTTTTTTTCCATCTCCGCTTTCGTCATTCGTAAACGTAAACATTTCTTGGAGCCGCAACTTCCGTCGAACAGACCAGAAGAAAATCGCGCGTCCCCGATCGCACGATTCGAATTGAAAAAAGCCCAAACTATAAGAGCAGCGTAGGGGAAGTGCGCCTGATGCGGCCAAGTCGCCTAAAGCGGGTAAGGCCGCCTAAACCGCGGGCCACGAAACGGGCGCTACCCGCTTTCAGCGGCGAGCGGGTAAAGCGGGTAACGCACCTATACATTAGCCGTATTTGCACTGCCCGTACCCTGCCCTCTTGATGCCAAGACCACGTTCGACCCCAAAGTTGCCTAATAGCGTTCCAAAATGTAAAAAGCAAAAACATTAATAGTTTCCCGAAATGTTTTTCAAGTTAATTTAATTCAATTAAATTAAATTAAAATACAACTTAATTTAGATCAAAGCAAATTAAATAAAATCTAAATTCGGAAAAAAAATAAAACCGTAAGTCGATGGCTTGGCGTCGGCGCGTTCGTTATAGAGGTGTTTCGTTATAGCGGAGCGGTTGGCCAATTAAAATGACAATTATCGAGCAATTTAACAATCTAATAAATTGATGCGGTCGCAGTTATTCTATAAAATAATCGATCGTTCTACTTTCATTCATGATTTTCATTTTTGCCAATCACTTATCGGTATTGCATCAAGTGAGCCGGCGCGCAAAGTAGCCGGAGCGCTTTTTCTCAAATTTTATTACAGGAGAGCACTTAATAAGCGAAACGAGGTTAATTCGTAAAATATTAGCGCTATCATAATTTTAACTGTATTCCGTTGTAAACACAACTATTAAGTTCTCGGTTCTTAGCCTACTGCGACTAATGCTTTAAATTAATAGCCACCGAAGTCGTTCGCTTTTTGCCTTCCTCTTCGTCTTATTAGTTTCGCATTTTTTCCCGCGCGTCGAATAAAAGGCGGCAAAAACTTTTCTCAAAAAAAAACAAAAGAAGCACTAACCTCTTTGATGCCGTCGAGTCTGCCAAGGCTGCGCGCCTGCCGAAGACCGATTTCGACCAGCTTGCGGCCCTTCCTTCGGCGCTCCAGGATCCTGGGCTTCCTGGGGGCGATCGGCTCGTTGTCCTCGGGGTCGGAGTGGATCTCGGGGCAGTGGTAAGTGTGGCGGCGGCGCGCGTTCGGACTCGTTATTCGTGTTATGAGATTGTCGAACATTTTTCGATTACGAGTTTGGCATTTAATGCAACAGGTGTAACAACGCTCGCGCACTTTTACTCGCAAATATGGGATCGAGTTTGCCTTGAAATTATTTTAGCTATTTATTATTATCTCTCGGCAAGTGCGTGCCTTTTTTTTCTCTCTCTTCGGCAAAGTAAAAGTTGGAAGTCTTTTGATTTACGCCGACATCTTGAAAGGTTTCGCCTTGGTTGGTTGTTTTTTTTTCTTAGATTTTTGGAGAGGTCTTTTTCGGATGATAATTATAGGATTTGGGAGATGGCTTCGTCCATTTTGGGCATCTGGAATCAAAGATGATCGTTAATAAAAATTGCAAATGCAAAGTTCTGAGTGTTTTCTTTTGAAAATTATATTATTTGCGTCGAATGTTTGTATAAGAATAAAAATCGTTGAGTATTGAGAGAAAATATATCACTCATTAAAAAAATAAGTAATGAGAGCAAATTCATTGCTCATTAAAAAAATGATTATTAAAGGATAACGCATTACTCATTAAAAAAATTACTATTGAGAGCAAATTCATTGCTCATTAAAAAAAAATGAGCATTACTCATTACTCATTAAAAAGACTTAACGGGAATTAATTTTTTACTCATTAAAAATAATAGAATTAATAAAAACACAATTAATTGCTCATTAAAATAATAATGAGCAATTAAACTTTAGTGTTGTTGTTTTTTTGCAACTGCGGAACGAAAAACGAAAATAATACGAGCGAGGTAGCGAAAATGCGACCTTATCGAGGTGCGACTGTACCCGTAAAAAAGTTTTGATGTTTATGTAAGAGTTTCGTAAGTTTTTTTTCTTCTCCTAGAAATGAAATTAAATAAAAGCGAGAAGGCTAATAATAATTAGGTTTAAACTGCTTGTTAAGGTCACTTAATTCTTGATATCTCTAAAGTTTTGAAAAAACAAGAAGAAACAACAGTGTCTATAATTTTCATTTAATGACTTGAGTCGAAAATAATAACAGGAAATGTGATAATTACATCACGGCATTTTACGTGTGGATTTTGAAGAAGAGAAGAAGAAGAAGGATGATGTGTGTGCGAGCGTTGTATTTATACAGTAATATTAATTAAGCAACTTGCTTTTTTTGCAATAAAAAAAAAAAGTTTGAAAACGATAAATAATAAATAATAAATTCGAGGAAAAAGTAATTAAATAATATGAATCGTTTCCTCTCGCTCGCACCGACGCGATTTTCGTATCTTTTCGCTCCCTTCCACTCATTTGCTATGGTAAATATGTTATTCAAAGATAAAATCGATATATACAAAAATGAAAGATATGATTGAAAAGAGCGAAGGACAAAGTGGACAAATCTAAGCCTTTAAAGTGAGACGACAATATTTTTCACTTCACTCTAAAAAAAAGATTAATTTTTTCAAAATTAAACGTGCAAATTTGGCTACAACATAAATCGCACATATTTCTAAATTATCCTCGGTTTTCAATCGATTTCCTTCGAAAATAATAAAAGGACAAGCCGCTCGAAAGTAAATTTCAATTTAAATCTTCGCGGGCTCGTATCAAAGCGAAAAATTAAATTTAAAAAAAAATCGCCGCGGCGCTTGTGGGCCAAAATTTAATCCTCTTTCGATTGCCGAAAGCCCCAATCAAATCCGAACGCTCGTTTTCGAGCAATAAACAATTTGCACCCAACGCATATTTTTTTCATATCAGCTTGACGAAAATTCAACAATTAATCAAACTTTTTCGAAATTCAGCGTCCGCGTTAAACCCAATTTTATTGCAAGCACATAATAGTTTAAAAATACCACAATTTCTATTATTGGTCGTTGCAGGTAATAAAGACCGAAATAGAACCGTCGTCAAAATGCTCCAAAACAAAAACAACGAAAATCGACCTCTACGCATACACAAAAAGGCGCGAACAATCGAGTGGGTCTTTTTTACGGGCGTTTCATTCTAAATATAAAAGCAAATTTATTTAAAAAAAATTATGTACGCGCGTTAGAAGTTATTCTTCTTCGATGTAGCTAAATTCATTTCGACCAGATTGTCGTATCTTTTCGATACGTTGAACAAATGAAAATTAATTTTGGGCCTCGCAACTAACATTTTGAAAAACCATTACGACCAAAAATGTGGAGATTTTCGAGAAAAGTGGCGTAAAGATTTTTAAAGTATTATTTGTGACTTAACAAAAACGATAAAACATAAAATATCAAAAAATAAGCTTACAATTCAGATTTATATACAGGGTGTACTTCGGAGAGTTCCAAAAGTCTTTGGTAAACACTATTCTGTTCCACGCAAACACTAATTAGTCAAAGTCAAAATTTTCTAGAACGTTCTTAATACTTCGACCTGCGATTCACAACTGGGGTGCGGGAGGGGAACGATGTATGCAGTTTGCAACATTATCCGTTTATTTCAATTTTGGTATATGTTAAATACGATTAAGAAACTTTCTAAAAACGGCCGTACCGATGTTTTACAATTATTTCAAAACCAAATAATGTAAATAATTTAAATCAAATCGTGCGAGCCATCTACGGTACACGCACTAGTTTAAATTGATTTATAAGAGTTCCAATAAATAATACAATTAAACAAATATTTGCATTTTCAATTTTTAAGTAATGTATTAAAGTCGTTTAAAAAAAATGTTTTTACGAGCGATATAATTTAAATTTCCTAATTATTCTTTGAAGCACATATGTTACACTCAAAGCACGTTGTGTGCAAGCTGCCTATGTATAAGTTATGGAAAATTTAGGGTTAAGTAAAGGGGCGGAGTTTATGTATTGATTTTTCACGAAGCCGTTCACGTAGTACTTCGTATTGAAGCTTCGTATAAGTTAAGGCACATTTGCGCAGTAAAAGGGCGGAGTTTATGTATTGATTTTATTTATTTAATGATTTTATGATTTTATGTATTGATATTAATTTATAACCAAATATTTTATTATTTTAAGTTTAATAACACTAATAATGAATTAATATAAATATAATAATGATTTTTAAAATTGATATTAAGTTGATTTATATATAAAGAAATTCTTGGGCCTTATTGGGACATAGGTGCCCCAATAAGGTCCAACCGACATATTTTTTATATTTACTCAAGGTTCCTTCTTTTGTTACAAAAGAAAGTTTGTTACTTTGATTTTGAAGTTTAATATAAATATATACATATATATAAATATAAATTTTGATTACGAAGTATTGATGCATTTTTTTCAAAAACCTATTAATTATGCCTTTATAAACTTAACGTGGGCCTTATTTGGGTCCTTATATGTAGATTAAAGTCGAAAATTTTCAGGACCTTTATATTTCTATAGTGTCTACATATCCGTAGAATATCATAAAGATATTTACAAAACGCATTTTTACCATGCTTATTCCCTATGCCCTTTAGATTTATGATTGAAAAGGCCGAAAAATATATAAAAAATTAAATAAATACAAAGATGCGCGCATTCGAGCGAAAAGTGGCACATTTCCGAGCGAGGGACGCAAATGAAGCGCGACGCGGAGCGGCGCGCTTCATTTTCCCGAGATCGGAATGTGCCACTTTGAGCTCGAATGTGCGCACTCGGTTGTGAGCACGATTCACAACAATTTAAGCCCATAAATTAAACAAAAACGCAGTTGAATAATTTCAATCGTTCGCGCTCACTCGCACCGACGAAATTGTCGTATCTTTTCGCTCCCTTCCACTCATTTGCTATGGTAAAAACGTTTTTCGAGCATATAATTAATATTTACTAAACTAAATTTCGATTTATGATTGAAAAGGGCGAAAAATAAATTAAAAAAATCGATAAAAAGGGCGATTCACAATAACTAATTATTTTCTTAGACGTGCAGGTTCGGCTCCTACGAATTTCGCCGGGCCGCACGTCACACTTTAAAACGACCGCAACGAGTGGTGACTCGTCGATGATGCATTTAAAGAAAATTAAAATTAAACGGCAGGAAGTCGATCACGGCCACCTTCGATATTTTCACAACAATAGCTCATTTCGAATGAGTCACGAGAAATTTCAAATCGCAATTGAGAGGCGAGAAGAAGAAGAAGAAAAAGCGTCCTTTCACGCGACGCCACTGATAAAATTTCGCGTTGCGAACGAGCGCTAAGGTCGTCGGGCGAAAAAAATCGTTCGCTCGAAAATAACTTAAATTCTACCAATTAAACCCACCTTTAAACCTGTCGAATACCAAACCGCTGAGCAATCTTAAAGAGCCGGCTCGCGCGCGGTTCCGGTTTCTGCTTTCTGGTTATTGTTGATTGTTGGACGTTTTTCTCGTTAGCGTTTTTGATATCGCGACGACCGCCGCCTCGCCCCCCCGCGACACGAACGTCGCAATGGGAAGAAAGACCCGACGCGCGCGACACCGCGATTTAAAATTCAAATTGCCTCCGAGACGAACACGTGTAAATTACCTTCTGTCAAGGCAATTTGCCTCGTACTTTACCCTTTTTTTATTATCCGTTCGCTCCGAGTTCTTTTTCCACGTTGCCATTGTGCGCAAACCAAAAACTAAATTTCCCACGATTGTGCTTAGTTTTTTTTTCAAATTCACAAAGTTAATTGGTCAAAACCTTCGAAAAAATTAAAATTAACGCGAAAAACCGCGCGATTGGTCCTTTCAAGCAGCGCGCCTCGAATCCGACGATCGCATTGGTTGTTGACACCCGTAACCATGGTTATTAACTAATTTCGACCAATCGCAATTCAACTTTCAATTACGGGTCTACGAAACTCGTTAGCTTTTGATTAATATGCAAAAGTGGCTTATTAAAAAGCGCTCGGCGCCATTTTTTTTTTTTTGGTTTTTCGCCTTCCGAGAATGGCGAATTTTTTCTGGCGCGCGGGGAGCGTGAGCGGAAAAAGCCCGAAATAAATTACACATTTCGCAAGAAACGAGAATTAGACGAAGATTCATTAAAAAGGTATCGTTCTCGTTTGATGCGCCCTAAGGGGCCGCACGTCCAACAATCAAAAATGGAAGATGCTCCTCGGCCAAAACTCGATCCAAACAGTAAAGATATGACACGCGGGTGCCCCCCGCGCCGCATTCCATTACGAAGGCCCCCATAAGCTGGCCGCTGTACGAGAGCTGGTCGTCTCTCTTTTCGTTTCGTGCACGAAAGGGTTATCTTGGCCTTTTTTTGCTCGGCTCGGGTTTTTTGGGTAATGCGCTTTTTATCTTGGATCTCTGCTTCATAAAAGACATCAGAAACGCATACGGCCGATAATCACGGTTGGGCGGGACGTTTTGTCGAGGACGAGCTGCGGGGTTCCCGACGGATTGTTTATTTTTTTATTTTTTATTTTTGTAAATTTTATTTGTTGTGACGAGTCGGTTGCTGGGCTTTGTCGTTTATGGAACTTGTGCGGATTTCACTTTCGTCTGTCTTAAAACGAAATTTGAAAGTGTTCGATGAGCTTTTTGAAGTGAAACTTCTTTTGCGAGCATAGTACGAATATTTGTTACGAAAAATTAAAATGGAAGAAATCTTTTGGAAAATACCTTAAAATTTGCAAATAATGGCAATATATTAACTCTAGTGCAAATGGCATTACAATATCTTTCAAAAAGAATAATTACAATTGTTTGTAAGCGCGCCAAATTCAAAAATTTACATTCGACCTTTATTTACATAATAAAATCGCTTTAAATTCGAAAGTTACCGTAATAAACTGATATATTTGCTTCGCACAAAATTAAAATTCATTGTCTAAGATTGCTTTCAAAAAACAATAATAATAATAATTTTCGTTAGTTGTTAGAGAAGACATCAGAATTAATGAGCACAAACGCAAATACAAGTGATAAATTGTTTATAAGAGAAAAAAAACGAAAAGACTGTTACAACTGCGCTGTTCGCCAAAAAATAAAAATGAAAATGAAATTATAATAAATACGTGTCTCGGCGATTTTTTTTGCAAGTGAGCCAAGTCGAATCTTGAACTTTAAGCTTTAAAAAATCGACGTTTGTTTATTTCTTAGAGAGATTCGTATAAATTTGCGGATTATATGCAAAATATAACGTATTCGCTTTGGTCTAAATGGCATTCAAAAATCGCTATTCGTTTTCGAAAAAAATTGTTTGCAAGACGAATTTATCAAATCAAAAAATTGTTTATAGTAAAAAAACAAATAGTTAAATTAAAATATGTTTTTCAACAATTAAAAAAATAATAAATTTGAGTTAATTTCTTAAATATTAATTTTCTAATTATGTATAAGTGTAAAAAAGTTTTAAATCGATTATGAAATTTCAAAAATTCGCCAATGTTATTTCTTAATAACATGGCTTCAAATTGTCAAATTCCAATTACAAACTAACGTAGTTACTTCGCTCCAAATTACATTTAAATATCGCAGCCAGTTTTTGAAAGATATTTTTTTTCCTAAGTCGTCGCGAAAAACCAAAATTTTATTAAATAGAACGCAGTTTCAAATGACTAATTGTTTATAACAAGAAAACTAAAAATTCGATTTAAATGCGGTCTTCGCCAGACGAAAGAGGACTAAATTTAAGCAAATACGTGTCCGAGCGATTTTTCCAAAAAAAATTTATTGTTATTTATAAGCGCGCCATATTTTAAGAGTATCATTCAAGCTTCAAAAATACGCTTATTTGTTATTTTTTTAGTAAAATAGCTTCAAATTCAACAATAACAAATCTAAATCAATTTATTTGCTTCACGAAAAATTTAATTTTGAAATCTAGAAGCGTTTGCAAAAACTTTTGTTTTTGTTCATAAATCGTCATAGACGTCCCAGAACTCCATCAGATCTAATACAGTTGCAAGCGAGAAATTGTTTATAACAAAAAACTAATAATCCGATTTAAATGCGGTCTTCGCCAGTCGAAAGAAGACCAAATTTAAGCAAATAGGTGTCCGAGCGATTTTGCAAAAAAAAATTATTGTTATTTATAAGCGCCCCATATCCAAACAGTAACGTTCAACCTTCAAAAATTCGCTTATTTGTTATTTTCTAACAAAATCGTTTCATATTCAACAATTAGAATTATAAACTAATTTATTTACTTAGCTCAAAATTGCAGTTCGATATCCCGGTCCGTTTCCAAAAAATTATTTTTATAAATCGTCGTAGTCGTCCCGGAACTCATCAGTTCCAATACAGTTGCAAGTGACAAATTGTTTATAACAAGAAAACTAAAAATCCAATTTGAATGCGGTCTTCGCCAGTCGAAAGAGGACTAAATTTAAGTAAATAGGTGTCCGAGCGATTTTTCAAAAAAAAATTTATTGTTATTTATAAGCGCGCCATATGCAAAACGTAACGTTCAACCTTCAAAAATACGCTTATTTGTTATTCTTTAACAAAACCGTTTAAAACTCAACAATCACAATTATAAACTAATTTATTTACTTCACTCAAAATTGCAGTTTGATATCTCGATCTGTTTCCAAAAAATTATTGATTTTTCATAAATCGTCATAGACGTCCCAGAACTCATCAGATCTAATGCAGTTGCAAGCGAGAAATTGTTTATAACAAGAAAACTAGAAATCCGCTTTAAATGCGGGCTTCGCCGGTCGAAAGAAGACCAAATTTAAGCATATAGGTGTCCGAGCGATTTTTCGAAAAAAAATTTATTGTTATTTCTAAGCGCGCCATATCCAAAGAGTAACGTTCAACCTTCAAAAATACGATTATTTGCAATTTTTTAATAAAATCGCTTCAAATTCAATAATCGGAATTATAAACCAATTTATTTGCTTCACTCAAAATGACATTTGGATATATCGATCAGTTTCCAAAAAATTATTGATTTTTCATAAATTGTCGCAAATGTCTCAGAACTTATCAGTTCCAATACAGTTGCAAGTGAGAAATTGTTTATAACAAAAAAACTAAAAATCCGATTTAAGTGCGGTCTTCGCCGATCGAAAAAGGACCAAATTTAAGCACACAGGTGTCCGAGCAATTTTCCAAAAAAAAATTTATTGTTATTTAGAAGCGCGCCATATCCAAAGAGTAACGTTCAACCTTCAAAAATACGATTATTTGCAATTTTTTAATAAAATCGCTTCAAATTCAATAATCGGAATTATAAACCAATTTATTTGCTTCACTCAAAATGGCATTTGGATATCTCGATCAGTTTCCAAAAAATTATTGATTTTTCATAAATTGTCGCAAATGTCTCAGAACTTATCAGTTCCAATACAGTTGCAAGTGAGAAATTGTTTATAACAAAAAAACTAAAAATCCGATTTAAGTGCGGTCTTCGCCAGTCGAAAAAGGACCAAATTTCAGCAAACAGGTGTCCGAGCGATTTTCCAAAAAAAAATTTATTGTTATTTAGAAGCGCGCCATATCCAAAGAGTAACGTTCAACCTTCAAAAATACGATTATTTGCAATTTTTTAATAAAATCGCTTCAAATTCAATAATCGGAATTATAAACCAATTTATTTGCTTCACTCAAAATGGCATTTGGATATCTCGATCAGTTTCCAAAAAATTATTGATTTTTCATAAATTGTCGCAAATGTCTCAGAACTAATCAGTTCCAATACAGTTGCAAGTGAGAAATTGTTTATAACAAAAAAACTAAAAATCCGATTTAAGTGCGGTCTTCGCCAGTCGAAAAAGGACCAAATTTCAGCAAACAGGTGTCCGAGCGATTTTCCAAAAAAAAATTTATTGTTATTTAGAAGCGCGCCATATCCAAAGAGTAACGTTCAACCTTCAAAAATACGATTGTTTGCTATTTTTTAATAAAATCGCTTCAAATTCAATAATCGGAATTATAAACCAATTTATTTGCTTCACTCAAAATGACATTTGGATATATCGATCAGTTTCCAAAAAATTATTGATTTTTCATAAATTGTCGCAAATGTCTCAGAACTTATCAGTTCCAATACAGTTGCAAGTGAGAAATTGTTTATAACAAAAAAACTAAAAACCCGATTTAAGTGCGGTCTTCGCCAGTCGAAAGAGGACCAAATTTAAGCAAATAGGTGTCCGAGCGATTTTCCAAAAAAAAATTTATTGTTATTTAGAAGCGCGCCATATCCAAAGAGTAACGTTCAACCTTCAAAAAATACGCTTATTCGTTATCCTTTAACAAAATCGTTTCATTTGCAACAATTACAATTATAAATCAATTTATTTGCTTCACTCAAAATGGCATTTGGGTATCTCCATCCGTTATCCAAAAAATTATTGATTTTTCATAAATCGTCGTAGTCGTCTCGGAACTCATCAGTTCCAAGTGACAAATTGTTTATAACAAGAAAACTAACAACCCGATTTAAATGCGGTCTTCGCCAATCGAAAGAACATTAAATTTAAGCACACAGGTGTCTCGGCGATTTTTTCATAAAACGACTCGTTTCGTTTCTTACGGCCGCCCCAACTCGAAAGCCGCAAGTCGCCCGAAGAGACGTTCACGGTTTCAAAATGTTTTTTTTTCGAGTTGGGGATAAATTTAGGTTGTTCTAAAAAAAATAATCTTAATACAAAAATAGTACAATATTTTTTTCACATAATGAAGTTTGTTAAGAGTGTTTGGTATTGCACTGTAAGAGTTTGTGTTCTTGACAGAAATACGGTCCTGTAGTTATTAATTAAAACTTTTAAAGATTAAATCAATTATTGTAAATTGCGGCGAAAAGTCAAATGTAAACTTTAACCTTCCGTGTACTAGGTATAACTAATGTGAACAATTTTTTTTTTGTTAAAACGGGACAATTTGGTAATCGAGCTTAAAACCGAGTGTGCACATTCGAGCTCAAAGTGGCACATTCCGATCTGAATGAAGCGCGCCCGCGTCGCGCTTCATTTGCTCCTCGCTCGGAAATGTGCCACTTTTCGCTCGAATGCGCACATCTTCGTAATATCGAAATTTGTTTACTTACTCTTTGCTATTTCAAATTAAAAAATTAAATTTAGTGTAGTAAATATCGATTCTATGTTCGATAAATATATTTACCCCATAGCAATGAGTGGAAGGGAGCGAAAAGATACGATAATTTTGTTGGTGCGAGTGAGAAAGACCGATTAAAATTATTCAACTGATTTATTGTATCTTTTATTGGCATAAATCATTGTGAATCGTGCTTAAAACCGAGTGTGCGCATTCGAGCTCAAAGTGGCACATTCCGATCTCGGGAAAATGAAGCGCGCCGCTCCGCGTCGCGCTTCATTTGCCTCCCTCGCTCGGAAATGTGCCACTTTTCGCTCGAATGCGCACATCTTCGTAATATCGAAATTTGTTTACTTACTCTTTGCTATTTCAAATTAAAAAATTAAATTTAGTGTAGTAAATATCGATTCTATGTTCGATAAATATATTTACCCCATAGCAATGAGTGGAAGGGAGCGAAAAGATACGATAATTTTGTTGGTGCGAGTGAGAAAGACCGATTAAAATTATTCAACTGATTTATTGTATCTTTTATTGGCATAAATCATTGTGAATCGTGCTTAAAACCGAGTGTGCGCATTCGAGCTCAAAGTGGCACATTCCGATCTCGGAATGAAGCGCGCCGCCCGCGTCGCGCTTCATTTGCCTCCTCGCTCGGAAATGTGCCACTTTTCGCTCGAATGCGCACATCTTCGTAATATCGAAATTTGTTTACTTACTCTTTGCTATTTCAAATTAAAAAATTAAATTTAGTGTAGTAAATATCGATTCTATGTTCGATAAATATATTTACCCCATAGCAATGAGTGGAAGGGAGCGAAAAGATACGATAATTTTGTTGGTGCGAGTGAGAAAGACCGATTAAAATTATTCAACTGATTTATTGTATCTTTTATTGGCATAAATCATTGTGAATCGTGCTTAAAACCGAGTGTGCGCATTCGAGCTCAAAGTGGCACATTCCGATCTCGGGAAAATGAAGCGCGCCGCTCCGCGTCGCGCTTCATTTGCCTCCCTCGCTCGGAAATGTGCCACTTTTCGCTCGAATGCGCACATCTTCGTAATATCGAAATTTGTTTACTTACTCTTTGCTATTTCAAATTAAAAAATTAAATTTAGTGTAGTAAATATCGATTCTATGTTCGATAAATATATTTACCCCATAGCAATGAGTGGAAGGGAGCGAAAAGATACGATAATTTTGTTGGTGCAGTGAGAAAGACCGATTAAAATTATTCAACTGATTTATGTGTCTTTTATTGGCATAAATCATTGTGAATCTGCTTAAAAAGTGCGCATTCGAGCTCAAAGTGGCACATTCCGATCTCGGAAATGAACGCCGCTCCGCGTCGCGCTTCATTTGCCTCCCTCGCTCGGAAATGTGCCACTTTTCGCTCGAATGCGCACATCCTCGTATTTATTATATTAGTATAATTTACGGCGCGCTCCTTCAAATCAAAATTTTTAATTTAATTTAGTAAATATCGATTTTATATTCGAAAAACGTATTTACCATAGCAATGAGTGGAAGGGAGCGAGAAGATACGATAATCTTGGCAATGCTGAAGAGCCCTCGAGGCTTCGGCCTCATTTTTACTTTTTACATGTGCGTACGTATTACGATTCGAACGGCCACAGAAATTACTCTATTACAGAGATGGCCAACGATAAAAAAAGGCAAGCCTAATTCTTAATGACGCCAATATCTTTTGGTCACGAGACCGTAGCCGACGGACGCCTTCTTCCGAATCTTCCGAGACCCACAAAAACAGTTAATAACATTGTACCACAATTTACCCCTTTTTATCTGAGCGAGGTCTAGACTGCTCTTCTTTCTTATCCGGGAGCGTGGATAATGAAGAAGAAAAAAGTACGCGTCTGCGAGAAAGGGAGAGAGACGACAAATCGAAAAAAATAGAGAGAGAACGAATAAGGCGGGTATATGTGCGTGTTTTCGGCCGAGGATCGCTCTCCCAAATTGTTTTGACGTACGATATATTTCGTCAAAAAATTTATTTCTTGTTTACATTCCTTTCAAAAACGGTCACGGCCACCTACTATACAACTCCCATGCTTTAACGCTCTTAGTTAATATGTGGAACACTATCATTAGTTATTGTCGATAATCGCTCAACGACCGCAGAACGCAAGAATGTTACGCAATCGAAGGGGGCTTTAATGGATTTTTGGTCGATTCACAATCGTTTTCCGTCCCCCCTTCATTGCCATCCACTCTCGAAGAAAATTATTCAATCGAACGTTTGAATTTCGATTTGGAAACATAAATAGTATTGGATCGGCAGGAAAGTAATTTCGGTTTTCACGAATCGATGACGTCACATTTTTTTTTGGATCACTATTATAATTTTTTTGCGTTTTATAAATTTACTTCGAACGCGCATTTGCGATTTTCATTTCAAATAGAACGAAATCGATCGCCGTTTAAAACGAATCATCACCGGTGATGAAAAATGGGTGGTCTCTCAAAATTTGATCGAAAGCGAGCATGGTCCAAGCGTCGTGAACCGGCACGAGCGCACATTAGAAGCTAAATTGCATCGCGTTTTCAGTTGGGAGGGATTATAATCCCATGCCAGTTAACCCCTTGACATACAAAAAAAAAACGAATTTGATGAGTCCGAAAAAAACTGCTAATTTGGCTCAAGTTAACTGTTATGAGCATACACAAGTAACATAAAATTAATAATTACAGTAAAACCTCCCATAGACGGACACCAATGGTCATGAAATTTTTGTCCGTGTAAAGAAGGTGTTCATCTAAGAGAAAAAGGACCAAACTGCATATAAAGCATAGGCACTTCTCTCCGTCATCAAAAAAATGTACTCTGAACGGAGGCGTCCTTCTAAGAGAGGTGTCCGTAAATGGAGGATTTACTGTAATAGTTTTAAAACATTTTGAAATATGTAGAGCAGTGTTTCCCAACCATTTTTTTTAACATTCCGCAACTAAGTCGTTCTAAAACATATAAATATTTTTTTTATATTTAAAAATTGAATTATTCCATAAATGAAGTCCAATTACAACTTGTTCAAGACACAAGATTTAGGTTTTAGCAAGAAATCACTAGGATATTAATAAGAAAAAAAAAACAATAAGTAAATCAAAACATAAACTAAAAATCAAATGTGTTTTCAAATTGTTCCCTTGAATAAATGATATTGTCCCCCAAACATATAAATTGCCCCATGTGGCGCGTTGGGAAACACCGATATAGAGTAACTAGGCATTTTTTAAACATTTTCTTCCTGACTTGTTTTTTTTTCCGTTTTATTGAAAACAGTTCTTGACGTCTTAGAGATGTGGAATTCTATAATAACACCCTAAATGATTGACGTCTGCCAGACGTCATTGTATGTCAAGGGGTTAAGAGAGGGGCAAGGCAGGGAAATGTAAAATCCCCAAAGCCATTTACGTTGGCGATGGAAGAAATCTTTAAGGCACTAAACCGATCATAATACGTCATTAACATAAACGGCAAAAAATCAAAATAATTCTCAAAAATCAGAAGATGCCGCAATACCTAAGAATGCCTTTTTTTTGCACCATTCTTACCAATTTTGACATACGGATGCCGGACCTGGACATTCACAACGCCAAATTTAGAAAACCTGGCAAGAACGAGGAAGAACCATGGAAAGATCGATGATCAGAACAAAACTATAGCATAGCAAGACCAAGGGAACGAAAAAAGGTTAAATGGATCTGCACAGGATGCACAGTTAGACAAAAAGATCACAGATGGAACGCGATGATCTAGCATTGGAGAACGTACAGTGCTGGGCAAAAGAAAATGAACGTGCAAATTTAACATGGAAAGTTGAAGCTTCAAAAGTTGTCCATTTTCTTTTGACGAGCAGTATACCATGGACCAAGAACCAAAAAACATCCTCAAAACAGATGGAGTCAGGATAACAGCTGGCTTATGTTGGAAAAGACTGGTTGGAAATAGAGACCGACGGCAGGAATTAGAAGAATGGCCAAAGAAGACGAAGAAGAAGTGTATTTTGAGCTACTACCAAGGAAGGAGATGTTTGCTTTCAACGACTGATGAAATTGGAGAAAGCAATCCAAGATAAATCGTATGGACCATGACAACGCTCGACCTCGCACATCTCTAGGCGCCCGTCAAAAATTATTCGCGCTTGGTGGGAGAACTGACGTCACGTCCACCATATGGTCCCGTCTTTGCACCATCACATTACCCACTTATTGCTATTTTTCGCATCAAAACAAACCAAAAAGTCCTTAAAAATGATTGCCATTAATCGCGAACCCATTAGAATTTTATTGCTTGCAATTGAAGAAACGAGATGCGTTTTTTCCCATTTAATTTCCGTTACAAAATTGCCATTTAATTCGCATTTCGTAAAACGGGAAGCGGAATAATGGTCTTGCAAAATTCATAATTAAAAGTCTCGGCGCGTATCGACGAGAAAAAATCCGGCAAAACGAGGAATTCATAAATCCGAGATGGCACAGAGAGGCGAAAGGGAGAAGAAGAAACAGAAAAAAAGGGGGAAGAGGAAAAGTTCTGCGGTCCAAACAAGGTAACTTATTAGAAATACGCATTAGGATCGATAAAATCCCACTTTCTTTGATTACATCTGACCGTCGACGTCGAAATACGAATAAGTTTCCGTTTTATGAATCCGAGAACGGCGAAAGAGCCTTATATGTGAAACCTGCACGGCAACTTTAGACGAGGAAGAAGAAGAAGAAGAAGAAGTGTGGCTGCTTATAAAACTGACACGACATAATCGTAATTTACCCTAATCTCATTATATAATTCTGAAATTAATGGCTTTTCGAGAAATGAAAAATACGAAAAGGCCCGAGGCCACGCGCGGCCCGTCTCGGCGCGCTTTCTTCTTTTAGATGTCTTCTTCGCTGAAGAGCGAACGCTTCGCGCGCCTAGCTCGCTCCCGTCGCGCTTTATTGATAAAATAATCCGATGCGATCGTGAAAGTAAATTTTTTTTTTGAGTCGTTCGTCCTCTTCCGGCTTGGTCAAAGATGCGGCGATTTTTTTTTTCGCGGACGCGCAACGCAAATATTGAATTTTTGATGGCGAACTAAGCACTTTCTAGTCGCACTTGACATTTACCGATTTAAGTTTTTCAGCAGGTGTGTTGCGCGCGTTAGGTACAGTCGGACTTCGGTTTCGGGGGACACCGTGGGTTACGGTGGCCGTTCGGTGTACGAACGCAAAACGGCTCGATTGATAATTAAGTACGTTAAGCGCTAGGTTAATTGCTCTAAAAAAAAGAAAAAAATTTTTTGGAAAATTTATGAGAAATTATGGAAATTCGAAGAAGGTGCGCCACTGCTTTTTATATTATGTAATTAAAGGTTTTTTTGTTAAAAATTAATTTATTGCGGATAAGGGTTGCCGAATAAAGAATTTCGGGATTTGTGGTAAAATATTTGGTCTCGCTTCCCGGGAAGTGAAAAATTTCTAAATACCATAGCAAACAGTGGAAGGGAGCGAAAAGATACGATAATCACGTCCGCGCGAGTGAGAAAAACGATTAAAATTGTTTAATTAATTTTTCGTCTAATGTATTAGCTAAAATTATTTGTGAATCGTGCTTAAGGCCGAGTGTGCACATTCGAGCTCAAAGTGGCACATTCCGATCTCGGGAAAATGAAGCGCGCCGCTCCGCGTCGCGCTTCATTTGCCTCCCTCGCTCGGAAATGTGCCACTTTTCGCTCGAATGCGCACATCCTCGTATTTATTGTATTTGTTTACTTTATCCTCCCCACTTTCAAATCACAAATTTAAATTTAGTTTACTAAATATCGATTTTATGTTCGAAAAACGTTTTTACCATAGCAATGAGTGGAAGGGAGCGAAAAGATACGATAATTTTGTCGGTGCAAGTGAGAAAGACCGATTAAAATTATTCAACTGATTTATCCTCTAATTTATTGGCATAAATCATTGTGAATCGTGCTTAAAACCGAGTGTGCCATTCGAGTCAAGTGGCACATTCCGATCTCGGAATGAAGCGCGCCGCCCGCGTCGCGCTTCATTTGCCTCCCTCGCTCGGAAATGTGCCACTTTTCGCTCGAATGCGCACATCCTCGCATTTATTGTATTTGTTTACTTTATCCTCCCCACTTTCAAATCACAAATTTAAATTTAGTTTACTAAATATCGATTTTATGTTCGAAAAACGTTTTTACCATAGCAATGAGTGGAAGGGAGCGAAAAGATACGATAATTTTGTCGGTGCAAGTGAGAAAGACCGATTAAAATTATTCAACTGATTTATCCTCTAATTTATTGGCATAAATCATTGTGAATCGTGCTTAAAACCGAGTGTGCACATTCGAGCTCAAAGTGGCACATTCCGATCTCGGGAAAATAAAGCGCGCCGCTCCGCGTCGCGCTTCATTTGCCTCCCTCGCTCGGAAATGTGCCACTTTTCGCTCGAATGCACACATCCTCGTATTTATTGCATTTGTTTACTTTATCCTCCCCACTTTCAAATCACAAATTTAAATTTAGTTTACTAAATATCGATTTTATGTTCGAAAAACGTTTTTACCATAGCAAATGAGTGGAAGGGAGCGAAAAGATACGATAATTTTGTCGGTGCAAGTGAGAAAGACCGATTAAAATTATTCAACTGATTTATCGTCTAATTAATTGGCATAAATCATTGTGAATCGTGCTTAAAACCGAGTGTGCGCATTCGAGCTCAAAGTGGCACATTCCGATCTCGGGAAAATGAAGCGCGCCGCTCCGCGTCGCGCTTCATTTGCCTCCCTCGCTCGGAAATGTGCCACTTTTCGCTCGAATGCGCACATCTTCGCGCTCATTACATTTGTCCACATTAATCCACTTTCAAATCGATTAATTAATTTTGGGTCAGCTTTATGTATCTGGGAAAACGCATTCGACGAATTGTTTATAACAAAAAAAAACTAATAATCGTATTTAAATGAGGTTTGCGTCAATCGAAAAAAAATTAAAATTCGGCAAAACGATTATTTTTGAAAATGCACCGTAATTTTTACGCAACCTCTCAAAGTGCCACCCCTCTCCCCTAAATATCGTCTTGTAATTTTTAATTAAAGAACGGGAAGTTTTATTTATTTTTTCAAGTTAGGTTGGTGGACTCGGGATATTTTTTTTTAATTTAAATTTAACTAATATAATTTAAAGTTTAATTAAAAATTTTTGGGGAGCGGGGAACGATTTAATTAAATTAAAATTCTCACTTTTGTTTACAAAGTCCGAAAATGAATTCCCAAACAGGTCTTTATTTTATGAACAAAGTTATCATTTTTGGACAAACTGTTCCACGAAATTATAATTGAAATTTCAAGATCATACGCCATTTGTTTTAGGGGTTGCTTATTTTGATAAAATTAAGATTAAGTATCTTAAGTAAAAAACCTCAAAAATTAAATTAAAAAAAAAAATAGGGCACCGATTAACGAAGTTGTGATTTTCTTTCTTAATTTCGGCGTTAAAATTAAATTAAAAAAATTATAATTTCTTTCAAAGATAATTTAATTAAATTAAAATAAGCACCCGCATGTTACAAAATTTATATCCAAATAATTTTTTTACTTATCCACCTCGTTAGCAAAATTATATTTTTTTTAAAAACTGATATCAAAAGTTTAATTCAAATTTCAACCGATTAAAATTGTTTAATTAATTAAAAAATTAATTAATATAAAAATTCGGCAAGACGATTATTTTTGAAAACGCACCGTAATTTTTACGCAACCGCTCAAAGTGCCAAGATTAAATAATTGACAAAAATTATTCCTCAACCGGACCCCCACAAAAAACAATCCATAAAAGAACTCACCAAAAATACGACGATTGATTTTTTCGAAAAATTTCACAACTAATTAGAAACGGCCATGTTAAAAGTTAATTTTAAAATTATTAAAATTGGTCATCCCTTAAAAACACTAATAAATTAAATCGGAAATAATCGAAGGGCGCTTCGTTAATTTCCCCGACCACGGACACACGAATACTAAAATTAGCACGTTAAAAATTGGAAAGTTCTAGCAAATGTACAAACGGCAATAGTTATCTTTTCGCTTAAAGGCGACACACGTTCATTCACCGGCCATATCAGCAGCCCCCCGAGCTATAGCAGAACTTAGTCATTTTCGCCTTGAATTTATTTCTCGCATCAAAAAATGAATAAACGCTTTACAAATTAAAAATACAAAAGGAACAACTACAGTGGAACCTCGATAAGTCGAAAACCTCTACGGCTCGAAAGAAACCCTTGTTCCCTTCCCTCTAAGCCCCAATACCTCCGTATCTCGAAATCTAAGCCCTCGATAAGTCGAAATAATGAGTAACGAAAATTTAAAAAAAAATCACCGACTCAGATTTGGTATTTTTCTATATGACAAATAAAGTGTAAGCGTTTTCGGCGATTCGTGAATCATAAATTCGTAAAACCTAACATTTGTAATCCGCATCGGAATTAATTAGAATGCAAATCGAGTTTTCGTCGAAGGAACCGCGTCAGTCACCAAAAAGACATATAACGAACAAAAAAAAACACCTTTTTGAATTCCTTCGTTATCATATTTATTAAGAAATATAATTTTAGCAATTGTATTTGTTCAATTTCTTACGGGCACCATTGCTAACGCATTTAACAGTTCAATTAAAACAAATTAAATCGATTCAAAATTGTGCACTGTAATTTCCATTTTCATATACAGTAGAGCCCCAATTATTCGGGTTAATTGGGACCGGGACCCAATCCGGCTAACCAAATATGTGGATGATTGCAAAAAAAGTAATTTAACAAAACAACGCAAAATAATTGTACCGAATTGTACAGTATGTGCGCAGTACATAGACATAAATTATCGTTTCTTAAGCATTTCGGCAAGATCGAGCTGTTTGGACGTCTTAAATCGCCAAAGTCCCGCAACCACATAAAACCATTTTTTTTTCGTTTCAACGCCATGCCATCCGGACAACCGGAGTCGATATAATCGAAGTCCCACTGTACCTACAAGCGTTTTCGATATTAAAAAAAAACGAAGCACCGCATTCCGCATAAATGTATGCAAATTAATTTGAAAGATAAATCCGATATAAAGAAGTATCGAATTATTAAATGTAGAAAAAACGAAGAGCCGCCGAAACACCTACGAAACGCACAAAAAAAAGAGGTGGGCGTAAGCCGAGCCGAGCCGCGCAAGAAATAAATCAAAGGATTACACGGGACGTCCTTAGAATTAACAGAAAGGACAAATTTCGCATTGTTTCTGGGAAGCAACAGGTTTTTTTCTTAATAATGTGCAATTTGCATAAAGGCGCATCGAAAATGGAAATCGAAGGCGCGCGCACGACCGGCCTTTGCCCGCGCCCGAAGGAAAAAGTGCCTCGAAGGCCTTCGTCCTCGTCCTCCGCGAATTTTCCCAAGTTTTCTTTTCGTGCCGAAGCGCGAGGCAGCGAGGTTGTTGACTTTGGCATTGTTTTTTGTGTTTTTTTTTTTTGGTTGCAAAACGAAGCGAAATTCGCGCTGCGAAGAAATTTTCGAAAAAACACGCCGGACCGACTATCTCGGGATAACTGTAACTCTCTCATTCATGCTGACTCAGTTGTATTTTTTTTTTAATTAAAATTATTCTCGGTAATATGCGGTGAGTCGGCGCAATTTACGAACACGAACTAAAAGGTCACTTTTGATATGATTTTTTTTTCGAGATTCATCCGATCCGTAGATGGAAAACAAATTGAAAAATGAGGCGCGGACGGAAGGCATTTCATTGTCGACTAATTTATTCGATAAGCAAATTGTTTGGGTTTTTTTTTTCGGACACCCTGTATTCAAATTTTGAATGTCCAGATAATTGCAGTTTGACGATTGATTTTTTTCGTCAATTAATTCGCACTTGTTTTCAGCAAATTTTCAAAATTTGATTAATACAATTTTGTTTTGTTTAAAGATTGGGAGATACGAAATCTCGAAAAATTGAATGGCAGCGATTTGTGTACACTTTTACTTTTGCATGTCGTCGTAGCGGTCGAGCGTTTTAACGTGCGCGCGGACTCTTACGACCGCATTGAGAAATTGAGATTATGTCAAATTTTTTATCGAAAATTGTTTGCAATAATGATAGTAATATTAGATTTTATGTTCTAACGATCACAATTATTCTATTTCCTAAATCGAAGGCACTTTCACTGCCGAAAAAGGAGCATTGCGCTTTTTGTTCGTTTGCGTTTTGGGCGACGAAAGTTTGCGCGTTCGTGGATCGGGAAAAATTTTCGAAAAAAATTTCCGAGGCGTTTCGGGACGAGAATCGAGTTCTTTTTCGATTGGCGAAAATCGCATTCGAACGAGTTCGTCCGTTTTGTTATTGTAAATAATTTTGCGCCCTCGCTCGTCTTTTTTAAGAAGAATAAGATTCTAGTGTAGCACCTTTTTTTTAGAATCAATGGAGTTTTTTCAATTCTACTTGCACCACATTAAATTATAACAGTGTTATGTAATTTAAAAAAAAATTGAGGCATTTATGTAAAGAAATAACAGAATGGCAATTTTTTTAAAAGTTAACCTGAAAAAGAGCAACTTCAAAATTGGCGGCTCGTAAAAAAATAACAAAGCAGATTTTCAACAATTGCCGAGACACGTGTTTGCTTAAATTTAGTCCTTTTTCGATTGCCGAAATCAGAACCGAAAAAAATTCGACCGTTTTCCTATTGCAAACAATTTCTCGCCTTCGCACGTACTTCTCAAGAAAAGTTAAGTACTCGATCTTCACATTCAAGAAAAACAATTAATTTTTCTAAGACCAATCGAGATTTTTAAATTCTACTTGCAAAAAAGTAAATTATAAGAGCCCTATGTAATTTAAAAAAAAATTGAGGCATTTAATCAAGAAATAACAGAATGGCAATTTTTTAAAAATTAACCTGAAAAAAGAGCAACTTCAAAATTGGCGGGTTCGTAAAAAAATAACAAAGCAGATTTTCAAAAATTGCCAAAAACCGTATTTGCTTAAATTTAGTCCTTTTTCGATTGGCGAAATCAGAACCCAAAAAAATTTAACCGTTTTCCTATTGTAAACAATTTCTCGTCTTCGCACGTACTTCTCGAGAAGAGTTAAGTACTCGTTCTTCACATTCAAGAAAATTAATTAATTTTTCTAAAACCAATCGAGATTTTTAAATTCTACTTGCAAAAAAGTAAATTATAAAAGCCCTATGTAATTAAAAAAAAATTGAGGCATTTAATTCAAGAAATAACAAAATGGCAATTTTTTTAAAAGTTAACCTGAAAAAGGAGCAACTTCAAAATTGGCGCGCTGGTAAAAAAATAACAACACAGATCTTCAAAAATTGCCGAGACACGTATTTGCTGAAATTTAGTCCTTTTTGATTGGCGAAATCAGAACCCAAAAAAATTCAACCGTTTTCCTATTGTAAACAATTTCTCGCCTTCGCACGTACTTCTCGAGAAGAGTTAAGTACTCGATCTTCACATTCAAGAAAAACAATTAATTTTTCTAAGACCAATCGAAATTTTTAAATTCTACTTGCAAAAAAGTAAATTATAAGAGCCCTATGTAATTAAACAAAAAATTGAGGCATTTAAATCAAGAAATAACAGAATGGCAATTTTTTTAAAAGTTAACCTAAAAAAAGAGCAACTTCAAAATTGGCGGGCCCGTAATGAATAACAAAGCAGATTTTCAAAAATTGCCGAGACACGTATTTGCTTAAATTTAGTCCTTCTTGGATTTGCGAAATCATAACCCAAAAAAATTCAACCGTTTTCCTATTGTAAACAATTTCTCGCCTTCGCACGTACTTCTCGAGAAGAGTTAAGTACTCGTTCTTCACATTCAAGAAAATTAATTAATTTTTCTAAAACCAATCGAGATTTTTAAATTCTAATTGCAAAAAAGTAAATTATAAGAGCCCTATGTAATTCAAAAAAAAATTGAGGAATTTAAATCAAGAAATAACAGAATGGCAATTTTTTTTAAAGTTAACCTGAAAAAAGAGCAACTTCAAAATTGGCGCGCTGGTAAAAAAATAACAAAGCAGATTTTCAAAAATTACCGAGACACGTATTTGCTTAAATTTAGTCCTTTTTCGATTGGCGAAATCAGAACCCAAAAAAATTCAACCGTTTTCCTATTGTAAACAATTTCTCGTCTTCGCACGTACTTCTCGAGAAGAGTTAAGTACTCGTTCTTCACATTCAAGAAAATTAATTAATTTTTCTAAAACCAATCGAGATTTTTAAATTCTAATTGCAAAAAAGTAAATTATAGGAGCCCTATGTAATTCAAAAAAAATTGAGGAATTTAAATCAAAAATAACAAAATGGCCTTTTTGTTTAAAAGTTAACCTGAAAAAAGAGCCACTTCAAAATTGGCGCGCTCGTAAAAAAATAACAACACAGATTTTCAAAAATTGCCGAGACACGTATTTGCTAAAATTTAATTCTTTATCGATTGACAAAAATCCTATTCGAAAAAATCATCGGTTTTCCCATTTCAAGCAATTTGTCGCCTTCACTTTTAACAATACCCAAATCTCAACAATTCAAACTAAATAAATAAAGTTAAAATAATCAAAAACAATTTAAAACTGATGAAAAAATAATAAAACACAATTAAAAACAATTATGTACAAATTAAAAATTAAAAAACACATATTCGCAGCTAAAAAAAATAACAAACATAAATTTAAAAAAAAATGGACCCAAATAATTTTCTTTGACACACGCATCAAAAGATTTTAAAGATTTACAAAAGGCCGAGATTGGCAGGTAAAATTTGATCGTCAAGAGCCCCTATTGTGTCCAAAGAACCGGCTCGTATTAAAAAAAAAATAATATTGGTATAAATGGTAGCGATTTTGAGATGTGGGGAAGTTATTGTGTTACAAAGACCCGGTCGACCTTTTTTGCCTTCGTTAAAAATCTATTCAGGCAGATATTGACCTAAGATATGGGGGCCTCCACCGCAAGACGGAGGCCTAAAGGCACAAGGATTGCGTTTCAGGATTATGTTATCGACGAACCGTTATGTGCGAGAGTACATGCAAGAGCCACGAGTGAAGGTAATTTCCGAAGACTTTTCCTTCTCTTTTTATCGTACAAGGAAAAGGCGTGAATGCGTTGTTTTTTTTTCTTTACGTTATTTTTTTTTTCGACGCGCTTGTCGACTCGACCCTTTGCGAACCGTTACTCATTGCCGACGAATAATCAATCAATGTAAAATCAATTTTTTCCCTTTAGGTGTTGTTCGTTTTTTTTTTTTGAAGTAATACTTCTTTTGGCGCGCGTCGAGAGTAATATAATAGTAAGCAACGGAAGTTGCGCGCGCACAGCTAACGAAAATTTGACAGTTGAAGTATGAAAGCAAATTAGTAATTGTGAATGGTGCTTAAAACGGAGCGTGCGCATTCGAGCTCAAAGTGGCACATTCCGATCTCGGGAAAATGAAGCGCGCCGCTCCGCGTCGCGCTTCATTTGCCTCCCTCGCTCGGAAATGTGCCACTTTTCGCTCGAATGCGCACAGCCTCGTATTTATTAGATTTGCCTACTTTATCATTCGCTCTTTCATATCAAAAAGTTAATTTAATTTGGTAAATATCGATTTTATGTTCGAAAAACGAATTTACCATAGCAATGAGTGGAAGGGAGCGAAAAGATACGGCAATCTCGTCAGTGCGAAAGAGAGGGAACGATTAAATTGAATTAACTAACTTTTCGTTCAATTTATTGGCCAAAGTCATTGTGAATGGTGCTTAAAACGGAGTGTGCGCATTCGAGCTCAAAGTGGCACATTCCGATCTCGGGAAAATGAAGCGCGCCGCTCCGCGTCGCGCTTCATTTGCCTCCCTCGCTCGGAAATGTGCCACTTTTCGCTCGAATGCCCACGTCTTCGTATTTATTGGAATTTTCTGCTTTATTGTTCGCTCTGCCAAACTAAATTTTTTTTAACACATCGATTTTATGTTCGAAAAATATATTTACCATAGCAATGAGTGGAAGGGAGCGGAAAGATACGACAATCTCGTGAATGTGAGTGAGATAGAACGATTAAAATTAATTTAATAACGCCAAAGAAGTATAACGTCTAATGCGCCTTTATAAGTTGTTTTTTTTTTGAAGATTTAATGTCGCCGAATCTAAATCTGCTGACGAAAAAATTTTATCGCGCATAATTTTTTATTCAGAATTTTTTTTTTCAAAAAACAACACGTTTTCTTTGATGTTTGTTCGTATTTTAAATTTTTACGTTTAGAGAAAATGTTTAAAAATACAATCAAAATAATTTATTAAGAGTTTTTACATTTTCCATTGGACTTTCCCGACGAATTAATTACCACACAAAAAAGTTCTTGTGGAAGCCCTTCGGCGTTATTACAATCCAACCTGTCAGACGAATAAGTACTGACACTAACCCACTTATAAATGACTTTAATCTGAACAAAAACATACCCCAAATCAAGTGGCCTTATGCGTAATATTTTCGAGTTGTGGTATCGTAACCTTTAATTTAAAAATGTGTAATAAATACTTTATTATTTAGAATATTGCGAATAATTTTGATCCAGTCTGTTATAACAATGCCATTAAAACCATATGTAGAAAGGTTTTTTAAAAAAAAACAACCATAGAAAATATTTATGCCAATTAGAAATGGAGTACGTACTAACTAACCTCACTATCTTTTAAAACATATGGATACAAGTTTTTTTAAATTAAATTCGCCCTTTTTCAAATAAAATTCGTCGTTTTGTTAGTTGAAATCGCCATATTGCAAATGAAATTCGCCCTTTTGCTAATCATGTACTTTTACATATGTATTATGTTCAAAAAATACATCAAATAATGTTAAATACATAACAAGATATTAAAAATTTTATTATAATTCATACAGTTACATAATTAAATCTGGAGATGAAGGTAGACATGAAAACAGTGCATAGATAATCCAATAATAACAATAACAATAGAATTATAATAAAATTTTTGATTTGTACTATGTAATTAACATATGCAAAAGTACTCGATTTGCAAAAAAGCGAATTTCATGTGCAAAAAAAAGAAAATTTAATTTGAAAGACCTGTACAATGCCGCGTTGCCATTTACAGTAAAATTAAAATGCATTTTTCTCGATATCCTTTAGATTTCGGACATATTGCATACCAACTTTTATTGTTTATATTGGTGTCGGGCATCGTCCGGTCAAGTTTCAGTACCTATTCGTCCGACACCCCCATTAACAATCAAAAGGAAATATTATATTGCAGTTTTTGTTGGAATTTTTCAATGTACGAATAATTTCTTGTACGCATTTTTGCACTTCTCTCTAATACTTGTTAAATAATTTTTGTATTAATGTGTTGTTTTATAATAATTAATAAACCTAAACTATTATTTATTTTTGCACACTTCATGAATTAATTTATTTACCGAAAACTATGCTACAACTTAATTTTGAGATCGTAAGGCGTATGAATACTTTTTTGTATGGCTGTATGTATTTTTTTTTGGAAAATATTAAATACTCAATTTAAGAAAACAGAATAATTTGAAACAAGATTGCCATTTGGGCGGACAAAAACTTAATTAAAATAATTTGATTTTTCGGTGTTCGCAATGTCTATTTTATATAGCTACAGTAGACGCGCCGTAATCCGGCCCCTGGCCTATCAGCCGCCCTTCGTAATCCGACACACCAATTACGTGTTCAATTGTCAAATTATAAAGCACTACATTTTAAAAAGTCCAAGGAGCCAGCGGCGGCCCCCCATAATCCGACACCGCCTCGCAAAACATTCGTCGCATTACCGCGGGTCGACTGTACTTAAGCGCATTAGTATTAGATGTTTTTAAAAATTCCAGTGAACCGTACAACTGTACGATCCGGACTGCGGTGAAACTGTATGCGTCCGAATTAGCGACGCTACAGTCGCACCTCGATAAGGCGAATTTTACATAACTCGAACGCGTTTCCCTAGGACTTGCCTAATTTCGACGTTAACATTTTTACATCGCGAACTCGATTTATTTTTAGTTTCCCTTCGACTTCGACTTATCGAGGCGCGACTGTATTCGAGGGAAGCGCTCACCGCGGACCGGCGCGCAATCGAAACAGTTCATCGTACTGGCGCGTTCGCCTTTTGACGATGCAATTTGTTGTAATAATGCGTGTTGTATTTTGCTGGGAATTATTCTTCGTACAAGACCTTAATGCGTGTGAATGCAAAACATAAGTAGCAGTAAGGCCAGTCTACCGTAAAACATTGAAAGTTACATAAGTAATGCGCATTACGTACACACACACACACACAACACGACTTCGCTTAGATCGCAGATTTCAACTAAAATTACTAGATTTGTTATCATTTTAAGTGCCTGCTTGTCATAAATGCAGGCTCTCCTGTAACTTCTAGGACGTTACGAGCTTGCAGAATCTCATCCTGCAGCTTCTTTTTAAATTTATAATAAAGTTTCGCTTGAAGCGCTGCGTCGAGATTTATTCAAGTCCGTACGACGTCTTCTCGGATAATTAAGTTAAAATTTATAATACGCGTTTTATCAATTGAAGCCTCAAATAAATAATATGTAACAGGAGCTCCGTTTTTTTTTTTTTTTTGAATATCGGATTTGCTTCGCTTTCGCTTCGAAACGAGATAAAAACGACTTCTGAGAATAATTTGTTGTTGATATAATTTAGTGGAGCCGGTGTGATTAGTAAATAATTTATTTTTAATAGAAATGAATGGTAGCTCAAGATTTACGACAAAGAAAAGACTAAATTTGAAATGCGTAAGGCTCTGAGATTTTTTTAAGTTGAAAAATGCAGGTTTTTTTTAAAGGGGTTGCTTTTTCGATTGTGTTGAAAAGTAAAATTAACAACTAATGTGGAGAATACAACAAATTATTTTCGATTTAAATATCATTGAAATATTTTAGTGGTTTTAGAAAAAAAAATCTAAGCTTAAAATAGATCGATAATTCTGTGAGTTAATTTTTTAATAAATTTCCATTAGGAAAATTTTCTCAAATTTGGAAATGATGTGTGCTGTATAGTGCCTTTTCATTTAGTAAAAACGGAATTTGATTATCTCGATTAGTTTTAGAAAGAAAAAGAATTCTAATTACTTATGTATAAAATACATCCACAATTCTTTGCGTTGAATTTTTAATAATTTTCCGCTGGAAAAATTTTCTCAAATTTGGAAATAATGCGTGCTGTGCAATGACTTTTATTTAGTAAAAACAGAATTTGATTAACTCGCTTGGTTTTAGAAAATAAAATTCTGACTAAGCTTAAAATTGATCGATAATTCTGTAAGTTAATTTTTTAATAAACTACTATAGAAATTTTCTCAAATTTGGAAATAATGTGTGCTGTATAGTGCCTTTTGATTTAGTTAAAACGGAATTTGATTATCTCGATTAGTTTTAGAAAGAAAAAAAAATTCTAAGTACTTACTTATGCATAAAATACAACGATAATTTTTTTAATAATTTGGGGTTTGTAAACTTTGCCCAAATTTGAGAATAACGTATGCTGTATAGTGCCTTTTCATTTAGTGAAAACGGAATTTGATTAACTCGATTGGTTTTTGAAAAAAAAATTTAAGTAAGCTTAAAATAGATCGATAATTCTTTAAGTCGCTTTTTTAATAAATTTCATTAAGAAAATTTTCTTAAATTTTAGAAATAATGTGTGCTGTATACTGCCTTTTCATTTAGTGAAAACGGAATTTGATTATTCCGATTAGTTTTAAGAAAAAAAAAATTATAATTCTGAGCATGCACAAAATACATCGATAATTTTCTAAGCCGACTTTTGAATAATTTGTCGCTTTAGAAATTTTCTCAAATTTGCAGAAAATGTGTGCTATATAATGCCTTTTCGTTTAGTCAAAACGGAATTTTATTATCTCGATTAGTTTCAGAAAAAATTTTTTCTAAGTCAGCTTAAAATAGATCGATACTCTTCTTTCAGTTGATTTTTTAAATAATTTTCCGTAAAGCAAATTTTCTCAAATTCGAGAAAAGCGTACGTTAGACAATGCCGTTTTATTTAGTCAAGGCGGATTTTGATTATTTCAATTGGGCTTTGAACCAAAAATTATTTTTTGAGGCGCCGCGAGGTAGCCTTTCAAATCGACGATTGAACGGCCGGTTGCAACATAAACACCGAAACAACAATAAAACAACATGTAAATAAATGCGTTTAAATAATTAAAGCAATCGTAATAAACTAATATATTATTTAAATAAAATTCAGTATGGCCAGAATTGCTAATAATGTAATTTAGAACGGTCATCAAACGACTTTGGTACCCAAAATTTATTCGATCAAATCCTCAAATCGGCCGCTTCCATTATTTAAACAACAATTTGTTATAAACAATAATCGACTTACTTAAAATAATTAAAATCGTAGCACACACTAACGCACACGAGCACGCCATCAACTTGTTGGACAATTGAACGTGTCGAAGGTTCTAGAATTCGCACTGTGACGTCATATGTATTCCGACGCCAAGCGCGCTCTGTAAGGTCCCCCCGTGCACCTTTACTATATGCATTCGACCCATAGAGTAGACTTTTGCATTAGATTTAAATCCATTAAAATACAAATAATAAAGAACGACCCAATGGGACCGAAACACATTTCCAATGCATAAAATTGTATGGTAAACCAAGTTGCGTTTGATGAATTTTGATTTTAACCTAATTTAACGATTTGGCAGCAAAGAAAAACGCGTAATTTGTTTAAATAATTCTAAAAAATAATTGAACAAAACAAGGAACCGATTATTAATTTATTACGCACAATTTTTTTTAATAATTATTGTTATGACAATTGTTCGTTTGAAAATTTCGGAAAAAACTGCCATTTTGTCATCCTTTGGAAAACACCGATTACATATAAATGAGCAACTCTTAACCTTATAAAAACCCTATTTAAATATTTCTGTGATTTCAAAAGATATTTTTTTTTCTCATTAAATATTGATAAAAAATACAGATTAGAACCAGAATTTGTTAATAACAATAAAACAAGGTCTCCGATCAAAACGGGGGTTTTATTACTCAAAAAATATATATATATAACTAAACAGGTGTCTCGACGATTTTTAATTAAATGATTTTTAAATAAATTTACCAGCGCAAGAATTTCAAAGATTTAATCTTTAAAAAATTCTCGTCTACTCTTCTCTCAACAACATAACCTTTAAAACTACGAAACTTAATACATTTTCATTTAATACAGAGATAAACCCCATTTAAAAATGTACCACACCCGTACCCGGCTCGGTGCGGAAAAGTTGGCCGTAAACCGAAAAGCCGTATAACGAATCAATTATTTTGATACAAACCACTAAAGAGCGCAGTTGAACATAAACAAAAGGTCGCTTACAATGCAGCATATTTTTGACCGTATAACGAAACATTGTGGGCCGCAAATCGAAAAAGAGCCACTATAGCAAAAAGCCGTATAAAGAACGGCCGTATAGCGAAGTATACGTACATTTATATAATTTAAAAAAATTAAAATACATAATACGCCAAAAAAAATTTAAAAATTCGTCGTTCGCTTATCCGCCAAGCACAACCCTTCGAAATTTAACGGGCGACCCCCCAATTTAAAATAATAATTGCAATATCTTTCGATTTTCACCAAAAATTAATTTTAATTTGTCCATTAAAAAAAATAATAAAAAATAAATAAATCATGCGCCTTAAAAAAAAAACTGAATTCTATAGCACCAAGTTCGGGCGATCTTCTCGTTCGAAAAAAAAAAAGTACTTCTATCGATCATCAAAGACGCTCCCCGTCCGAAACCTGTCGAAGAGCTAAATTTAGAGCAGTGTTACGATTGAAAAGTCCAATAAGCAAAAAAACCCCTCCGACAGTTTTTACATAATAAAGCCGAGTTTGAGTAAGACGAGCTACCTTAGGATTTAACGTCCTCATACAAGAAGACACGTACGGAATATGTGGAGCGGATACTAAGCTGTTAAACCAGCTTATTGAGATAAACTCCGTACGCACGTAATATTACCGGAAATTCGTGCCCATAAGTGTTTGCCAAGAAAGTAGAATTAAGGGTAAACGAAAAATTCAAAACGTCGATCATTTTCAGTCCAAAAATTGTACGACACCTCGGCAAATTTATTTTGACCAGATTTTTGGTTAAAAACCCCCCAAAACCGACAAATACAGTAGAACCTCGATTATCGATTATTAGTGATCAATATTGGTTGCGTTTTATGTAAACATATACCTAACAATTTGACCAACTTTTTTCCTGTTAAAGCGGGACGCTTCGTAATCGTACTTAAAACGGAGTGTATAAGAAAAAATTAAACGTCAAAACTTCTGTTTTTTATCCCTTTTTTGAATAGAATTGGTCTGGTACATTAATACTTGACCAAAATTCTGCTAGACCACGATTTAGAAAGTCCTTTGGTGCTACTTGTTGAGCGCCAGTTTTTTCGTTTTTTTGCAAAATTTGCATTCAATTGTTATTCTGTCAAAAAAAATTTAACAAAACTATAACAAATAAATACAGAAATAAGTTAAAACATTGAGGAAAAAATAAATCAAAAAGTTATTTCTTATTTTTGCCATGGTAGTGACATCCACGGTTATGACATTTGAATTTAAAATGAACCTAACTTTATAATGCAGATGAATAAAATAATTTCGATTATTTACGTAAAAGTAAATAAAAATTTACCATAATTGATTCAAACATCGTGTTAATAACCGTAAACTTCAATACCACGGTATTGACATGTAATTTTATGACATGCCTTTTTCAAAATAAAACAAATTAATTTAATTATATTTTTGAAACTTCAAAATAAATACGCAGCTGTAAACATTGCACAAATAGTCCCTCCTGAAAATGCTGCCAGAAGGAGTGGATGAAACTAAATTAATATGACGATTAGGCGGCAAACATTTCACATTTAAAAATTGAATAAAATTCCCGGACATAAATCGAAGACCATTATTTTTTTTACCAAACATTATTTTCGTATAATTGCAATATAATTTAATGGAGTATATATTAGACTTAAGTTATGAGACGTAACTTTTAAATTACAAATCGAATATCGATAGAAATTTATACATTTAGTTTGAAAAATGAGAATCGGACATGCCACGGTAGTGACATTTCGAGTATATTTTCGTAAGTTATGAGTAATCCAAGATCACTTATGTTCCAAAACCTAATTGTAGGTTGAAGATAATGATCAGATTTATAATATTAATGATTTCTCAATAAGAAAAAACTATGTTTCGATGATAAATAAAATACTGGACATAAAAAATACGGCCCTGTAATTTTTGATTAATATTTCTTAGAAAGTCAATTATTTATTGAGAATCGCGCTTAAAGCCGAGTGCGCGCATTCGAGCTCAAAGTGGCACATTCCGATCTCGGGAAAATGAAGCGCGCCGCTCCGCGTCGCGCTTCATTTGCCTCCCTCGCTCGGAAATGTGCCACTTTTCGCTCGAACGCGCACATCTTCGTATTTATTAGATTTGTCTACTTTCTCGTTCGCTTTTTCATATCAAAAAATTAATTTAATTTGGTTATTATCGATTTTATGTTCGAAAAACGAATTTACCATAGCAATGAGTGGAAGGGAGCGAAAAGATACGACAATATCGGCGGTGCGAGTGAGAGAAAACGATTAAAATTATTTAACTGCTTTTTCGTCTAATTTATTGCCCTAAATCATTGTGAATCGAGCTTAAAACCGAGTGCGCGCATTCGAGCTCAAAGTGGCACATTCCGATCTCGGGAAAATGAAGCGCGCCGCTCCGCGTCGCGCTTCATTTGCCTCCCTCGCTCGGAAATGTGCCACTTTTCGCTCGAACGCGCACATCTTCGTATTTATTAGATTTGTCTACTTTCTCGTTC
Organism: Sinopyrophorus schimmeli; assembly: GCA_036325965.1. NCBI lineage: Eukaryota > Metazoa > Arthropoda > Insecta > Coleoptera > Elateridae > Sinopyrophorus > Sinopyrophorus schimmeli. Next base: position 343,146 of record JARFIZ010000037.1, read on the forward strand.
GCTTTTTCATATCAAAAAATTAATTTAATTTGGTAAATATCGATTTTATGTTCAAAAAACGAATTTACTATAGCAATGAGTGGAAGGGAGCGAAAAGATACGACAATCTCGTCAGTGCAAAAGAGAGGGAACGATTAAAATGAATTAACTAACTTTTCGTCTAATTTATTGGCATAAATCATTGTGAATCGTGCTTAAAACCGAGTGCGCGCATTCGAGCTCAAAGTGGCACATTCCGATCTCGGGAAAATGAAGCGCGCCGCTCCGCGTCGCGCTTCATTTGCCTCCCTCGCTCGGAAATGTGCCACTTTTCGCTCGAACGCGCACATCCTCGTATTTATTAGATTTGCCTTCTTTCTCGTTCGCTTTTTCATATCAAAAAATTAATTTAATTTGGTAAATATCGATTTTATGTTCAAAAAACGAATTTACCATAGCAATGAGTGGAAGTGAGCGAAAAGATACGACAATATCGGCGGTGCGAGTGAGAGAGAACGATTAAAATTATTTAACTGCTTTTTCGTCTAATTTATTGCCCTAAATCATTGTGAATCGAGCTTAAAACCGAGTGCGCGCATTCGAGCTCAAAGTGGCACATTCCGATCTCGGGAAAATGAAGCGCGCCGCTCCGCGTCGCGCTTCATTTGCCTCCCTCGCTCGGAAATGTGCCACTTTTCGCTCGAACGCGCACATCTTCGTATTTATTAGATTTGTCTACTTTCTCGTTCGCTTTTTCATATCAAAAAATTAATTTAATTTGGTAAATATCGATTTTATGTTCGAAAAACGAATTTACCATAGCAATGAGTGGAAGGGAGCGAAAAGATACGACAATATCGTAGTGCAAAGAGTGAGAGAAAACGATTAAAATTATTTAACTGCTTTTTCGTCTAATTTATTGCCCTAAATCATTGTGAATCGAGCTTAAAACCGAGTGCGCGCATTCGAGCTCAAAGTGGCACATTCCGATCTCGGGAAAATGAAGCGCGCCGCTCCGCGTCGCGCTTCATTTGCCTCCCTCGCTCGGAAATGTGCCACTTTTCGCTCGAACGCGCACATCCTCGTATTTATTAGATTTGTCTACTTTCTCGTTCGCTTTTTCATATCAAAAAATTAATTTAATTTGGTAAATATCGATTTTATGTTCGAAAAACGAATTTACCATAGCAATGAGTGGAAGGGAGCGAAAAGATACGACAATCTCGTCAGTGCGAAAGAGAGGGAACGATTAAAATGAATTAAATAACTTTTCGGCTAATTTATTGGCCTAAATCATTGTGAATCGTGCGCACATTCGAGCTCCAAGTGGCACATTCCGATCTCGGGAAAATGTGCCACTTTTCGCTCGAATGCGTACATACTCGTATTTATTAGAACCGTTAACCGAGTTTCCACTGTATAAGCACGAAAACGAATAACAACAGCCCGGACCTGTCGCGTCGCCATGGTTCGGGATCGACCAACAACGAACCTAGTGCACTTGTGAACGACCCGATCTCAAATTAAGCGTTCGAGGGATGCGGTCCTTGGCTAAGGGCTTTGCAAAGCGACGCCCCCGTATTACGTTGATCTTTATTCAGCGACGAGGTCACCGGAGGAGGCTAGCACATAATTCAAGCGTGTACGTTTTATCGACTCGCAAATAATTACACCTGTTTATATGAAATAGTGGTTTCGATAAATAACGAAACTCCTTTTGCCGTCTCGCAAGACTTTTCCGAAGCGAAGTGAATTTATCTATAAAATTTCGCAGGCGATTTTTGCTAGGCGCGTAAGTGGTAATACGTGTTTGGTTAGGTATGAAATTTAAAAATGTTTGCTTACAGTTAAACCAAATGACCTTAAACCTGTATATCGAAAGAAGCGAAGACAAAATTTAGAATGTTCAAACACCTTTTAGATGGCGAAGAGCTGGGGGACCTAACGTTTCGTCGGCTTCCTCGTGTCTCTCTTTTCCGCGCGCGCGATGCAAGAAAAAGAGGAGATCGGACCGACTGGATTCCTTAATTATTATTTAAAACTAGGAAGCGATTTATTCCTTTTAGTTCTAATTAAAATTCGAAGGAACAAACATTACTCGTAAATTTCGAGATTTTTGCGATTAGAGAGGTCTTTGAACCGCGACGAGGCAGGAAATTTTCGTGGGTCCGTCCCATTCCATGATCGATTAATTTTTGGGCGAAGGTGAATCATAATGTGACATCTCCCACAGGTCTAACTGTTATTTTGAATATTTTGAGCGTAGAAAGTAGCGCTGCCAAAATAATCCATCATCGCTTAAATTTGTAACACTCGTCCGAATTGCAGGTCGGTGGAAATTTAAAAACCGCTTGCTTTGTAGGACAAAAAAGTAAATTTATACAAGTAGTTTTTCGTTTTTAGGTTCCTTCAGCTTATTTTTGAGATTTTAATTAAACGTACTTGTCATAGATTGGAATAAAAGTTTTGGGTTTTTTTGAAAATTCAAATACAGATGACCTACTTATTTGATGACTCCTTATTAAATTTTTTCCGGGCTTATTTGTTGGAATACAGCAAACTGTTAAGTATATAAAATGCTTCCGAATATTAAACAGTCCTTGCATTAGATTTAATTAATTTTGATAAAAAAATTGCCTTGTTTTTAAATTGAAAAAAACAGGTGCACCCCTTATGAATTTTTTTCCGGGCCTATTTGTGGAAATACAGCAAACTGTTAAATAAATACAATGCTTCTGAAGGACCATATTAAACAGACCTGGCGTTAGATTAAATTAATTTTGAAAAAAAAATTGCCTTGTTTCAAAATTAGAAAAACAGGTACACCCCTTATTAAATTTTTTCTGGGCTTATTTGTGGAAATATAGCAAACTGTTAAATAAATAAAATGCTTCCGAAAAACCCTATTAAACAGCCCTTAAGTTAGAGTTAAATAATTTTACAAAATATTTATTGCCTTTTTTTGTAATTAGAAAACAGGTGAACCTCCTATTTAATTTTTTCCGGGTTTATTTGTAGAAATACAGCAAACTGTTCAATATATAAAATGCTTCCAAAAACCCTATTAAACAGCCCTTGAGTTAGATTTAAATAATTTTGAAAAATATTTATTGCCTTTTTTTGTAATTAGAAAAACAGGTGAACCTCCTATTTAATTTTTTCTGGTCTTATTTGTAGAAATACAGCAAACTGTTCAATATATAAAATGCTTCCAAAAAACCCTATTAAACAGTCCTTAAGTTAGATTTCAATAATTTTGAAAAACATTTTTGCCTTTTTGTAATTAGAAAACAGGTGAACCTCCTATTTAATTTTTCTGGTCTTATTTGTAGAAATACAGCAAACTGTTCAATATATAAAATGCTTCCAAAAACCCTATTAAACAGTCCTTAAGTTAGATTTCAATAATTTTGAAAAACATTTTTGCCTTTTTGTAATTAGAAAAACAGGTGAACCTCCTATTTAATTTTTTCTGGTCTTATTTGTAGAAATACAGCAAACTGTTCAATATATAAAATGCTTCCAAAAAACCCTATTAAACAGTCCTTAAGTTAGATTTCAATAATTTTGAAAAACATTTTTTGCCTTTTTTTGTAATTAGAAAAACAGGTGAACCTCCTATTTAATTTTTTCTGGTCTTATTTGTAGAAATACAGCAAACTGTTCAATATATAAAATGCTTCCAAAAAACCCTATTAAACAGTCCTTAAGTTAGATTTCAATAATTTTGAAAAACATTTTTGCCTTTTTGTAATTAGAAAAACAGGTGAACCTCCTATTTAATTTTTCTGGTCTTATTTGTAGAAATACAGCAAACTGTTCAATATATAAAATGCTTCCAAAAACCCTATTAAACAGTCCTTAAGTTAGATTTCAATAATTTTGAAAAACATTTTTGCCTTTTTGTAATTAGAAAAACAGGTGAACCTTATTTAATTTTTCTGGTCTTATTAGTAGAAATACAGCAAACTGTTCAATAATAAAATGCTTCCAAAAACCCTATTAAACAGTCCTTAGTTAGATTTCAATAATTTTGAAAACATTTTTGCCTTTTTGTAATTAGAAAAACAGGTGAACCCTTATTAAATTTTTCGGTCTTATTTGTGAAATACAGCAAACTGTTAAATAAATAAAATGCTTCAAGGACCTATTAAACAGCCCTTCGTTAGATTAATTAATTTTACAAAATAACACGTTCGCTTGTTTCAAAATTAGACAAAACAGACAATGCCTTAGGAATTAAATTTAATATTCCAGTTAAATTAGGTTGATATACTTTAGAAACTTTACATAAATAAAAATCGTTCCAAAGACCGCATTAAACAGCCTTGGTTCATTCAATTAATTTTAAAAACTAATTAACATGCTTTTAGTATTTTTTCTTGAGAAAGCAAGGCGAGTGCGACTTTCGTCGCTCAAAACGCCTCAACAGAACAAAAATGACAAACATCTTAATTGCTGTTATTAACAATTTTAAAATGAAAATATGAGCCGTCGATCATTACGAGATTCCGGTTAATAAAATTTCACAATTAAATGGGCAAGAAGTGACTTTTAGGCCAGCTTCATCGCTCAAATATTAAATCGTAAGATATCCTCACGTTTAAAATATTTTCATTTTAAAAGGACGTTACAATAACGGTCCTTTTTTGTTAATCAAAGTTACAATCATTTTAAAACAAACTCATTGGCAAAAAATACGTCGCCGTTGTGTGTGTGTTTTTTTCGCTTAGAGAAATGCAAATGGAAGTTCTAAAAATATCGGTGCTAGAGAGATAGATATCACAGCATAAAATTCTGAATACATCTAATTGTCTTTATTAAAACGAGCCGTGGGTTAATTAGTTGAAAATTATGGCTCTTTTTGCATATTCGTAGACTTTCTCGCGCTTAATATTAATTTATTTGCGGCCAATGTTAAATAAACGAGGAACTATTATGAAAGATGTTACTGCATTCGAGAAGAGCTCTCTTACATAAATATTTTTAAATGTTAATAGATTCTTCGGGACGATTTTTAAACCTAAATACATTTCTATTTTTTTCCGAAAAATATGGACGCTTATAAAAATTAATTGCCGGATTTTTAGTGTCAATAAAACTACAAAAATATTTGTTTGGACAAGTCTCGTGTTTGACCTTTTATCTCCTTTTTAGTGTACACAGTTCAAACTTTAAGATCCTAATTCTGAGCGTGTGTTTATTTTTTTCTTTGTGTGTTTAGAGACGTAATTAAAGTCCCCCCGCGCCGGCCTGCCCCCCTAAATAGTTGATAAAGCGTTTGGAGCTGCGTTTTAACGAAGAAGTTGCACTTCTTTGGCGCGACAGAATTAATTAATTTAAATAAATACGAGGATGTGCGCGTTCGAGCGAAAAGTGGCACATTTCCGAGCGAGGGAGGCAAATGAAGCGCGACGCGGAGCGGCGCGCTTCATTTTCCCGAGATCGGAATGTGCCACTTTGAGCTCGAATGCGCGCACTCGGTTTTAAGCACGATTCACAATGATTTAGGTCAATAAATTAGACAAAAGGTTGCCTGGTAATATTTTACTCTCAACGCGCCAAAAGAAGTATAACTTCAAAAGGTCATAAGACCTTTTACATAAGCTACATTAAAAGTATTCGAAAAAATGAGCTTCCTCCAAAATTTAGGTTTTTAAAATTACTAATAAGATTATTTCTAAAAAAATCTTTTTGAAAAACTCAAATTTGAGTTCCTAAAATATTTTATTGCGTGAAATTTAAATTTGAACGAGATCCTATAATTAATTTGTTTTTTAAAGAAAAGATGAATAAACCAATCGATATTGCGTTTCGTTTCAAAATTTAATTTTTGAAATTTATTTGTAAAAAAATATTAATGTAATTCTCAAATTTGAGTTACTCGGGCGTAAGTTTTGAAAAATGGTGGTGGAACAGATTCAGATTCTTAATACGTTTTAAAAACAGCCATTCGTAAAAAAATACAAATTCTGAAATAAGTCAAATTGCAATTTTACGAAAATTTGCGAAAAAGGCCGCTTAGACAGCTCAAAATTTGATTATCGCTCAAAATTGAATTTCGAAAAGTCTTAATTCGGTTATTTCAGCGAGACCTTTTGTAAAAAACACAAATTCGACTTGTTATATGACCTTATATAAGGAAAATTTCAATTTACATTAGGTCCTTCCAAAAATTTCCAAAAAAAAGACGTATCAACAGATCAAAATCGAATTTTCACCAAAAATTATATTTTTTCAGGAAAACCCTTCGTAAAAACACAAATTCGATTTGTTATGACCTTCTTACATGAGTTAAATTCAATTTGCGTCGAGTCCTTTGGAGTATTTTTGAAAAAAAAAGCACTCCAACTGATCAAAATTGAGTTTTCGCTCGGAATTAAATTTTCAAAATTCTGAATTCGGTTATTTCAAGAAAACCCTTTATAAAAAACAAAAATTCGACTTGTTATATGACTTTATATAAGGAAATTTCAATTTACATAAGGTTCTTTCAAAAATTTCCGACAAAAAGGCGTTCCAATTGATCAAAATCAAATTTTCACCAAAATTACATTTTTTCAGAGAAACCCTTCGTAAAAAACACAAATTCGATTTGTTATGACCTTCTTACATGAGTTAAATCCAATTTGCGTCGAGTCCTTTGCAGTATTTTTGAAAAAAAAAGCACTCCAACTGATCAAAATTGAGTTTTCGCTAGTAATTAAATTTTCAAATTTCTGAATTCGGTTATTTCAAGAAAACCCTTTAAAAAAAAACGCAAATTCGCTTCGCCACAACCTTCTTACAGAAGTTAAATTTCAATTTGCACATTACCATTTCGAAAATTTTCAAAAAAAAAGCCCTTCAACAAATCGAAATAAGAATTATCCAAAAATTAAATTTTTTAAATTCTGAATTTGTTGATTTCAGAAAACCGTCAATAAAAAACACAAAATTGCTTTTATGGGACCTTCGTACATAAGTTAAAATTAAATATCCATCGGGGGTCCTTAAGAAAAATTTTTAAAATTCTGACTTCAAGTATTCCAGAAAATATCGTCGGAAAAAAATACAAATTCGCTCGCCTGTGACCTTTTTACACAATAAAATAACGAGCAAACAAATTTTCCCAAAAATTGAAAGTAAACAACCTTTTTTTGTTTTTTAAAAAAATTAAAAATCACTTTGAAACAGGATCGACCGCTTCGCTCATATTGTGCCGTTCTCTCTCAAAAAAAAAAACCGTAAATATTCGACCGTCGCCGATTTGTGCGATTAAAAAATTAGCCGTACCAAAAATTACGTTCGTACCTATAAATAAACAAATTAATAGTTTAAAAATTGAGATCAACCGTTAAATTCTACGTTTGTAGATGGCATTCTTCGATCTTGTTTCGCTGACCCCGAACCTCTTACGCGATACCTATAGTGGCGCCACATTTGCCCAAAACTTTTTCCAAAAAATTGTTTTCGAAAAATTCGCGCTCGATCGCGAAGCTCGTTATGAATAAGTCGCGAGCGAAGAAATAAAAAGAAAAAATTAAGCGCAACCATGGCGAAAAAAAAAACCAAAAAAATAACAGTGGCGGCGGTAATAATAATAATAATAAAGTGGAGTATATTTTCATTCAAATTTTAAAACAGGTTCTTTGCATGTAAGGCTATTTTAGCAACAAGTTCTACCATATAAATCAGAATTAAGTCGACTCGCAGAAGAACTGGCGGTCATATTTAAAGTGCGAAGCCTTTCCTATCGCAAAATAAGCGAAAAAAAACATGGCAAAATCCTAGACGCCCAATTTACAACTGCAAACCTCAATAAAAGGCTCATTTGAATGCATAAAGGCCTCCTACGCCACTTCCACGCCAGAAAAAAACAATTGTGCACAATTAAAGCGGATGTGCTCTCGAAAAAAAAAGGGTTCGTCTTATTTCGTATGCTCATCCGCGGGTACGGTTAAATTTCAAGGTCGCCCGAAATGTGTCCCATTTAGAAATTGCGAAATTCGCAAAAACGAACGTCGGATATGTATGCTAATGCCTTTTTTTTCGTTCCAAGATTAATTGCGGGATTATAAACCAGTACGGCGCTATCTTTTGCGGAAGACGAATCCTAACGGGTCCGGTGTTAAATTCTAACTTTGCGATCCTTTACCAGCGCGCACACGCGCGCGCGCCTGACACCTGCTTAATTACGTTTCTTAATTACAAAAAATCGCAAAAGAAAAAAGCCACCCGCCGATTTTTAACGCTTAAGTTGTTTCGCATCCCAAAACGTGGTTGGGCGTTGTTTTCGAGGTGGAGGCGATTTTTGAAGTAAAACTTCTTGTGCGAGGGCGAATCAAAAATTTTGTCGCGTGAAAAAAAATATAAAGTGAGAGGAGAGAAGGAAACATGATTTAGCAGCAAAAAGAGTGGGGTGAGTGGAAGAGCCTGGTATATATAATGTAGGGAGTATGTGACACCATTATTATGGGGCACGCGCCGAAATTTGACGACCCTCTTATATCAGCATGTGACAATATATGTAATCATTCGGACCAGCACGAATTATCGAACAAGTTTCACTTTTTCCGCGTGCTTATATGAGCGAGGCTCGTTCACTTTTTTTTTAATGCGCATCTCGTGCTGAAAACTTTGAGAATTTTGAATTTTGACAGTTTGTTGAGATATCTCTACTAATAAGCGAGTTGTGAATTTTTAAACATCGCATTTTGTCAAAAGAAAAATTTCTGATCGTCTATTTTTGAGTTTCAAAAAATAATAAACAAGGTGGTTTTTGTGCTTCGTTATTTTTGAAAATTTTCGAATCGTTTTTAGTGCAAAAAGAATTTTTTTTTACAATTTTAGAGATTTTCGGGAGATAAATAAAAATGAAGCACTTTGAAAAAATTTTCGATAAAATCTTATGCAAATTGCAATGTTAACTTATCTAAAACGCAAATTTAAATCTTTAATTAAAAATGATTGGATAAACAAAATAATCAAAAAAATTGCACAACTTAATTTAGTAAACAATTAAACTTTGATCTCTTCTTTCGTCATTTCCTCCAAAATTTTCGAAAAAACCTTACGCAAAACTAAAAAAAAAAATAATTAAACTAACATTTTAAACTTTTAAGCGCGCCAATAAAACAATCTTAAAATTACTCGAATCGCACAAAAGTGAAGGTCCACAATGAAAAAGAAAAAAAAGTCGATCTCCCACCGCGATTTCTGCACAAAAGCAATTTTCTCATAAAACGAATGTCGGTTTCTTTGGGTATTATATAAGTTAATTATTCTTGCGGTAATAAGAAATAATTGTTAAGTAATGAGGAACAGAGGCGGCGCGAATTTTTGCTAAACGTAAACAAATTGCAGGCAATTCAGCGCGTCGAACAATTCCTATGCGATATTTTGTGGCATCTTCTCTGCGAGCCGTGCAAATAGATTTGCGATTACGAAACACGTTTAAGATCTTCGCGAAGCATTTCGAAACAGCGGTCTCCAAAATTTTATATTTGCTGCGACCCTTCGCCGATTTACGCGGTAGATGGGTCCTAGAGAGAACCGTGTAAATCGAAAACAATGCATAGATCGGTCGGTTAGTTTACGAAATTATTTTTTTTTACGGAAAATAGTTGTAAATTGTTTTAGAGTATGCGTTTATCAAAAAAATACTACGTATCTATGGGCATAAAAGTAGGGGTATCTAATTTATAGGAATGTGCATTGTCTACTTTTATTTTGCATTGAAATAAATAATTGAATTATGCACATTTTACTTGTTTTTCAATTTACGGTTTTCTGAGGAACATACCTCGTCTTTCAAATTTTTTTTAATTGATTTTTTTGTTTAATTTGTCGTGAAGAAAATTTTCTCAAATTTGGAAATAATGTGTGCTGTATAATGCCTTTTCATTTAGTAGAAATAGAATTGGAATATCTCAATTAGTTTTAGAATATTTTTTTTTCTAAGTTAGGTTAAAATAGATCGATAATTATATAAGTTAATTTTTTTTTAATTTGTGGTGAAGCAAATTTTCTCAAATTTGGGAATAATGTGTGCTGTATAGTGTCTTTTCATTTAGTAAAAACGGAATTTAATTATCTGGATTAGTTTTAGGAAAATAATTTTTTTTCTAAGTCAGCTTAAAATAGATCGATACTTATGCGTAAAATACAACGATATTTTTTTAATAATTTGGGGTTCAAAAACTGTTCTCAAATTTGGGAATAACGCATGCTGTATAGTGCCTTTTCATTTAGTGAAAACGGAATTTGATTAACTCGATTGGTTTTTAAAAAAAAAATCTAAGTAAGCTTAAAAGAGATCGATAATTCTTTAAGTCGATTTTTTAATAAATTTCCATTAAGAAAATTTTCTTAAATTTTAGAAATAATGTGTGCTGTATAATGCCTTTTCATTTAGTGAAAACGGAATTTGATTATCCCGATTAGTTTTAGAAAAAAAAAATTATAATTCTGAGTATGCATAAAATACATCGATAATTTTCTAAGCTGATTTTTTAATAATTTGTCGCTTTAGAAATTTTCTCAAATTTGCAACAAATGTGTACTATATAATGCCTTTTCGTTTAGTCAAAACGAAATTTTATTATCTCGATTAGTCTTAGGAAAATAATTTTTTTTCTAAGTCAGCTTAAAATAGATCGATACTCCTCTTTAAGTTGATTTTTTAATAATTTACCATAAAGCAAATTTTCTCAAATTCGAGAAAAGCGTACGTTCTACAATGCCGTTTTATTTAATCAAGACAGATTTTGATTATTTCAATTGGGCTTTGAAACAAAAATTATTTTTGAGTCCCCGCGAGGTGGCCTTTCAAATCGACGATTGAACGGCCGGTTGTAACATAAACATCGAAACAACAATAAAACAACATGCAAATAAATTCGTTTAAATAATTAAAGCAATCGTAATAAACTAATAAATTATTTAAATAAAATTCGGTATGGCCAGAATTGCTAATAATGCAATTTAGAACGGTCATCGAACGACTTCGGTACCCAAAATTTATTCGATCGAATCCCCAAATCGGCCGCTTTCATTATTTAAACAACAATTTGTTATAAACAATAATCGACTTACTTAAAATAATTAAAATCGTAGCACACACTAACGCACACGAGCACGCCATCAACTTGTTCGACAATTGAACGTGTCGAAGGTTCTAGAATTCGCACTGTGACGTCATATGTATTCCGACGCAAAGCGCGCTCTGTAAGGTCCCCCGTGCACCTTTATTATATGCATTCGACCCATAGAGTAGACTTTTAAATTTAGATCACTTTCTCTCGCTCGCACGCACGTGATTTTCGTATCTTCTCGCTCCCTTCCACTCATTTGCTATGGTAAATACTTTTTCCAACATAAAATCGATATTTACCATACTAAATTTATATTTACACTAGAACTACCAACATTTGTTGTATATCTTGACCAAACGGTCAAAAGGACCGGATGGCTTGTGCTTGCAAAGTATTAAATATAATTCAATTTTATTGTTTACAAAAAATAATGTTTATTTCTTACATTTAGTGTGAACATATTTAATTTTTCTTAAAAATTTAGGAAAAATATAAAAATAAATTTAATTATACAAAAATAAAAGTAGCAAGGGGGAAAAAAGAAATATATGGTGTTATTGAGAATACATATATTTAGAAAAAGTCACGACATATTCAAAAAATTATAAGTAAGGTTTTACATAAAAAATCTTGTGATGAATTTTTGAAACCGGTCATATTGACCGGTTGGTAGTTCTAGTGTTAAGTAATGATTTGACAGAAGGAAGTAAAAAAAAATCTAATTTTTGTAAACCGTGTAAAACAAGTACCGTGTCAATACACTATATACTACTATATGTATACCATATACTAGAGCACATTTCTAAATGAGCAAAATGTATTAATCTTCCGCATAATAGGTGAATAAATGTCACAATGTCCACAAAATTGTATTTTATGACAGTTCAATGATAAAAAATATATTTTAATAATAAATAATGAATAGGTTTAAGTAAAACGCATTGTATCTTCTCGCTCCCTTCCACTCATTGCTATAGTAAATACGTTTTTCGAATATAAAATCGATATTTACTAAATTGAATTAAAATTTTTGATTTGAAGGTGCTTATGGGAAATTATATTAATGTAATAAATACGAGGATGCGCGCATTCGAGCGAAAAGTGGCACATTTCCGAGCGAGGGAGGCAAATGAAGCGCGACGCGGAGCGGCGCGCTTCATTTTCCCGAGATCGGAATGTGCCACTTTGAGCTCGAATGCGCGCACTCGGTTTTAAGCACGATTCACAATGACTTTAGCCAATAAATTGAACGGAAAGTTAGTTAATTCAATTTAATCGTTCCCTCTCTTTCGCACTGACGAGATTGTCGTATCTTTTCGCTCCCTTCCACTCATTGCTATGGTAAATTCGTTTTTCGAACATAAAATCGATATTTACCAAATTAAATTAATTTTTTGATATGAAAGAGCGAATGATAAAGTAGGCAAATCTAATAAATACGAGGATGTGCGCGTTCGAGCGAAAAGTGGCACATTTCCGAGCGAGGGAGGCAAATGAAGCGCGACGCGGAGCGGCGCGCTTCATTTTCCCGAGATCGGAATGTGCCACTTTGAGCTCGAATGCGCGCACTCGGTTTTAAGCACGATTCACAATGACTTTGGCCAATAAATTGAACGAAAGTTAGTTAATTCAATTTAATCGTTCCCTCTCTTTCGCACCGCCGATATTGTTGTATCTTTTCGCTCCCTTCCACTCATTGCTATGGTAAATTCGTTTTTCGAACATAAAATCGATATTTACCAAATTAAATTAATTTTTTGATATGAAAGAGCGAATGATAAAGTAGGCAAATCGAATAAATACGAGGCTGTGCGCATTCGAGCCAAAGTGGCACATTTTCGAGCGAGGGAAGCAAATGAAGCGCGACGCGGAGCGGCGCGCTTCATTTTCCCGAGATCGGAAATGTGCCACTTTGAGCTCGAACGCGCACACTCGGTTTTAAGCACGATTACCAAGCGTCCCGTTTTAACAAGAAAAAAATTGGTCACGTTAGTTATACCCCACGTCGTACACGAAAAGTTAATAGAAAAAATTACATTTTTGGGCCCCGCTAGCTCCGCGATCTCCACAGTTTGAAACCGCCGATTACACATCACATTCTCGAAATTGCTTTGCGAATCTCCTTTTCCCTACGTACGACCATTTCCTGAACGACAATTCTGGCATGCCTACTCTCTCCCGGCGCATTTCATCCGCCAATTTTTCGCCTAAGGCCGGTCGACGCCGATCCCGTCCGCATTTCGCCGACGAATAATGGGCAAAAGCGATCCGCAATTAAACTAATTGGCAATTTATTTATTTATTTATATTCGATTCGTTACGGTGACGTTGCTTTCAAGGTCCGCATTCGTTGCTCGTTTTCCGACCGCTCCGTGCGCCTTTTCGTGCCCAATAAATTTTCTTTTGCAAATAGATAAATAATAACGATATTAAGTGGGCCTTGAACTATCGCCAATATGCCTTATAAGCGGACGCCCTTACTTTCTACGCCAAAACTCCATCCAAAAATGTGAGTAAATCTCAAAGTTCAAAAAGCGCGTTTCCGTACGATTTAAATTAATTAAATTTTATCTCCCCGCCCGCGCGACACCGCTCCCGCGCGCGTGCAATGTTTATTTTCGATTCGGATTATTTTTATCGCCGTCTCCCATTATTTGTTTAGACTCGATCCGATTAAAAGCGACAACAAACAAACACCCCGATTACTTAACTTAAATTGTTTACAATAGCACCTACAAATACCTGCTTTGTAAATTAATTAAACAAATTAGCGTATTTATCTCGGACGAGACAGATAGCTTGTAAACAATCCGCGATTCGATTACAAAATAATAAATAAATCCCGGCCGCCGTTTATGAATTATTTATGCGCCTCTTAAAATGGTCGTTTTTTTAAAAAAGCCCGCCACATACCTGTTGGTCGAAGTGGTAATTAAATCCAATTCAAAATAAAAAAAATCCCGGGCTTGCGATTAAAAATCGAGGAACACTTCAAAACTGTGTCTTTGTCTAATAAATTGCTACACACATATTAAACCAGTAATTGGTCACAATTATTTGTTAACTAATAATGGAGTGCCATCTGTACGTGAATAGATAAATTAAGAACACAACACGCATCCGACGACAGCAACGGTTTTACAACTACTGAATTTAAATTCAACAGGTAAATGCGCAACAGCTCGCACGAACCAACTCCGATGGGACCGCTTCGGGTCGCATCGTCCCTTTTACGTTTAAAATTGTTTAAAAATTTGGACTTGTTTAGCGTTTTTCTTTCGGAGAGGACGGTTGAATTAATTCGCTTGTTGTTGGTTTTAGACGGTTAATTGCTTGTTTAAATATTTAAGGTATTTTTATGGGGGGTTATAAAATTTAAATAATTAAAAGCTCGGGAAAAGAATTTGGAAACAATCTCAGAGCTTATGATGTCTAATTTGGATGGTTTATTGCTTGAATTTTTCCTTGGAATTGTGTTTGGATTGTTTTTTAATTATTTTGATCGTAAATTTTTTAATGTGGGGGGCTTAATTTTTGGTTTTAATTTTTTTTTTGCTAGAAAACAAATCGAATTTTGATGTGGGACTATTGAAAATTTAGTTTTTTGAAAAATTAGAAGATATTTTTGATTCGGTGAATCTATAAAATATATTGATTGTGAGAACCAATTAATATTACGAGCCTTTTTAAGTATTGAGCAATTTTTTTTAATAACTGATAAGTTTAATTAAATATTGAAAGATTCGGTAATTATTTTTTAATCAAAGTTATTAAGGAATTTTTTTTAATTTTATTTAATCATATTTTTGTTGCTTTAATATCGAAAATAATTTAGTTTAATTAATTTTGAGTTTATTACAGAACAAATAATCTTTTAAGTGGAACTCGGGCCCCCCAGAATCCACATATTTAGAACACATAAACGGCAATACAAATTCTTCAACAAAAAACGTTGAATAATGAAAAATAAGGAAGCTTGAGAAAATATCAATTTTTTCAAAGTTATTTAAATCTAACTTAAGGGGTGTTTAATATGGTCCTTCGCAATCATTTAATTTAAATAACCGTTTGCAATGTTTTCATGAATAAGTCCAGAAAAATTAAAGAAGATGGTCACTTGTATTTTTGGATTTACAAAAAGAGAAAAGTTTTTTTCAAAAATTATTTACATCTGACACAAAGGCTATTTAATATGGTCCTTCCGAAGCATTTTATTTAGTTAACGGTTTTCTGTATTTCTACAATTAAGCCCGGAAAAAATTAAAGAAAAGGTTCACCTGTATTTCTAGTTTCGGGAAAAAGCAAAATTTTTTTTTCAAAATTAATTAAATCTAACGTAAGGCTGTTTAATATGGTCCTTCGGAAACATTTTATTTATTTAACAGTTTGCTGTATTTTCAGTAATAAGCCCGAAAAAAATTTAATAAAAGGTGTACCTGTTTTTCCAATGTAGAAACAAGCAAAATTTTTTTCAAAATTAATTAAATCTAACACAAGGGCTGTTTAATATGGTCCTTCCGAAGCATTTTATTTATTTAACAGTTTGCTGTATTTTCAGTAATAAGCCCGGAAAAAATTTAATAAAGGGTGTACCTGTTTTGTAATTTAAAAACAAGGCACATTTTTTTTTTCAAAATTAATTAAATCTAACACAAGGACTGTTTAATATGGTCCTTCCGAAGCATTTTATTTATTTAACAGTTTGCTGTATTTTTACTAATAAGCCCGGAAAAAAATTAATAAGATGTACCATCTGTGTTTTTGAATTATTTAAAAAGGTTATTTTTTTCAAAATTAATTACATCTAACACAAGGGCTGTTTAATATGGTCTTTCCGAAGCATTTTATTTATTTAAAAGTTTGCTGTATTTTCAGTAATAAGCCTGGAAAAAAATTAATAAGGGGTGTACCTGTTTTTCTAATTCAGAAACAAGCCAATTTTTTTTCAAAATTAATTAAATCTAATACAAGGACTGTTTAATATGGTCCTTCCGAAGCATTTTATTTATTTAACAGTTTGCTATATTTTTACTAATAAGCCCGGAAAAAATTTAATAAAATGTCATCCCGTTTGAATTTTTAAAAGGAATTTTTTTTCAAAATTAATTAAATCTAATACAAGGACTGTTTAATATGGTCCTTCCGAAGCATTTTATTTATTTAACAGTTTGCTATATTTTTACTAATAAACCCGGAAAAAATTTAATAAAATGTCTATCTGTGTTTTTGAATTAATTAAAAAGGTTAAATTTTTTTTCTCAAAATTATTTAAATTAGACTCAAGGGCTGTTTAATATGGTCGTTCACAAGCATTTTATTAAAATAACTGATTGTAATATTTCGACGAATAAGCCCAGAAAAAATTTAATAAGACTCTCATCTGTATTTTTGAATTTACAAAAAGTTAAAACAATTTTCAAAATTATTTAAATCTAACTCAAAAGCTGTTTAATATAAACTTGAACAAATATCTTCTTTAAATCAATTGTTTCTTGTACCACCCCCAATGATCCCTAAAAAAATTAATTAAAATTCCAATTTGTTTAGTTTAGAAAATAACGAAATTCGTGAACTTAAAACTTTAAAAAAAAAAACAATTAGCCCTAATTTCCAAAAAAAATTGTAGGCGACCTCACTGCGCCAAAAACTCAATTTTAATAACCAAGCCGTTTCTCACAAATTTAGAGCCTTATAAATTATTTTCCCAGTTAAACGCCTTGCTTTTTCATTTCGAAAAAATGCACTTAAGCTCCATAAAAACTAAGGCACCTCATTTTTTCTTCGTACCAAAAAAAATAATATAGTTTATGTAAAACGGCCGATCGTTTTAAAAGGCTCCTCGTGCACCATAAAAATCCTCAAAATAAATCAAAAATTCAATGAGAATTCTTAAAAGCCACGTAAATCACGGCGTAAATTCCATAATAAAATTTTACCGACCCATTACCAACGGTTCTTGGGGGCCTTTTCTTTCGATTTTTAATATCTTTTTATGGGCGCGCTCGCGCACACCGAAATTAAACCGAGAAAAAAAAACGAAATCGAGGCGGGACAATTAAAAACTAATTGATTCGGCTTCGACTTTGTTAATTGCTCGATTAAATTTCTCGCCGAGGTCGATCATTTTCTGCCTTATTTAGCAAAAATGGTGAAACGCAGTGCAAAAAGTGCAGAAAGTGAAGAATAAGTAAAAGTGGCGTAAATCCAAAGACAATTACAAGGTATTTCCTGCGTTTGTTCGTGTAAAAATTTATTAAAGCGTAGTCTCTCGACTTTGGTGCTCTTTTTATTATTGTTATTTCTTTTTCAAATGGGTTAACGACACACTCACACACAGTAAACATAATACAAACACACGCAACGATAAATAATAAAATTTAAAATATAAAAACGTCAAGTCGAACAAAGGACCTAATCAAAATCCGAAGGGAAGAATCTCGGATGCAATCAAAAAAACGTTCGGTCTTTGACGAGCATAAAAATCCATCAGAAAAATTACTTCTCGTGTTAAATAACCCTAAACGACCCACTGAGATGCTTATTTATCAAAGCGCATTAAGCCTCTTTAGTTGTCTACAAGCAACAAAAACGAAAAAAGAAGAAGAAAAAAATAAAAATAGAAATGCCGTTCATCATCTTATAAATATTTGGGCCTTCTTTACACCTGCTCGAGGCTCCTTCGGCTACCGCCACACAAAAAAAGAAAGCAACGTCAATTTTAATCTTTTTCAACTTCTTCGACCCCCCCCCCCAACCCAAAAAGCAACCCTTTTGAAATTGCAAAAAAAATTGTTTGACTTTGGAAAACAATTTGTTATTTCCCATGAAGCGAAATTGCCAAAATTTTTGGCCATTAAAATTGCTTTTGTTTTAAAAGGAGGCCCTTATAGTTAGTGTGGTTCAATTTTCAAATTTAAATGGGGAAATTTTGTAATTTTTGAAAAAATTCCAACTCTAGTCTTAGGTTGAATTTAGAAGATTAAGCGTTTGATTTGTGTGATGTTTTTTTGGGCTTCGGTGCCTCAAATTAATTATAAAAGAGCTTTGTTGTGTGTTACTAAAAAATTAAATTATTAAAATGTGTCGTTTCGACGATTAAATGCGAGAAGTATCCATAAAAGAGATTTGTCAAGCGATTAATAATGTTCTTTTACTTGATTACCTTTTACAAAATGAAAAAAAACCCGAGTCGAAAACCTAATATTTCAGTAGGAAAATAGGAAATAGGTATTTGGGTCACAAAAATGTTGATAAAAGACTTTCTCTATGAAATTTAATACAAGAACGGTGTTTTGGGTGTTTTTAATAGTTTGTTTTTTTGGGGGATCAAAGATGGATCGAGTGCTTAGAAAATTTAATTAAAAGCAACTGGTCGGAGATGATTAAATGCGGTTTCGAACAAAATAAAACGTATTAAATAAAATTTATAAACGGATAATTCGTATGGGTGCCCTTAAAAAACAACTAAAGGGCGTTTTCGAAAAATCGAGTTCGAAATTTAATGTTTCAAAGCTCGCAGAAAAACCTGTGACGTTTGCGCGCTGAAAACTAAAACCAAAAATGATTTTTAAAAAAATTCTTTAGACCCCAAACGGCCCAAACTTAATTGTCTTTCGAATTTATAAAACCCCAATTAATTTACATCGAGTAATAAAAGATTTGTTGTCAGTTTGTGTGAATTATAAAACAGATACAGTTCTACTCGATTCTAATTTAATCAAAAATTAATTTTTAAAAACTATTCAAAGTAATTAAATGCAACTTATACCACGTTAAATACATTAATTGAACTTTGTAATCTGAAAAGTTTTATTAATAACTAACCCAATGGTGAATTTTTGAAAATCGAATCGCATCTGTAATAATGAGGTTTGGCAAAAAAATCAAAAACAATTTTTTTAAAAATTCCCTAAACACCAGTCGGCTCAAATTTAATTATCTTTCGAATTTAAAAACCCCAATTAATTTACATTTCCCGTTTTTCGAGTAATAAAAGATTTGTTGTCAGTTTGTGTAAATTATAAAACAGATTCTCATTTAATCAAAAAAATAATTTTTCAAAAACTACTCAAAATAATTAAATGCAACTCACACCAAGTGAAATAAATTAATTGAACTCTGTTTTGTGAAAATTTCAAAAAGTTTTATTAACAACTAACCCAATGAAGAATTTTTGAAAATCGAATCGCATCTGTAATAATGAGGCTGGGCAAAAAAAATCAAAAACAATTTTTTTTAAAATTCCCTAAACACCAGTCGGTACAAATTTAATTGTCTTTCGAATTTAAAAACCCCAATTAATTTACATTTCCCGTTTTTCGAGTAATAAAAGATTTGTTGTCAGTTTGTGTAAATTATAAAACAGATTCTCATTTAATCAAAAAAATAATTTTTCAAAAACTACTCAAAATAATTAAATGCAACTCACACCAAGTGAAATAAATTAATTGAACTCTGTTTTGTGAAAATTTCAAAAAGTTTTATTAACAACTAACCCAATGAAGAATTTTTGAAAATCGAATCGCATCTGTAATAATGAGGCTGGGCAAAAAAAATCAAAAACAATTTTTTTAAAAATTCCCTAAACACCAGTCGGTACAAATTTAATTGTCTTTCGAATTTAAAAAACCCCAATTAATTTACATTCCCGTTTTCGAGTAATAAAAGATTTGTTGTCAGTTTGTGTAAATTATAAAACAGATTCTAATTTAATCAAAAATAATTTTTCAAAACTACTCAAAATAATTAAATGCAACTCACACCAAGTGAAATAAATTAATTGAACTCTGTATTTGTGAAAATTTCAAAAGTTTTTTAACAACTAACCCAATGGTGAATTTTCGAAAATCGAATCGCATCTGTAATAATGAGGCTGGGCAAAAAAATCAAAAACAATTTTTTTAAAAATTCCCTAAACACCAGTCGGTACAAATTTAATTGTCTTTCGAATTTAAAAAACCCCAATTAATTTGTATCCCCCGTTTTCGAGTAATAAACGATTTGTTGTCAGTTTGTGTAAATTATAAAACAGATTCTAATTTAATCAAAAAATTTATTTTTCAAAAACTATTAAAAATAATTAAATGCAACTTATACCAAGTTAAATAAATTAATTGAACTCTCCAATCTGAAAATTTCAACAAGTTTTTTTAACAACTAACCTAATGGTGAATTTTTGAAAATCAAATCGCATCTGTAATGTTAGGGCTTGGCAAAAAAATCAAAAACAATTTTTTTCGAAATTCCATAAACACCAGTCGGCTCAAATTTTCTCGTATTTCGATCCAGAAAAAATTCCATTAAAATAAATCGAGTGGTTTTCGAGTTATTTCTGAATCTACGCCCGAGATATGTAATTTATAACATAACTACCGACATCTATGTTTTCAAAAGAAAATCACTAATCTCAAACACCGTAAGTAATATTTAAATACGACTTTGACCATAATAAGGACCATTAAAACCTAAGATTACGACAAATTATTCAGGATTAACACCATTTCAAATTGTTCAAACTTAAGCTTTCGCTTAGTTTTAGTTATTTAACCAAAGCCTATCGATTAATTTTTTTTTTAAATTATAAACCCATGTTTATTTTTTAATAATCACATCCTATTCATTATGCAATTTTATGTAAAACACCTCGGTCAAGTTTAATAAATTTTAGATTTACATAAACAACCATAAAATCACATTCGAATTAAGAATGTAAACAGAATGCACGTTTTTTTACTTTTCAAAAAAAAAAGAAGTTTTACTTGAATTGTCAAGAAATTGTGGGTCGAAAAAATTACAGTACAAAAATGGACTTTCTATTTAAATTATAGATTAGTCGTATTGACAATCCGAAGGGAAACTTTTACAGACTTTACGTTTATTAAATAAATAAATAGTCCAACAAAGAGAAATCTTAAGGAAGACCGTTCGTTTATTTAAAAAAATAAAAATAAAAAAATAAAAAAACTCACAACCGAGAATTTCTCAATTCTTGTTAGATTTTGTAGTTTACGGTCAAGGACAATTACCTTCTGATTTATTTAAGTTTGTTTAATGATATATTGATATTATTTTAAAGAGAAATTCTGTCCCATCTTTTATTATAACGAACCTACATGCGCTTTCAGGTGTATTAATGAAAAAAATCGTAATAAATAAACCTTTACTTTGCCCGTTTACGGTAGAACGTCTAACCAATTATTGTCTTAGAAAAATGACCAGCTGAGGTCAGTTGGTCAACGCAATCCCATCGATTCCAATCGAAAATCTTCCAAAACGGCAATTTTTCCAAAAATAAGTCGCAGAAAATTGTTTCGAAACGATTCCTATTTGTTTAAATTTGCCACTTTTTGAACCGGTAAAAACTGAATATAAAACAGGGCGCCTGTTCCCTTTTTTTATTCTATGTACAGTAAAACCTCGATTATACGGATTCGCGATTATCCGGATTGTTAACCGCGTTCGTTCTTTCCTGTTAAAACGGAACACCTCGTAATCGTGCTTAAAACCGAGTGTGCGCATTCGAGCTCAAAGTGGCACATTCCGATCTCGGGAAAATGAAGCGCGCCGCTCCGCGTCGCGCTTCATTTGCCTCCCTCGCTCGGAAATGTGCCACTTTTCGCTCGAATGCGCACATCCTCGTATTTATCGGATTTACCTATATTGATTTGCGTTTTTGATTAATTAAAATTGTATATTTGGGCAATTTGGCATTTTGACACATGTAGAATTATTGAGTTTTAATGGTTAACTTCCTTTTTGTGTTGTTAAGTTGCTTGATAAAGTTTCAATAAAGAAACGAAACGTTGCAAGTTAACAATTTGTTGTTTTATTGTGTCCAATTCCAGTGAACATTAACATATTATATTTAATTTAAATATATCTTACTTGTTAAATTCCAACAAACATGTTTGAGCGTCATTACCCCGTACCTTGAGCGGCATTACCCAAAGTCAGGGGCAATGCCGCTCAAACATGTTTTTTTTAAATCTTGTCCTACTACTAGTAGGTCAAAGATATATCGTTTTTTTGTAAAATTGTTGATTACTCGATCATTAAAGATTTAGTTTCTTTTGTTAATTTCGATTTATAATAAATATGTAATTAAAAAAATACACCATGTTTTCGTTAAGTGAACGCCATTCCCCCTTCCTCCCTACAATGAAGTCTCCCATCTAGTCTAGCTCAAAAGTACTAAATTAGGAATGTGGTTTTTGATAAAATAACCCTACTGTAATTTTTAATTAAAAGAAAAGCGAGAAGTGGCGCATTCAGTTCAGTTTGATTAAATTAATATTATTTGTAAGAGAGAAGAATAAGATAGGCAAATTCAATTATTAAGGAGTATGTGCACTTTCAAGCGAAAACTTTTTCCGAATTGAAAATCTGGATTTGAAGGATTTGTTATTAATATAGTCGAATCGAATTAACACGAAGATGTGCGCATTCGAGCGAAAAGTGACACATTTCCGAGCGAGGGAAGCAAGGGACACCGATCATTATGGATAAATTGAAACAAAAACATTGCAAAATTAATAAGTAGATGTAAAACACTTTGCAATCTTCGAAGCATAGAAGCTACCAAATTTTCTAATATTTTATTATGTATTTTTAATTATTTTCATTTGATATGCGCATTACTCTTGTTTATTTAAAAAAAAGGTTTTTTGTATTCTTTTTTTTAAATATGTTTATAAATACACAATATGATTCAAACTTCAAATATTTCTAATGTAACTATAGTTACGAAATAATAAATTCTATCTGATTGGCTAATTAATTGGCGGCCATTGTAGCGAATCAAGAATGAGCCAATCACAGTGACACATTTACAGCGGGATTTTTAAAAGTCATTTTTTGTGCTTTTTTGGTTAACTTGATGTCGGATTTCGACTGTATTTATACATAACCCACGAAACATAGTTTGAAAACTGCTGTTCTAAAATACATAATAGAACTACTCCCTCCAATCACCAAAAATAACAATCAAAGCGAAAATGGGGGGCAATTTAATTCAAAAAAATACTTCAAAGAAATACTTCTTTGGCGTAACTGATTTAAATATAAATAAATTTCATAAATACGACGATGTGCGCATTCGAGCGAAAAGTGGCACATTTCCGAGCGAGGGAGGCAAATGAAGCGCGACGCGGAGCGGCGCGCTTCATTTTCCCGAGATCGGAATGTGCCACTTTGAGCTCGAATGTGCACACTCCGTTTTAAGCACGATTCACAATAAATTACGTCAATAAATGGAACAAAATATCAGTTAAATAAAATTAAATAAAATTGTTTTTTTTTAATTATCCGGATTTTCGATTATCCGGATGAGCTGCAACATTAATTAGTCCGCATAATAAAGTATATTTAAAAATTGCAGGCTCGACTTTGAAACTCCCATCACAACAAAAAAATAATTAAAAAGAGCATGCTTAAACTTAGTCCTTTTTCGATTAGCAAAAACCGCATTTAAATCGAGTCGATACAGCAGACCCCCAATTATCCGGATCAATTGGGACCGGGCCCCGATCCGGACACCCAAAAATCGAAACAATTCGAAAAGGCACAATGCAAAATCGAATTATTCCCTCCGATCCCGAAGACAAAAGTTTAGCAACGCGATCTTTCGGCCGTTCCACAGTCAAACAAACAATTTGCAAGTTGCAACCTTCGAATCCATGTAAAATCTTTCGCAACAAGACACCTGCAGCTTTAGCATTATTAATGCCAAGACTATTTTGTACCTCATAATTGTATGGATATTAAACGAGTTAATTAATTTTGTAAAAAGTAAAAGTGTGTGTCCGATTGTGCTACGAAACTTATTAATAAATGAGGTAAAGGCTCGACGTGGGCCGCGATCTCTTCGATTCTGACGAAATTGCGACGCCTTGACCCGATCACAAATCAGAGTGACTCTTTAATTAACTATTCTTTACGCTCAAAAGCTTCGAAACGCAAATAATCAAAGATCCTACCTTTATCGCAGGGGATTCTCCAAAAATTGCGCGAGCTTCTTTTGAATTTCCTTCTCCTTAATTTCCTGTGCGATTCGCGCCAAATCTAAGACGTCCAAATCGACGCCCTCCTCGTCCTTTTTAAACCCGCCACTTCTACTCGACGAAGTGGAGCCCCTCGTGAACTTGCCACTTTTAGAAGACTTGCCATCCTCGATGGCCAACTTCTTCATTTCCGCATCAATTAATAAGGAGATGCGTTGCACGCTTCCGCTGTTAATCTCGTCGAAGCCGTTTTGCTTTTCGAAGTCCTTTCGCATTGCGGAAGCTTCCGCCTTTTCTGGCGGCTTTGGAAAGGCGGCAGAAGCGGTTGGAAGCGTTTTTAGCTGTTTCATGTCACGTTTGTTCGCTTCGGTGGTTTTATCACTAGAAAAAAAAATATCGTTTGAGAATATTTCATTTATTATGCAAGAAATGCTGTCGCGCCGTTGTCGAACCGATGTAAATTTAAACAATACGTCTCTGCATAATAATTTTGATTTTAAGATATGCCTTTCTATGAAAGGCTCGCTCTTGAATAGAAATTGACTTCTTTGTGCTCCTTCTTGTAAAACTAACACGTAATTCTTGGGGAGGTGTTTGTTTGAATTGTGTTATATGTAAATTTCAATATTAAACTTTTTCAGTTTTGTCGTTTTAAAGACGCCGGTAAAAGTTCAACGGATATTAAAATTCCAATTGTGCAACAAGAAAAAGATTATTTACCTCAGCAAAGTTGCGATATAATTAATATTTGTCGTTTTGAAAATGTCGGGATTGTGGACGACTCTTTCTTCGACGTCCGACGTGACCGAATGGCTTTCTTTTAAATTGTCTACGACGATGGCAGCGTCGTCTTTGAGTTCCTTTTCGCTAGCGAAATCGATGTAATCCATGTACCTCCTCTTCAAGCTCGACGATTTCGAACCCATCTTATATTTCGAGCTCGAAAGGGAAAAACTGCGAAATTTTGTGGAGATTGTGCTTATGGAACTGGATGGAAGAGTGTCTTTGCTCTTTTTTATGCGTCTGTGGCTGCTCGCTGTTAGATTTTCGTTTTGATGGGATTGGTCGTACATTTTTTTCCATGTGCTTTTAACTGGAGATTGTAGGACCGTTTTTCTGATGTGCTTTATTAGGTTTTCTACGCCTCGGTTGGCGGTTTGCAGTTCTAAAGGGGTTGTTGTTGCTTTGAAGGGTTGCGTTAGATGGAACGACTCACAACTGTAAAAAAAATCTATTTAAAATTTATAACGAGTTTGGTTAAGTCTAAGAAGAAATCTTAGGTCGCTTTTTAGCAAGAAATGATTTCGATATAAGAAAAAGAAGTGTGGTCGTGTTTCACAAAAAAGGGCCACAAATTATTTATAAAATGTGAACAAGTGGCTCCATCTATTTGTAGAAACTTAAATTCATAGCGCTTTCGTTTTTGACAAAGAAATTTTACCAAGAGTACTCCAAAATTTTGATTCAATTCTTTTGAGGGCCCCCGAAGGCCTTAATGACTTCTAAAATAATAATGCTGCAAGTCAAAAAGCTCCACCTCTTTTTATTTTTGAAAATCCTAAGTTAGTTTTCGAAAAATAAATTCTCCAAAAAAAATTAAGAGAAAGTACACCACAATTTTGTTACAATTTTTTCTAGGGGCCCCGAAGGCCTTAGTAATTTTTTATAATAATGATACTGCAAGTAAAACAGCCCCCTCCTTCATTTTTTAAAATCCTAATTCAATACCACACTTAGTTTTCGAAAACAAATTCTCAAAGAAGTTTTACAAAAATTACATTACAATTTCGTTTATATTTTTTGAGGGCTTGCCACTGCCCTTAAAGACTTTTAAAATAATAATAAATAAAATAAAAAACTCCCCTCTTTCCTTTTCTAACAACGCCAAGTCGATAGTACTCTTAATTTTCGAGATACAAATTCTTAAAAAAAAGAATGCAGACATTTTGTTTAAATTTTTCGATTACTTTAAGGACTTCTAATATAATATACAATTTCGCGTTTACGAACGCAATAATTACCTCGATAAAAGTGTTTGTCCTTGAAGACTCTTGAGAAACTCTTGCATATAAGGTTTCCCCAGAAGATCTTTCAATTGCTCCACGTCTTTGGCTAAATCTAACAGTTTCTCCATTTTCTCCAGATTGGACGTTTTCAGAGCGTCCAAAACAGTGCGAATAAGCTGCACAATTTTATCATTAATTATGACTCTTTCGGCCAAACGTCCATCCTGAATTAAAACTTCGTTTGCGTCAGTTCCATCTTCCCGTTTCTCCGACTTAACATCTGCAATTCGTTAAAAAAGACATTCTTTCAGTAATTAGTAATCGCTTTAAGAATTTTTTCAAGCGTGCCCAATCGTTTCAAAGGAATTAACCGGAGAATTATCAAAAAAACATTCAACGGGTGAAAGAACTAGAAAAAGCTGTTAGAATTGTTTGAAAACGCGCATTTTTTCTTCATTAATCACGACAAGATAAATGCAGATTAGATAGGGCACGTTTGTTTTGCTTTTTTTACATTTAAAATCACATTTTTACACAGCTCATTTGTGAAGTAACTGTTCACTTAAAATTAATGTCTTTTAAATAAAATAAAACCTGTACCCAAAATGTACGTAGGTAAAAGCTTCGTCAAACTGTCCTCTTTCCTTTTCCTCTTCGACCTTTCGATTAATCTCTCGAGGGGTGATTGTTCCTTAGCCAAAAACTTAAGTGTCCGATGGTGTTGCGCTGGAGGTGTTAAGGTTTCTGTTTTATGAGCCGTTAAAAGATGAAGACACAAGACTTTTTCAATGTCAACCTCTCCATTTGTAAATACCATCTTGCGTAAAGACTGGAAGAAGCAAAAAAACTCCTTTCTTCGTACGCAAAGAGCCTTATTTACCTACATCATAATTAACGCTGGAAGATGGCAAAGAACTTCGAGATAATCGAGTTTCCTCCTTTCGGTGCTGAGAAAAACCTGAATTATGAGTTTCGTACAGCCTCACAGTCGACGCCTAAAATTTAAAAAAAAACACACAAGTTCTAAATTAGAAACGTTCAATCGTGAACAATATAGAATTCCTTTAACTTACATTTTGTTTCTTTTCAGCATAGAAATCTAATTTTGAGTGTTTGCTTTTAAATTGTTGTTTAGAAGTGTTGTGCATTCGCATCTCCGCCTTTCGTTCTCTTTCTATCCTGTAAAGCTCTGTGCTGAGCTGTGTTTTCCCAATACGGTTCTTCGCCCCAGTAGAAGATTGTCCATCGATGCTCATTTTCAATGAGAATTTTTTGTTAAGTACACTGTTAATTTTTCAAGCCTAAACACCTGTCATTTTGTTTGATTTTGGAAACAAAATGAACAAAGGCAAACGTGATAGAGCCCTACAGGGCATCAGACATAGTTTATCTGTAAATTCCGAAGTGAATTTAAATTCAGATCGCTTCTCATTTTCTCTTAAGGTAATTTTTGCTTTGGATGCACCTTTCTCGCTTCCTCTCCCACAAGGCAATTCGTCCAGTTAATAAAAGCAACTTATGTAGACTTAATTGTACTTCATACGATGAAGATTGTTATCTGTGATAGATTTTGTAACAGTGCATCGTAGGAAAAATAAAGAAGCTTCGTTTATAGTCGATAGAATATAAAATGGAATTGTAATTATGGGGTGTTGAAAGATTACAGGCTCTGCAAAAAGAGTAAAAGACAATTAACAATTATCCTGGCATGATTAAAATGAAATTTATTCCTTTCTTAATTGTAGATTTAATCAGTTTCCTTTTGCGAGCAATGTAGTTAAAATAAAAGCCTTTTTAAGAGTAATGCATAAAGTACAACGTAGTAAATGAGCAATACACACACCTGTTTGAGCCGAAATGAGAAAGGGAATGGAGCTCGTGTAAGTGGCTCTTATAAAAATTGCATTATTACATGTAAATGTGCCATTGAAATTCCATTTCCACATCTGCACAACCTTGCCTCATACACGTATTATACGAATTCTTTTGCTAATTATATCATTGTTTAAATATTTTTGTATGCTTCGTTCATTTTCAGGCTCAAACTATTTTCATACCCAAATAAACTGTGGCCAAGCTAAATTATTAAAAATAATTGCGATTATCCTATTTCTTACCATTTAAAAGTATTTTGATGTATATTTTTGAATTATTTTCTTGCTTTTTTCTTATTTTTGCACAATGGACTTTGACACTGACAAAATTAAACAAAATGAAGGACTGTATGCCACCTGGTGGAGCTTGATGGTACCACTGTTGGAAATCTGCTTTACGCTTTATTTGAATATTTTTTGATTTAAACAATTAGAGATGTAATAATTAATTATCGACATATAATTAGATTTAGTTGAAAGAAAGTCGTCCATCAAATAAGAGATTAATAGTGGGATATTTTCCCCAGCCCAAATAATATTTATTTATTTAATTTGAATCATCTTTGATTTAATTGCTGGCTTCTTTCTTGTTCTTTTGCATTATCACCTTAATTAGGTTCCTTTTGCTAGCAAAGTAATTAATATAAAGGACTTTTTAAAGGTAATGCATGAAGTACAACGAAGTAAATGAGCAATGCACACCTGTTTGGGTCGAAATGAGAAAGGGAATGAAGCTCTTATAAGTGGCTCTTATAATAATTACATTATTACATGTAAATGTGCCATTGAAATTCCATTTCCACATCTCCACAAGTTTGCTTTAAACGCGTATTCTACGAATTCTTCTACTAATTATAGCTTTGTTTAAATGTTTTTGCATACTTCTTTCATTTACAGGTTCAAACTATTTTCTTACCCAAACAAACTATAGGCCGGTTAAGTTATTAAAAATAAATACAATTATCCTATTTCTTACCATTTAGAAGTATTTTGTTGTATATTTTTGAATTATTTTCTTCCACTGTGCACTTTGAGAAATTCATCGAAATGAAGGATGGTATGCCATCTAGTGGAGCTTGGTGGGAGTACTGTTGGAAATCTGCTTTGCGCCTTATTTGAATGTTTTGAACAATTCCAGATGTAAAAATTAATTATGGACATCTTCTAAGTATAATTAGATTTACTTTAAAGAAAGTAGTCCATCAGTTCAAAACAAATAAGGCATTAATAATGGGATATTTTCACCAGCCCAAATAATGATTTTAATTTATTTAATGCGGATCAACTTTGGATTTAATTGGTGACTTCTTTCCCGTTCTTTTCCATTATAACAAATCTAAAATAAGAACTCATAAGACAGTGTTACATATAAACCGTTTATGCATAACAAAAATACAGATACCCTTTTAACTTTAGTTTTTAGCGATTAAATAAAATTAAAGGAAAAATCGACAATTTTCAATTACGACCAAACTAGATAAAGGTTCAAGGATTCCTATTACAGATAAATTTATATTCCAATATTAAATTTATTCTGTTAGAACAAGAACAATACACAAGAAATCACAAGTTTAAAAATGCAATTAAAAACCTAAAATGTACTTCTTTCCCACCTTTCCTTTAATGCTCGTGTTTTGAACCAAAGCCTCTTCGTATTGATGAAACTGGATCATCTCAACAGCAGGCCCGTGCAATTCATCGTTGGTCATCATACTTATCAGCTCTTCAAACATTTCAATTCGATCTTCGCTATCGAAATTCTCTTGTGTCCAACGTGTCATCCAAAAACCATTGATCTTGATGTCTTTAAATATCAAAGCGGACGTCGGAACTGTGACTGGTTCCCTCGACATTCCACCATAAGTTACCATGCAACCTCCCGGTTGAAGTTGCCTCATTATTTCTAAGGCACTCTTGCCCCCAACACAATTTAAAGCCAGACGAGGCTTGAGCAACGCTCCATTTTTGAATAAATCTGTCTTGTCTTAGTTCTTCTTCCGTCAGTACATGATTGGCTCCAAGATTCTTAAGAAAACCTTTTAATTCATCTATATTTTCTCGATCCCTTACAATATTAACTGAATTAAAGCCCCACATGTTGCCTATTTGTATTACATATTGTCCACAGGCCGAATTAGCTCCATTTTGAATTATTGTATCCCCCGGCTTTAAATTAACAAAATCTCTTAACATACGGTAAGCAGTACAGGGATTTACTGTTAATGTCGCTGCTTCAATTAATCCTAAATCTTTTGGAACTTTTAGGCTACAGTGAAAGGTAGAACAGCATGTGTTCTCCAAGTTCCAGTGCCCGTGGTAAGGGGAACGACACGATCTCCAACCTTAAGCCCTTTGACGTCTTTGCCAATCATTAGAATCTCTCCAACTCCTTCGTTTCCAGGAACTGCAGGCAGTTTTGGTTTGCTTGGATATTTTCCTTCTATAGTGTTGATATCAGCTGGATTTACAGGGGCTGCTAACATCTTAATGAGAACTTCATGTGCTTTAATATGATTTGGTAGTTCTTCTTCGGTTTTCTTAAGAACCTTTAAAGGATCCCCGTACTCTGAGTAAACCAATTTTGTAGCCATAACTGATTGGTCTCGAATTTGTGGAGTGCTCAGTGGAGTTTTAGAATATTCGTTAGTCTTGCAAAAGATCTTATTAACGTTGACATTTTTTAATTATTATTCCAACGGCAAATCAACGATTGTTTTTTTGAGGTTAAATATAAACAGTAGCGGTAATAAAATGGTTGTAATGTTGGCACTACTGAAAGTTTGATGTTATAAAATTGGTAGTTCTTTTTTGTGTCTGCCATTTGCTTGTGTCTATCGTTATGGTGAGTTTATCTTTATTTATGGGAATTCTTTAGTTTTTGTGGTCATCTTTGATTATTTTATTTGAATACCACTATTAAAATGTTTAATGAACGTTTAGATTTAATGTTTTGCTTTTATTTTACATAAAAAATTGATGGTTTACTTTTAACCCCACGTGGCGTATGCAATGATGATTTAGATTAATTTTTATGGTTGAAACCTGAATATTACTTGAAGATAGTATTCTAGGGCGGTCTGAGAGTGTTTTAATCTAGTTAAATTACGTTATTTATTATTATCTTTGCTGAAGTACTTCGTTTGTAGTCTCACAGAAAATTCAGTGCCCCTCGCCATGGGTCTATGGGTTTCTACCCAAAGAAGAGGTCCCAGAGGCACCGTGGTAAAGTGAAGGCATTCCCCAAAGATGATAAAAGCAAACCTGTACATTTAACCGCTTTCATCGGCTACAAAGCTGGTATGACTCACATCGTCCGGGAAGCTGATCGTCCTGGCTCAAGTGAGTTGATTATAACATTCTTATGTGATCGACACGATCAGTATGGAGCTTACCCTCCTGCTGGCGGGATGGTGCTGCTTTTTAATAGCGGTTACCCCTGCAGTGTCGAAGATTATGTGCCCTTCGGGAGGCGCACCAGGCATATTCCATATTCTCTACGTAGCCTCTGGGCTGAGACGTTTAGATAAACCATGCCTTGTACAGCCTATCACATATAATACTTATTAACTGTTACAATTATCTAATTTTGTTTTAATTCACCTAGAGATAAACAAGAAAGAAATTGTCGAAGCTGTAACTATCTTAGAAACTCCTCCAATGGTAGTTGTTGGTTGTGTGGGATACATTGAGACTCCCCATGGTCTTAGGGCTTTGGTCACGGTCTGGGCTGAGCATCTCTCAGAAGATTGTCGCCGACGTTTCTACAAAAATTGGTGAGTGGTTTGTAAGTCGATCGATGAGACTTAATCTAAACAATTATAAAGCTCTCCAATCGCAGCATGAGAGCATAAGAACCACATGGAATAGACTGATCAGTCTTTATGAAATGTGGACAAGGGAAAAGCCTCCTCTAAACTATGAGGCTCCCCTGTTTTGTGCTTTTGCAGGTTCTTAAAAGTTGTTTTTGCAATTAACTAGGTATAAGAGCAAGAAGAAGGCTTTTACTAAAGCCTCCAAGAAATGGCAAGACAGTCTTGGAAAGAAATCAATTGAACGCGATTTTAAGAAGATTATTAAGTATTGCAAGGTTGTTCGTGTGATTGCCCACACACAGGTACTTAATTTGTTAACTTGCGAGCTCTTAGAAATATTTAAATTCTTGATTTTTAGATGAAACTTTTGAAACAAAGACAGAAGAAGGCTCATATCATGGAAATTCAGTTGAATGGTGGGAAAACAGTTGCTGATAAAGTTCAATGGGTTAAGGACCATCTCGAGAAACCTGTTCCTATTGCTTCTGTCTTTGCTCAAGATGAGATGATTGATTGTATTGGAGTTACTAAGGGCAAAGGATATAAGGGTAAGATTTCTTATGTCCAGTTAAAATTAATTAAGTCTGATTTGATCTGATGAGATACTGGATGTTTGTGCATTTCTGATGTATACTGAAGAATACATCTTGTTGCCTTCCTTCTGATTTTTCTAAGTTGTTTTTCATTAAATCTAACATTTGGGGAAATGATTTTAATTGTGCTTTTTAAAGGTGTGACCTCACGTTGGCATACGAAGAAATTACCCCGTAAGACGCACAAGGGTCTTCGTAAAGTTGCTTGTATTGGTGCTTGGCATCCCTCCCGTGTGGCCTTCACCGTTGCTCGAGCTGGTCAAAAGGGCTACCATCACCGAACCGAGATGAATAAGAAAATATACAGAATTGGTGCTGGAATCCACACTAAAGATGGAAGGTAATTATTTGATTTAATAAAACTGCCTTTTGTTTAATTTAATAAATGATGAAAATCAAATTTATTTAAAGCCAAAAGGATTATGAAAGTTCTGATTATAAATTTGCACTGATTTCTTGATTGTTTATAATTTGTTTTAATTGGGTTTAGCTTTATGAGTTAACAATAATGGATTTTTTAGGTAATCAAGAATAATGCTTCCACCCAATATGATATCACAGAGAAGAGTATAACACCAATGGGAGGCTTCCCCCATTATGGTGAAGTCAATAATGATTTTATTATGCTGAAAGGGTGCTGCATGGGCCCTAAGAAGCGAGTCATTACTCTTCGAAAGGTGTGTTTTTGTCACATGAAAAAAAGGAAAAGTATATAATATAACTTTGTTTGCAGTCGTTGCTTGTACATACCAAACGTGTTGCTTTGGAGAAGATTAATCTTAAGTTTATCGATACTTCTTCCAAATTTGGACATGGTAGATTCCAAACTGCAGCCGATAAAGCTGCCTTTATGGGAACTCTTAAGAAGGATCGTATTAAGGAAGAGGAGAAAGCTGCACCTGCTGCTAGTTCATAGTTTGTTAAGTGAACGGTTTTTAATAAAGGTGTGACTTATGTAAATAGACTTTATTGAATAATTGTCAATCCCAAAACCAATCCAAAATTCATTGGGTAAAAGTGGTGAGTTCTTTTTTAAAGAGTAAAAAAATTAACTTTAATTTATATTTTGTTTCTAGTTTGCCATCGGAGAAATCCTCAAATCTTAGGTAATTAAATTATTAATACTTTTATGAAATTTAACTTTTGTATTAAAAAATGATGAAAACTTTATAGAGCCAAAAGGATTATGACTAATTTTGATTAGAACATGATAGGACTGATAAATTTTTTTTTAAAAATTTTTAATTTGGTGCGAATTTTTCAATTATTACAACAATTTATGGTTTGTTTCAGCTGATGCCCTTTTTGTCCATTTCTGACTGATGGAAGTTCGAAGAAATATCTTCATTTCTTGGGATTTGTTAACGTAAGTTTTTATTTTATTTATTTGATTATGGATTAATAAATTGTTTATGTATATTTTCGATTTTTAAAACCTGGAATAAATTACCCAATTCCAAAATCATTCAAAACTCCTCTAAGAGTAATTCCAGTCCAATTTGATTTAAAGTATTAATATTTTGGGTCTATTTTATAATTGACAAAAATTAAAGTGATTTTATTTTTTGTTAATGGAAATTGAAAAATTAGTTAAAAATTCTGTTTTGAGTTCATTAATTTATAAAGAAATTTTATTGTTTCAATTTAAATTCTAATATAACTACGAACTTTAAATAAAAACATCTCGTTATAATTATTTAAGTTCGGTTGTAGTATATTCATATTTTGGATTTGTTGTATCTTATGGTTGTAAAAATTGAAATAATTTTTGATTAAATTCAAAATTATAAATTTTTGGTTACGTTCATAAATCGAAGAGATGGCGCAAGCTGCTCGAATTTGAATTAAATCTAGATTTTATATTTTTGAATAGGAACTTCTCGCTTTGGATTTCTTTAGGTTCTGAAAGTTTATTAATGTTAAAATGATATATTGTTTATGTGTATGTACTTTAGATTTTTAAACCTTTACTGGAACAAATACATCTTTTTGCAAAATCATTCAAAATTTCTATAAAAATAGCTTTGAAATCGAATTTGATTTGAATATAATGATATTTTGAATGTTTTGTATTCTATAATTAGCAAAAATTAAAATAATTTATATTTACTGCTAGAATATTCAAAAATTAAATTGCATGCCTGGTTTATTTCACGAATTAACGAAGAGATGGCGCAAGCTGCTCGAATTTGAATTAAATCCAAATTATAAAGCGCACTTAATAGAAACATCTCGTTTTGTTTGCTTTTTTTAATTTTATTAACGCTTTACAGGCCCAAATATTGAATTAATAAAATTATAAACAATTAAAGGGCGAAAGGGAAACAATCCAGTGTCATTTTCTTTTAAATAATAGAATTTTCTGGCGAAAGCACTCTCTTTTATGCGTTTGTTGATTTTGTTTGATTAAAAACGGTAATAATAAAAAAGGTTCCACTTTAGTTGTTTCCTTGCGCTCATAATAATATTTTAATCCCTTTATTGATTTGAATTTTTAACGTAATTTGGTCGAAAGAGAATATTTAAGCCCCTTTTAGCATAATGCAAGTAATATGTTACAGCTTTTAACTTGTCAAGTTTATTTGTAAGGTTCGTGCACCATTTAAAAATAACGCACGCAGAAAATTAATGCATTATGCATTACAATAAATGGCTGAGAAATGTTTTAAATATTTGAACTGGCGACAGGGCCGTATCAAGTTACCCAAGTGCGAAGTTTTAAAACAGATTTGGTTTTTAAGAATTTTTTGGGTCTAATAAAAAAAATCGACCCTTAAAAAGCTGATTTTTGTTGAAAACCGTTTTGGAACCGATTAATTTTCGTCCATTCCGCGTTCTTTTGACGTCAAACGTAAAAAATTGGTAGATTAGGACTAATATTTGCTTTTTAACAGCGTTTCATAAGTGAAAAAAATTATATGGCCGTTAAAGCTTTTTTCTCTACGATTCTTAATTACAAAACGGTCGCATGTCTCAGGAAAATCCAAACACGAAAAAGCATTTGCGTTAATGGTTTTTCTAAAAGCGTTGCTCGTGTAATTTTTTCAGTGATTAGAATGTTCATAGTCAAACTAGTTGCGTTTTTCTATCTGTTGCCCTCTTCGTCGGTCCGCTGCCTTTTCGAAAAGTCCACCGAACGCTGTTTGGAGCAAATCTGGGAAAGGTCCTTCGCAAATCGCGATTTGGTTTTTTTCGTCGATTTCAATCAGAATTTTTCCGAAATCAACTTGGTCAAAACTAAGCCCGTCGTCCTGCAAACGTCTCTGAAAAAAATCAAAAATTTCACCGTCTCCAAAGCGGACGCCTACATAATTTTAATCACCAGAAGAAATTTTCGAAAAATTTTCGCCCACCTGCTGAAGACGTACGAATGGAATCCCAGAGCGAAATTCGTTTTGATTTTCGAAGAGCGATTTAAAATTTCCGCGCAATTTACAAGATTTCTTAGGAAAATGCACGTGTACGACGTCATTTTTCTTGCGACCGGTCCGAAAGGCACGCTGGACGTGTCCACTTATTTTCCCTACACTTATTCGGGTGGGACTTGCGATAAAATCGTTCTCATCGACTTTTGTACGGACGGCAGCTTCGAAAACGGCTCCGATTTGTTTCCGAAGAAGCTTCCCCCAATTTGGAGCGATTTTACGATGCGGGTTTTGTTGTTCGAGTACCCCCCTTTTGTAATTTGTTCGAAATGCGAGGAAGCGCAAAGAACCGGCTTAGAATATCTTTTGTTTGGATTGGTGAGTTTTTTCGAGTCGATTTTTGATTTGGGATCGTTGTCAAATTGGGTTGGCAAGAATGAAAATTCGGTTTGAAATTTTTTTTTATGAAGAGTTTTAATCGATTTGCCGAATAATTATTGACGAGCTAGTGGAGATGTGTGTGGTCGAGCGTTGTCATGGCAAATCTTTACTAAGCAATGACGATTCGTTTTAACCTTCCGTGTAGTAGGCGGGGTATAAGTGATGCGAACAATTTTTTTTTGCCTCCCTCGCTCGGAAATGTGCCACTTTTCGCTCGAATGCGCACATCCTAGTGTTTATCATATTAGTATAATTTACCGTGCGCTCTTTCAAATCAAAAATTTTAATTTAATTTAGTAAATATCGAATTTATATTCGAAAAATGTATTTACCATAACAATGAGTGGAAGGGAGCGAGAAGATACGATAATCTTCTCGATGCAAGTGAGAGGCAACGATTAAAATTATTCATTTAATTTTTCGTGTAATTGATTGGTCTAAATTATTGCGAACCATTAAAAAATTGCCGTGAAATTAATTTATATTTCAATAAGGAGGCTAGAATGAAATTTTTTTTAGGTTTTCTTAATATTCGGTATCGTAATTGACACATGTCATTGGAATTTAATACTCAAGAAAAGACTCAATATTTTATAATTTGAAGAAAAAGTTAAATATAAATAATTGACCGAAATTATCAAAAAAAAAAAAATTAAAACCATCGATTTGCGAAATCCCAAATTGCTGTCTTGCCAACCCAATATATATTATTTTTAATTTAATGCGTTAATATTTGTTTGAAAGTGATTTGACAAGAACTTTGAATCAGAGAATTTGTTTACATTTACAGTGTTTGCGAAATATTATTTTAACATTAATTTGCCAAAGCGTTACGACGCACTCTATTCCGAAATACTCGAAAAAAAAAACGGATTTAGAGTTTTACTGAGCGGTTCGTCTCTCCGTAAATTTCCATGCTCGGTACCCGAAAGGTTAACACAACTGACTAGGAAGCGGCAGATCTTTGGTTGGACTTTTGCAGATGTTTTTTTTCCATTTTTAATTAATTTTTTTTTAGGTTTTAATTGCTAGTTGTTAATCGTTCTTTCTGTTCTGAATTTTTTCTGAAAATAATACTTTCGCAAATAAAAAAAACACAATTGCATAAAACATTTACAAAATTTCACTTATAACTTTCTGCAAACAATTAAATAAATTTTTAACAATATAATTATAAAATTCAGTGTATTGTTCGTTATCCACTCCATTTTTTTAATAAAATGTAAAAATACTTTTAAAAGTTCTTTAATGATGGAGAAATGTTTATGAACATTAATGAAATATGTATTTGTTTACTTAAAATTTTAAAAGTACCCTACAAAGTGTTATTAGTTTGTGTAAAAAGTCTCAAAATTTATTATTTTTTTTTACTTTTACTAGAAATATAATTTTGGATCTCATATTATTTAAATAATTTTACAATTTGTTGTAAAATAAAGCATTATCATTATTTGAGTGGAGTATTTGTCAATAGTTAGCTTTTCCAGATTTTTTGCAAGTCAAATTGAGACCCCCCCTACCCGGAAATAATTAACAATGTTATACCACTTAGTTTTTTTTCTTGCTTGGGCTTCTAATTAATTTTTAATTGATATTACATACGAAAATAAAATCGAACAAATTCTAACATTAATTATTCATCAAAAATAAACGAAAATATGTTAAAACTGGGGCGTTTGGGCGTCCCGAAGCACTCGTTCGCGACACGAGACTTAAAACTGGCCACAGCCCCATTAATCCGGACCTGGCAACCCTAAACATAGTACTTATTTGTTTTCTACCGAAAATGATGCGAAAAAACAGCATTCTGCCAGATTCGAACCCAAGACCTGCTGCTTCGTAGGAAGTTGTGTTAACCTTTCGACTCGCGAGTTGTTTCTTCCCGCCAGCAAAGTTTTAAAGCCTTTTTTGAATAGTGCGTCGTACAGCTTTGGAATAATAATCTTCTGTGATGCAAAATTCTGAACCTCGCCCCCTACGATTTAAATCAACCCCTCTTGTATAAATTGACTTGTCAAGGGGGCCGCTTAGGCGACTAATTTTTTCAATTTTAGGTGCAAAAAGTGTTAGGTTTTAAGGTCGAGTACGTCCACAAGCGAATTACTAATTGGGGCAAAAAATTAGCGGACGGCTCTTACAGCGGGGCGTACGGTTTTTTGCGGCGCTACGAAATCGACTGCGGCATAGGCGTTTTCTACGCAAATTTCACCGAAAATTGGGACTTCGACTTGTCGTTCGCCTACGTCGAAGACGCGTCCAAATGGCTCGTGCCGGCCGCCAAACCTCGACCGCACTCGATGGACCCGCTCCTCATCTTCAAGCCCTACTTTTGGCTCTCCCTCGTCCTCTCCCTTCTGATCGTGCCCTACGTCTTGCTTGCGATCAATCGCGCAGAATTCAAGTCGTACCCCGAAAGCGTCATGGTCTGCTTCGAGAGCCTCCTGGGGCAGGCCCTGGTGGTCTTTCCGAGGAGCGGCTTCGGCCGGCTGGTCTTGGGGATGTGGTTCCTCTTTTGCTGCGTCATCGTGTGGTCTTTCCAGTGCAAGCTGGTGTACGTGTTGAATTTTCAACGGTATGGGGCGCAGATCTCGAACCTCAGGGAGCTGATCGACTCAAATTGGATTTTGGCTTTTACAAGGGCGCTAGTTATCTATTTATGGGATCGAGCAGCGCGGACGAGCTGTACGTTTACGACCACTTCACCGAGTGCCCCATCGACAATTCCTGCATCGATAGGGTGGCCTACGGGGGCGATTTCGCCACGATCAAGGCGAAAAAATTCATACAGTACATGACGAGCAATTTCTACCTGGGGAAGGACGGAAAACCGCTGATTTACGTCTTCGACGAGAACGTCTACAATATTTTGATAACGATCGCCTTCGCGAAGGGCTTTCCGATGCTCGATAGGGTCAACAAGGTTTTGCTCAACCTCAAGTCTAGCGGTTTCGTGCAGTTTTATTATCGGAAATTCGACGATTTGGCGATTAAGGCCCAGGAAAAGGCGCAAAGGGTTGGCGTGAGCGCCACCGCCCTGAGTCTTTCTTCTATGAGCTGGGTCTTTTATGTTTTATTGATGGGATGGGCCGTTGCCTTCCTGGTTTTCGTCGTGGAACTGTATTTGGAAAGTTGGAGGAAGCTTTTCAAAAGAAAATGAAGTTTAATTGATTTTCTAATTGTGAAATTTTGAATAAAAGTGTATGTTTTCTTTGTTGTGTTTATTGAACTATGTGCAACTTTTTTTCTTTCTTTTGGAATAGCGAAGAATAAGTAGATAAATTCAATAAAGACGAAGTAGTGCGCGTTCGAGCGAAAAGTGGCACATTTCCGAGCGAGGGAGGCAAATGAAGCGCGACGCGGAGCGGCGCGCTTCATTTTCCCGAGATCGGAATGTGCCACTTTGAGCTCGAATGCGCACACTCGGTTTTAAGCTCGATTTACCATAATTTGGACCAATAAATAAGACAAAAGGTTGCCTGCTAATATTTTACACTCTTCGCGCCAAAAGAAGTATAACTTCAAAAATTCATAAGACCTTTTACATAAGTTACATTAAAATTTTTATAAGATCCTATTCGAAAAAATGAGCTTCTTCCAAAGTTTTGATTTTCAAAATTATTAATGAGATTATTTTTTAAAAAATCTTTTTGAAAAACTCAAATTTGAGTTCCTGAAATATTTTATTACGTGAAATTTAAATTTTCACAAGATCCTATAATTTATTTATATATTTTTTTTTGAAAAATGATGGATTAACAAATCGAAATTGCGTTTCGTTTCAAGATTTAATTTTTGAAATTGCTAAATCGGTTATTTGTAGAAAAATATTAATGTAATTTCCAAATTTGAGTTACTCGGGCGTAAGGTCTCATTAAGAAGTTTTGAGAAACGGTGCTGGAACAGATTCAAATTCTGAATACGTTTTAAAAAAAAGCCATTTGTAAAAAAATACAAATTCCGAAATAAGTCAAATTGCAATTTTATGAAAATTTCCAAAAAAGGCCGCTTCAACCGATCAAAATTTGATTATCGCTCAAAATTGAATTTCTAAAAGTCTTAATTCGATTATTTCAGCGAAACCTTTTGTAAAAAACACAAATTCGACTTGTTATATGATCTTATATAAGTTAAATTTCACTGTATATAAGGTCATTTCGAAAATTTCCAAAAAAAAAGGCGTTTCAATAGATCAAAATCAAATTTTAACAAAAAATTGCATTTTTTAGATAAACCTCAAATTACCCTCAAATCCCCAAAAGAAGTATAACTTCAAAAATATTTTTAAAATAATAAGGGAAAGCTCTAAGTTTTTTTTAAATTGTCTTGCTGTAAAATGTCGGGGGAAGTGATCGATAAATAAATAGGGGGTGGACGGTTTGTGTTTAAAACTATTTTTTTGCGGATTTATTATCTTATAAAATGCTTACTCTTGGATTTTTGTAAAATTCCTTATAAATACCTAAAAAAAAATAAATAAAACCTTAGGCCTTTAGTCGATTTGTAAAAGTGCTTAATTAATTAATTTTGATATGAATTATTTATATTATTGTTATATCATTAAAAAAAATATATAAAAAATTGATCTTTATTGTTAATTTATCGTAGACACGAACCGAAGTTGTTGCTTTTAAATTTCCACAACAGATGGCTCGAGAGTTTCGATTTCAAACGAAAAATCATTAATTATTTATTGCGGTTGATTTGAGGTAGTTTTTTATACATAATTTAATAATTTTTGTGAACAAACATTGTCGATTTAAGGGCGCTTTATTTATTTTGATAAAGGTTTCAATTTGTTGACAGGTTACATGTGTTGATTCTAAAATTTCTTTTTGAAAATTTGCGACTGCGTTACTTTTTGATTAAATTTTCAAATTACAAGATGTAAAGTACTTTAATGTGGCGAAAGGCCCTTTTAATTATTTCAATTGGTTTCTAAAAAAAAATAATGTGCGTTATTAAAACCAAAACTTTGTGTTTTGGGCCCAAATTATTTTGGAGTTTGAATGCGGCGTTAAAAAAATCAAAAAAGGATTAAATTTGAGCTACTAAGACCCTTAAAAAAATTTTATAAAATTATTTTGAATTTTATTTCGATTAAATCGAAAACTCTTTTTTTCAAAAAATTCGCCATTGCGAAAAACTACACCTGCCCTGCACAAATTATCCATTTCTCAAAAATTAACAATAAGATTCGAATGGGCTTTTCAGGAATCGAAAAGGACCAAATTTCGGCCACAGGGGGCGCCCCTGCAATTCTTTTTTCAAATTTATTTTTTATTATTTCGATGCTTCAATTTTCTTATCATTCTTCGCACTCGACCCCTTGGAAATTAAAACGCAACCCTTTAAAAATTGCAATAATTTATTTACAAATATTTAATTAATTTACATATACATAAATAAACAAAACAAACGTGAATGATCACGAACGGCTGTGAACATTTCTAATGAAGATGAAAGAACAATGGACGGTATTCCATACAAAAAAAAAATATTAAAGTGTCGTCGTACATAGTTGACGATAGTTATCTATGTGTGTGTTTATGTATTACCTACTTACAAATTTTTTTTTAATTAAATACAATATCAATAAAATTAATAATAATAATATCGTGTTTCAAACTACAATATACACCGGACAAATCGCACACATCCCCAAATCGATCGCTTCAGACCAAAAAAATCGTACAACAAGCTAAAAATTTGAGTATTTCATCGTATTTGCGACTTCTTGGCCGAAAACGACCGACTACTGGGCGAGCGGTCGACCATTGGCATTCTTAACCTATTCTATGATTTTCTTTGATGGTACAACACCAAAAACGGACTAGAAGAATGAAAAATACAAAAAAACGAATAAATAGGATTAAAATTTCATCAACGGTTACCCATCCAGCGGATTAATAAATACGTTATATTTTTTTTTGTTAAATTTCTCTTTTTCAAAAAAGAAAACAATCAATTAGACTAAACGGCGCACACCAATCTGTGCACACTAATTTTAACAATTTACTACTATACAAGATTCGATAGGATTTGTCATGCTCGTGAAGAGTTAACAGTTTTCTTTAAAGATCTAAGTGCGACAATACTTTTTTCTTTTTCTGTTTTTCTTTCTTTTTCAAATTAAATTAGACTACGTATCGTTATTCATAAATACATTCAAAATACTTCTTTAGTGCCCTTTTTTCCTTATCTTTTTCCTTTTTTTTTACAACACTAATCTAGAAAATAGAGAGTATGCCATTTTTAAATCTTTTTCGCGCCCAAATTCCTCTCCTTCAGATTTACAAAGAAAAACTTAACGATATCACAATAATTTTCACGGTAACACAAAAAATTCAGTCTTATTCGAACCGTTATTCGACCAAATTTTCATTTATAACAAAAATACTATTAAAATAAATTTTTCTCGTTAAATCTGAATTAGTTTCGATCATATTTTTTTTTTTAATTAATTTTTTTCGACGGGGCGCGTGATGCACGTACGCCCGTCGCCCTTTTCGTCGTACAGTGGACCCTCGTTTTACCGCGCGCTCGGACGAACGACGCCATTCCAAAATCCCCATAGAAATTTATTGATCCATTGCACCCGAACCCTTTTTCGAGCGATATAGGGCGGGTCGCCGGTGCGGCGGCGTAACGAGGGCCCACTGTAGCAATTCATTTGAGTTGTTGTTGTTGTTTTTCTTAAATAAGCTTATAAATATTTACAAAATTATTAACGTGGAATCACAAGGTTATCTTTTTATGCTAAAGTTACGAACACAATTCACCTCAGAAATAAACTAATCAGTGCTAATCCTAAAATTATTTTAATACTCGACGTTTGAAGGGGCGATGAGTTGAAGGACGAAGAGAGCCCTTCCGTGTAGAAGCCTTCGACGTGGAAACCCTTCTGTCTGCAATCTTCGGCGCTGTAATCCATGCAGTGCATCTGCAAAAAGGAAGGGAAAAACGTTAGAAAATCTTGGAATGGGCGGGAAAAAATTTGCAAAAATAAAAATTGTAGGCGATTCGTCTTTGCGGTCACGAAATCGCTATAAGTTGCGAGCGGAGTATGCATTTTGCATTTTAGATATTACTCTGTTTGGCTTTAT
Source organism: Sinopyrophorus schimmeli (assembly GCA_036325965.1). Classification (NCBI taxonomy): domain Eukaryota; kingdom Metazoa; phylum Arthropoda; class Insecta; order Coleoptera; family Elateridae; genus Sinopyrophorus; species Sinopyrophorus schimmeli. The sequence goes on from JARFIZ010000037.1 coordinate 386,392, forward strand.
TTATCATTTTACTGCCAGCTTTATGGATCGCTCGGTTTTGGCAACAACATTAAATTCTAATTTTTTCTCCTCGTGGCTAACACATGTGCCCCTCTTGAAAAATTTTTAAATCGATATATTCCGATAGTTTCCGTTTCGAATTGCCGGTTTATGTGCGCCTTCGGGCGGACCAGATGCTTGCGAATTGCCGTCGAAGTCTTCGAAATGCTTTAATTCGAATTTAAGTGCGCTTTTTCGAAGGGTGGGCGTTCGTCTTCAATTCGCGATTGGAAAATAATTGTAGGAGATTTGAATTTTCTTAATTGTTCGTTTTTTTAATGTCGTTCTTTATGTTTTAAGGGTTGATTGTGCTTTATCATAGAAGACCGTAGTTCAAAAATCGAAAAGAAAGTAAGGGCGAATTTATTTCTGCCCAAAAATGTATGATTTAATTTAGTTGCTCGATTCGATATTTGGCAAAATAGTTTTTTTGAAGCAGGTCCTTAATATTTTAGGGGTTGATTCTACGTTATAATAGAAGACTTTTTTCCTAATAGACCATAGTTCAAAAATCAAAAATAAACTAAGGGCGAATTTATTTCTGCCCAAAATGTATGATTTAATTTAGTAGCTCGATTCGATATTTGACAAAATAGTTTTTTTGAAGCAGGTCCTTAATATTTTAGGGGTTGATTCTACGTTATAATAGAAGATTTTTTTCTTAATAAACCATAACACAAAAATCAAAAATAAAGTAAGGGCGAATTTATTTCCGCCGAAAAACGTATGATTTAAATTATATACGTTTTTGGGCAGAAATAAATTCGCCCTTAGTTTATTTTTGATTTTTGAACTATGGTCTATTAAAAAAAAGTCTTCTATTAAGGGGTAATCAACCCTCAAACTATGAACGACGTCCTTTAAAAAAAATATTTTGCTAAATATAGAATCGAAAAAGTTGACCAAATTAAACATTTTTCAATAGAAATAAATTCGTCCTTGCTTTATTTTTGATTTTTGTAATATAGTTTATAATGAAAAAAGTCTTCTATTATGAGGGGTAATCAACCCTCAAACTATGACCGACTTCCTTTAAAAAAATATTTTGCTAAATATAGAATCGAAAAAGTTGACCAAATTAAACATTTTTCAATAGAAATAAATTCGTCCTTACTTTATTTTTGATTTTTGAAATATGGTTTATAATGAAAAAAGTCTTCTATTATGTGGGGTAATCAACCCTCAAACTATGAACAACTTCCTTTAAAAAAATATTTTGCTAAATATGGAATTGAAAAGTCGGCCAAATTAAACATTTTTCAATAGAAATAAATTCGTCCTTGCTTTATTTTTGATTTTTGAAATATGGTTTATAATGAAAAAAGTCTTCTATTATAAGGGGTAATCAAACCTCAAAATATGAGCAACCTCCTTAAAAAAATATTTTGCTAAATATGGAATCGAAAAGTAGACCAAATTAAACATTTTTCAATAGAAATAAATTTGTCCTTTCTTTATTTTTAATTTTTTAACTATGGTTTATTAAGAAAAAGGTCTTCTATTATAAGAGGTAATCAACCCTTAAAATATGAACGACCTCTTTCAAAAAAATATTTTGCTAAATATGGAATCCAAAAAGTTCATTAAATTATACATTTTGGGGCAGAAATAAATTCACCTTTACTTTATTTTTGATTTTTGAACTATGGTTTATTAAAAAAAGTCTTCTATTATAAGGTGGAATCAACCCACAAAATATGAAGGCCCTAAAAAAATATTTTCCCAAATATCGCATCGGGCATGTAAATTAATTGACTTTCTAGATCCCATATTTTCCAAAATATTTTTTTCGAAGCAGGTCCTTCGTATTTTAGGGATTGATGGCACCTTATAATAGAAGACTTTTTGCATTATAAACCATATTTCAAAAATCAAAATTAAAGCGAGGCCGAATTTATTTCCATCGAAAAATGTTTAATTTGGTCGACTTTTTCGATTCTATATTTGACAAAATATTTTTTTTAAGGAGGTCCTTCAAATTTTAGTGGTTGATGCCACCTTATAATAGAAGACTTTTTTCCTAATAGACCATAGTTCAAAAATCAAAAATAAACTAAGGGCGAATTTATTTCTACCCAAAAATGTATAATTTAATTGACGTTTTCAATCCCATAGTTTCCAAAATATTTTTTTTGAAGCAGGTCCTTCATATTGTAGGGTTGATTCCACCTTATAATAAAAGACTTTTTTCCTAACAGACCATAATACAAAAATCAAAAATAAAGCAGGGCCGAATTTCTTTCCGCCGAAAAATGTAAAATTTCGTTGGCCAAGTCATTTGCAAAATCGGGTAAAATTAATTTTTATAAGGTCCCTGCTATTTTTTATGTTTAATGACATCTTGCCCTCAAATTGAGCACAAAACCAGTTTGTAAAACGAATTGATTTTTCCATTGTTCAATAAGCATTTAAACAAACTAAAGTCCAGGTGTTGGAAGCGATAAAGGAGTACGCATAGTCACGTTTTCAGCGCGTTGCGAAGGCATAAATAATCAGCAAACCCATTTTAGCATTAGTAAACAAGATAATTAAGTCGTTCGACTCGCTTTTTGAAACGCAAAAAATTAAAGGAAGCACATCAAATAATTTCATTCGTAAAAGTGCATTCGAAGTCGATCGGTCTCTTCCTGTTCGCCCTTCGATTCTTTTCGCGACCCCCTAAATAAATCGAATCTCGTCAAAAACCAAAAATCGACAATTAAAATAGAACAAATCCGACCCCAAAAAAAACCACAAAGAAATAGTTCAAAAAGACGGACCGGAAATTTCGATAGAGCAGCATCACTTCGCGTTATTTTTCCAAAGCAAAAGTGTACAAAAACAAGGGTCGAATTGCTTAAAAATTGGACTATTGTTTTCTTTAATTTAATGTGATGGAAGAGACGAATGCGATTGGTCCAAAATCGATTTCGTTTTTCGGATTACAAAAAATTAAGGTTCCCGTAAGTAAAAAAAGCTCGTTATTTTAATTGTTGGGTTTTTTGTTCGGTTTTTTGTTAAATGCTTTTGGGATCGAATTTATTTTTTCTTTCTCGGCCACTCTCAATTAGTGCCTCTAAACACTCTGTAATTAAAAAAAATTGCGTTTAATGGCGGGGGCGCGTATAAAAAAATTAAATAAAATCGCACCGTTTTTTAATGTTTACAAAATTTTAACCAAAAAATAAATTAGAACTTGGTTGTTTGTTAAGTTATTTGAAATTTACAATCCTCGCGCCTTTTCGCATATGAGCAGTGGCGTAGCGTTGGGTTTCGGCCGTCCGGGCCGTGGGCCAAACTTGCCGCCCCCTTATTTAGGTATTTAAATCCAAAAGGCTCGAAATAATAATGTTATGTTCGAAAAACGTATTTTTACCATAGCAATGAGTGGAAGGGAGCGAAAAGATACGACAATCGCGTTGGTGCGAGTGAGCGCGAACGATTGAAATTGTTCAACTGATTTTTTGTTCGATTTACGGGCCTAAATTATTGTGAATCGTGCTTAGAACCGAGTGCGCACATTCGAGCTCAAAGTGGCACATTCCGATCTCGGGAAAATGAAGCGCGCCGCTCCGCGTCGCGCTTCATTTGCCTCCCTCGCTCGGAAATGTGCCACTTTTCGCTCGAATATGCGCATCTTTGTATTTATTTAATTTTGTTGTTTATTTTTCGTCCTTTCCAATCATAAATCGAAATTTAGTTTAGTAAATAACAATTTTATGTTCGAAAAACGTATTTTTACCATAGCAATGAGTGGAAGGGAGCGAAAAGATAGGAGAATCTTGTAGGTGCAAGTGAGCGCGAACGATTGAAATTATTCAACTGATTTTTTGTTCAATTTACGGGCCTAAATTATTGTGAATCGTGCTTAGAACCGAGTGCGCACATTCGAGCTCAAAGTGGCACATTCCGATCTCGGGAAAATGAAGCGCGCCGCTCCGCGTCGCGCTTCATTTGCCTCCCTCGCTCGGAAATGTGCCACTTTTCGCTCGAATATGCGCATCTTTGTATTTATTTAATTTTGTTGTTTATTTTTCGTCCTTTCCAATCATAAATCGAAATTTAGTTTAGTAAATAACAATTTTATGTTTGAAAAACGTATTTTTACCATAGCAATGAGTGGAAGGGAGCGAAAAGATAGGAGAATCTTGTAGGTGTGAGTGAGCGCGAACGATTGAAATTACTCAATTGATTTTTTGTTCAATTTATGGGCCTAAATTATTGTGAATCGTGCTTAGAACCGAGTGCGCACATTCGAGCTCAAAGTGGCACATTCCGATCTCGGGAAAATGAAGCGCGCCGCTCCGCGTCGCGCTTCATTTGCCTCCCTCGCTCGGAAATGTGCCACTTTTCGCTCGAATATGCGCATCTTTGTATTTATTTAATTTTGTTGTTTATTTTTCGTCCTTTCCAATCATAAATCGAAATTTAGTTTAGTAAATAATAATTTTATGTTCGAAAAACGTATTTTTCATTATTTTCGCCTACTTTTTCAATTTTTATTATGATACTTTGTGAGCACAATTATGATTCGATCATTTTTACATTTGTTATACGACCTATAATCACTCAGAATTTTTTCAAAATTTTCGTATTGGTGCACCATAGAAAAAAAAATAAAAACTATTTTTATTAGCAAAAAATCGAATTTTTCAACAAATTCTACCTAAATAACTACAAATTATACTATTATTATTACATAAATAATACGCTGAAATATAATTTTAATAAAGTTGAGTTACAAATTATTTCAAATTATATTTCATTGTGAAAACAATATTTTTTTTAATTTCTAATGTAAGAGATTTAATTGAGCTTATTATTTATGTAATAATAATAGTATCATTTGTAATTATTTAGGTAGAATTTGTTAAAAAATTCGATTTGTTTAGTAAAAAAAATAGTTTTAATTTATTTTAACTATGGCGTACCATTAAAAAAATTTTGAAAAAAATTCTGAGTGATTATAGGTCTTTTAAAAAATTTAAAAATGATAGAACCATAATTTTGCTCAAAAAGTATCATAATAAAAATTGAAAAGTAAGAGAAAATAATTTTTTTGATCATCAATTTATTAAGCTAAAAATTAGTTCATGGTGTCCGTAAAAGCCTTCTATCGCCGCATAGTATACTAAATTTTCAAAATACTCCATTCACTCAATCCAAAGAAAAAATATTTTTCAATTTTTACTTATTTAGACTTTTGAGGAACCGATTTGATTAAAGTCTAAAATTTTCAAAAATTTACAAAAGGCCTTTTTTACCATGCTTATCCTCCTATGGCCGTTGTTATTGCGTATTGTAGGGGGCACAAATGAAGAAGTCGCGTACGTATTTATTTTGCAATTGTTCGGCCCCTGCTTCGCTACGCCACTGGAGATAGGACCGAAAACACTCAAAGTCTTAAGTAAATCAAACGTAATGTATATTTTATAATAAAAAATCGAATTTTTTAAGCATAGTTTTTGCTAAAATTTTTTTTAACTAGACAAAAACAATTTTTTTCATAAAAAAATTTAAAAAAAACTGTTAGCCCAAATCGCAACCCAATTTTAATAATGGTAAACGATTTATTTTACGACTTAATCATAAGCCCCGATTAGCTTCGATATTTTTCCCCTTAAAAATCTTTCTCGAAAACAAACAGCAATTAAATCGCGCGAGGGAGGGAGAGGCGCGCTGGCTGCCTCTTTAAAATTTTAACGAGCTTTTCGCGCGGCTTTAATTTCGCGCGCGAAAATGCTAATTCGGCGAGCCGCGACAATAGTTGCCGAAAAGAAAAATATTTACCTTAATCATCGACGAAGCCATCTTATCCAAAAATCCTCGACTAAAGTGTGCGGCCTCGTCCCCGCAAGCCCTTCGTATGGTCTGCGTGGAGCAATCGACGTACTCTTGAAAGGAGCTGAAAAGAAAAAAAAAATGAAAAAATTTCAACTGCGAGCGCAAATTTACGAGGGGACGCGCTTATCAAACCCGATCATCTGTGCTTAATGGAGAAAAGTAGGCGATTTTTCCGGTTATTTTATCGACCGCCGAAAAAGAGAAATTGCCCGCGTCAAAAAATTAAATTATCCTTTCCTTCTTTTTTTTCTCCGCGGTCGCACCGTCAGTTTTTTTCGAATTCGATTTTATTATCGCGATCGGTTTTTGCGGTAGGTCGCGGGGCAGAAGTGGGCCGAAAAGGATTTCCGTGTCGTTTTGCGTTTTGAACGATGGCCGACATAAATTGTTATGTTTTTTGCGTACTTCCACGCCGGCAATGGTGTTGCATTTATTTTAGTTTTTTTTTTCTTTTTGGGTAAAGCAAATGCACTAAATTATGAATGATTGCAATCGTAAAATTTTTCGTATTGGTGTGTCTGTGTGGTTTGCGATTTTTTTGCGTGCATTTATTTATGATTAAAAGTTGCAAAAAGGCTTCGGTTATGGCGTCGTTAATTAAAATTGTTTATTGGAAAATTAATTGTTGTTAGTTGGGGCGTTTTACTAAAAATAAATTAATAAGGGCTCTGCAGACAAGATTTTATGGCTTAACCCCTTGACATACAATGACGTCTAGGGGACGTCAATCGTTTAGGGTGTCATTGCAGATTTTGACGTTCCGAAAAAGGTTTGTTTTCAACAATAATTTTGTTAAAAGGCACAAAATTGGCGATTTGGGAATTTTGTTATTAATATAATTCTGTAATATTTAATTGCGAATTGTCAGAGAGTAAATTAATTCTTGCAAAGTGTGCTTAAAGCGGAGTGTGCGCATTCGAGCTCAAAGTGGCACATTTCCGATCTCGGGAAAATGAAGCGCGCCGCTCCGCGTCGCGCTTCATTTGCTTCCCTCGCTCGAAAATGTGCCACTTTTCGCTCGAACGCGCACATCTTCGTATTTATTCAATTTGTTTAAATTACTTTTTGGATTTAAAAAGGAAATAGCAATGTATTCAAATAAAACGACATGTGCGCAGTAACGTAAAGTGATCAGAATTTATCGCATTTTAATAGATCTAATTATGACGATTACGAGGATACATACAGGGTGGCCCAGATTGAGTAGGTTCCCATGGGTATCTTATTAACCCCTTGACATACAATGACATCTAGGAGACGTCATTCGTTTAGGGTTCATTGTAGATTTTGACGTCTTTAAGACGTCAAGAACTGTATTCAATATTATGTTCCAAAAAAGGTTTGTTTCCAACAATAATTTTGTTAAAACGCACAAAATTGGCGATTTGGGAATTTTGTTATTAATATAATTCTGTAATATTTAATTGCGAATTGACAGAGAGTAAATTAATTCTTGCAAAGTGTGCTTAAAGCCGAGTGTGCGCATTCGAGCTCAAAGTGGCACATTTCCGATCTCGGGAAAATGAAGCGCGCCGCTCCGCGTCGCGCTTCATTTGCTTCCCTCGCTCGAAAATGTGCCACTTTTCGCTCGAACGCGCACATCTTCGTATTTATTCGATTTGTTTAAATTACTTTTTGGATTTAAAAAGGAAATAGCAATGTATTCAAATAAAACGACATGTGCGCAGTAACATATAGTTTGATAACCACTGGTCTAGCTATACAAAAGCGCAACATACCGCGTTGTTATATTTAATTTAGTCGCGCCAAAGAAGTATTACTTCTAACGTGCGTACATAAGTACATGCACCGGTTTTTTTTTACATAGAATGAAATTCAGTTTTAAACATTTTGCAAAATTATTAAAGTGAACTCGAAGAATAAATTATTTTAAGTTTTTAGACAACTCAAATTAAATAAATTAATAACTCGGAAAATTTTTAAAATATATTTAAGAACTTTAGAAATTTTTAATTATCAATTTTTTTTGTATAACACAAATTGAATAAAACAAAACTTTATTCGGTAAATTTAAAAGGAAATTTTGATGAAAAAATTATTATGTATTTTCAGAAAACTCAAATAGTGTAAATGGGTAATATATTTAGGGTTTTTTTAATGTTTATTGTTACTATGAAGACTTTAATAACTTGCAATTAATTTCCCCTTGACATACAATGACGTCTAGGTGACGTCAATCGTTTAGGGTGTCATTGTAGATTTTCACGTCTCTAAGACGTCAAGAACTGTATTCAATTTTATGTTCCAAAAAAGGTTTGTTTTCAACAATAATTTTGTTAAAAGACACAAAATTGGCGATTTGGGAATTTTGTTATTAATATAATTCTGTAATATTTAATTGCGAATTGTCCAGAGAGTAAATTAATTCTTGTAAAGTGCGCTTAAAGCCGAGTGTGCGCATTCGAGCTCAAAGTGGCACATTTCCGATCTGGAAAATGAAGCGCGCCGCCCGCGTCGCGCTTCATTTGCTTCCCTCGCTCGAAAATGTGCCACTTTTCGCTCGAACGCGCACATCTTCGTATTTATTCAATTTGTTTAAATTACTTTTTTGGGTTTAAAAGGAAATAGCAATGTATTCAAATAAAACGACATGTGCGCAGTAACATATAGTTTGATAACCACTGGTCTAGCTATACACAAGCGCAACATAGCGCGTTGTTATATTTAATTTAGTCGCGCCAAAGAAGTATTACTTCTAACGTGCGTACATAAGTACATGCACCGGTTTTTTACATAGAATGAAATTCAGTTTTAAACATTTAGCAAAATTATTAAAGCAAACTCGAAGAATAAATTATTTTAAGTTTTTAGACAACTCAAATTAAATAAATTAATAACTTGGAAAATTTTTAAAATATATTTAAGAACTTTAGAAATTTTTAATTATCAATTTTTTTTGTATAACACAAATTGAATAAAACAAAACTTTATTCGGTAAATTTAAAAGGAAATTTTGATGAAAAAATTATTATGTATTTTCAGAAAACTCAAATAGAGTAAATAGGTAATATATTTAGGGTTATTTTAATGTTTATTGTTACTATGAAGACTTTAATAACTTGCAATTAATTTCCCCTTGACATACAATGACGTCTAGGAGACGTCAATCGTTTAGGGTGTCATTGTAGATTTTCACGTCTCTAAGACGTCAAGAACTGTATTCAATTTTATGTTCCAAAAAAGGTTTGTTTTCAACAATAATTTTGTTAAAAGGCACAAAATTGGCGATTTGGGAATTTTGTTATTAATATAATTCTGTAATATTTAATTGCGAATTGTCCAGAGAGTAAATTAATTCTTGTAAAGTGTGCTTAAAGCCGAGTGTGCGATTCGAGCTCAGTGGCACATTTCCGATCTGGAAAATGAAGCGCGCCGCCCGCGTCGCGCTTCATTTGCTTCCTCGCTCGAAAATGTGCCACTTTTCGCTCGAACGCGCACATCTTCGTATTTATTCAATTTGTTTAAATTACTTTTTGGATTTAAAAAGGAAATAGCAATGTATTCAAATAAAACGACATGTGCGCAGTAACATATAGTTTGATAACCACTGGTCTAGCTATACAAAAGCGCAACATAGCGCGTTGTTATATTTAATTTAGTCGCGCCAAAGAAGTATTACTTCTAACGTGCGTACATAAGTACATGCACCGGTTTTTTTACATAGAATGATATTCAGTTTTAAACATTTAGCAAAATTATTAAAGCAAACTCGAAGAATAAATTATTTTAAATTTTTAGACAACTCAAATTAAATAAAATAATAACTTGGAAAATTTTTAAAATATATTTAAGAACTTTAGAAATTTTTAATTATCATTTTTTTTTGTATAACACAAATTGAATAAAACAAAACTTTATTCGGTAAATTTAAACGGAAATTTTGATGAAAAAATTATTATGTATTTTCAGAAAACTCAAATAGAGTAAATACAGAATTTGTGGTTTTTCAAAAAACTTTGAAGATCATTAATTTACGCAAATAAAATTAATATTGGAGAAAACTAAATAAATAAATTATCTTAATTGTTCAAAAATATTAAATTTATAAAATTAAATACAGTGAAACCTCGATAGGTCGAAGTTGAAGAGAAACTAAAAATAATTCGCGTTATCAAAAAATCGAGCTATCGATATAAAAATATTTTTTAGTTTATGTTTTTAAAATTTACTTATTTTTTTTTTCTTAATAATTTCCCAGTGATTTATTGCTAAAACCTAAATCTTGTGTCTTGAACAAGTTGTAATTAGGCTTCATTTATGGAATAATTCAATTTTTAAATATAAAAAAATATTTATATGTTATATTTTATATGCATCAAAGTTTTCGAATGACTTAGGTGTGGAATGTTAAAAAAAGATTGGGAAACACTGCTCTACATATTTCAAAATATTTAAAAACTATTAATTATTTATTTTAGGTTATTTGTGTATGCTCATAACAGTTAAGTTGAGCCAAATTAATAGTTTTTTTCGGACTCATCAAATTCGGTTTTTTTTGTATGTCAAGGGGTTAATAAATACTGATTTTTTTAACGAACGAAAATAATTAAGTTATTTTGCATTTAAGGGTTCGGGGTAGAATGAGTTAATAAATCGGAGAATTTTTTGGGGGTGTAAATGCAGTACGTGGGGTTGTTTTCTTTCGAATCCAGTTCGATTCCGGAATACAGTCGAACCTCGATAAGTCGAAGTTGAAGGGAAATTAAAAATACTTCGAGTTATCAAAAATTCGGCTTATCGAAGTTCGACTGTATTTATTTTCAATTGCACCGTATAAATGATATCAGTCAAAAGATAAAGTTCGCATGCAAAAGTAGATTAGCACGTGTGTATGTCTCGAACATGTATCGTGACGTCACCAGTTCACGTGCACTTGAAATGCATGTGCCAAAACAAATAGGCGCGCTTTTGCAAAATGATTGGCACATTTTTACCTGCAATTGAATTTTGGCAAATCGAATTTGAGTTTCGGCGAATGAAATTAAAGTATCGGAAATGCGCGCGCGAAAGTGCCTTGGCGTAAAGGTCTCGAACATTATGAATACCCCATACAGTGAAACCTGGATAACTGGGATCTGAAGGGACCTATATTTTTTTATCACTTATAGAGGCTTTTCGTTTACCCACTTTCTGAAATAGGCAGGTTAACATGGCAGTTGTCTTATTTATAAAGGGTCCTACTATGAGAGGTCGAAATGTACCATTTTGCAAATTGTCTCGCTTACCATATACAGGCTATTGAGCTACGAAGTTTCAATTATAGAGGTGTACAGTTAAATTTTATTCTATTCAACGCCGTCTAAACTACTTATAGTGATCGAGCTATTCAAGAGACAAAATCTGGTGCTGCATGGTTGAAAGAAAATTCAAGGTTGATCTTGGTAAGGTCTCTTGGAATAGCTCGATCACTATAAGTGGTTTAGACGGCGTTGAATATAATAAAATTTAACTGTACATCAAAAAAAATTTAAAAATCAATTCTCAGTTAAGAAGGTTTGAAAATGCCCAGTAACAGAAGTATTTCAATGCAAAAGTGTTGGACCCTCATTGTAATTATTAATAACGGAGGTTTCTCACATGCCAAGGACCCACTTATCTAGGTTTCACTGTATTTGGTAAAATATTTTTTTTTAAAGGAGATCGTTCATATTTTGGGGGTTGATTGCCCCTTATCATAGAAGACTTTTTTCATTAGAAACCATAGTTCAAAAATTAAAATTAAAGCAAGGCCGTATTTAATTCCATTGAAAAATGTTTAATTTGGTCGACTATTTCGATTCCATATTTAGCAAAATATTTTTTTTAAAGGAGATTGTTCATATTTTGAGGGTTGATTACCCCTTATAATAGAAGACTTTTTTCATTATAAAACATAGTTCAAAAATCAAAATTGAAGCAAGGCCGAATTTATTTCCATTGAAAAATGTATAATTTGGTCGACTTTTTCGATTCCATATTTAGCAAAAAAATTTTTAAAGGAGGTCGTTCATATTTTGGTAGTTGATTACCCCTTATCATAGAAGACTTTTTTCATCATAAACCATTGTTCAAAAATCAAAAATACAGCAAGGACGAATTTATTTCCACCGCAAAATGTGTAACTTTATGGAACATTCTCGATTCGATATTTAGCAAAAAAATTTTTTAATGGAGGTCGTTCATATTTTGAGGGTTGATTACCCCTTATAATAGACGATTTTTTTCCTTATAGACCATAGTTAAAAATCCAAAAATAATGCAAGGCCAAATTTTTTTCTTTTCGATTCCATATTTAGCAAAATATTTTTTTTAAAGGAGATCGTTCATATTTTGGGGGTTGATTACCCCTTATAATAGACGACTTTTTTCCTTATAAACCACAGTTCAAAAATCAAAAATAAAGCAAGGCCGAATTTATTTCTGCTGCAAAATGTATAACTTGATGGAACATTCTCGATTCGATATTTGACAAAATATTTTTTTTAAAGGAGGTCTTTCATAATTTAGGGGCTGATTACCCCTTATAATAGAAGACTTTTTTCCTGATAAACCATATTTCAAAAATCAGAAATAAAGCAAGGCCGAATTTATTTCTTTTCGATTCCATCTTTAGCAAAATATTTTTTTTAAAGGAGGTTGTTCAAATTTTAAGGGTTGATTACCGCTTATAATAGACGACTTTTTTCCTTATAAACCATAGCTCAAAAATCAAAAATATAGCAAGGCCGAATTTATTTCTAACGCAAAATGTGTAACATATGGAACATTCTCGATTCGATATTTGGCGAAATATTTTTTTTAAAGGAGGTCCGTCATATATAGGGGTTGATTGCACCTTATTACAGAAGACTTCTCTTATTTATGATTAAAATTTGCAAAAAGTCTTGGCTTTAGAACGTCGTTAATTAAAGGTATATCTTGGAAAATTAATTATTGCTCGTTGGAACAGTTAGAGCTTTTCATAAAAAAAATTAATTATTAAGGGTTGCGCGGACAAGAAATTATGTATTAATAAATACTGATTTTTTTAACGTGCTAAAGTAATTGAGACATTTTACATTTAAAGATTCGTCGTAGAACGACCTAATAAATCAGACAATTTGTTGGGGGTGTAAATACAGCAAATGGGGTTGATTTTCCTTTAAATCCAGCCCAATTTCAAAAATATTTATTTGCAATTACATCGTATAAAATTCCTCGACATTGAAATCGCTTAAAAGATAAGGTTCGCATGCAAAAGTGGGTAAACGACGTGGGGGGTCTCGACCGTTCTAGAACACGTATCGTGACGTCACCAGTCCACGTGGACTCGAAATGCAGGTGCCAAATCGAATGGGCGTGGTTTTGCAAAATGATTGGCATATGTTTCCCTGCAATTTAATTTCGACAAATCAAATTGCAGTATCGGCGAATGAAATTTAAGTATCCGAAAAGCGCAGGTGAAAGTGCCTTAACTTAAGCAGTTGCGGCCGGGCGTTTATGGTGTTCGATACGTGCCGAATTTTTGTGAATTCCGAAAATTTTTGAAAATAGCGGAGGTCCTTAGGATTCGATTCTTCGCCTAAGGTAGTAGTTTTTGTGATTTTTTTGTATGGTGCAACTGCGCTAAATAAAATACGGGGGTCGATTAATAGAAAACAGGTTGCCATGGGGAACGCTTTGTTTTCGTTTTTTTGAGTAGCTCTTTAATTTTTTTCAAAATCGCCCCAGAATCGGCCCTAAAATGTACGACTTTGTTTGCTATTGTTTTTTTTAATTTTGCACATCATGTTATAGCCATTTAAACGTAAAAAAATTTAAAAAAACAAAATTGGTGTAAAAAAGGTACGAACTAATACAATTTTTATTTTTCCAGAATTCAAAAGTGCCAAAGTGACCAAAAAATCGTGGACGTAGTGCTACGGGAAAAAGCCGTCAATGGGACTCCACTGGCGTCCGCCAAATTGTAAGCGGAGGGGCCCGATCGAAGACATCAAATGTGAGTCAGATTTATTTTATTAAATCCACCCCCGAAGAAGCCCCACGTTCGTCGCCGACCCCAATTAATTTCTTCAAAAAACATTTTAATCAAACAATTTGTTTAAAACTCGAAGAAAAAAACCAATTTCGCCCGCGTCGTCGAAAAAACCAAATTATTTTTCCCAGACTTGGAACCGTTTAAAAAAAATTAAATTAATTAAAAACTTTTTGATTCGCTTTGCGAACTTATTTTTTTCGAATCCCAAATTATTTTTCTTTTGTTCGAAAACTAATTATTTTTTTTTTGTAAGCGGCGGCGGGGGGGCTTCTTCGCGGGCCGGATTAACTTTTATCTCGATTGATACTATTTCTTGTGCGTCCTGCGGACCTCTTTAAACAAACCGAAAAGGGGTGGCGAAACCCCAAAAACTAATTCGCGATCGAAACGCTCGAGACCAATTAAAATTGCGCCGAAAACCAACCCCGGCGATCTTTCAAAGGGCGAAGTACGAAAAAAAAAAGGGCGTGCGTTAATTTAAGTTTTCCTTAAAAGAAAAAGCATAAAATTTAATATTTTTTAAAACGGGGGGGAGGTGGAAAGAATGAAACGGCGGCGCCCGGTCGATGTGCTTTGGGGGTGGTAAACTTTAATAATTTCTCTTTAACTTTAGTTATAACTTACAATATAATACTGAATACGTATATCTTCTTTATGATCTTATTACAACTTCCGGTAAAGTGAAGAGCGATTAATTCTTGCAGGGGTTTTGTTAGTTTTTGTTCTTTTCACAGCAGACATCCTTCAAGTGAATTAAACCCCTCCAAAGTCGTCGATGCTTTGAAATGTTAAATAGGACGTTAATGTTGGGATTTCTTCGACTATTGTATTACTAGAGCTGGTCTTGGGAGCGAAGGTGGTTGGGGGGGAGAGGGGCACTCGTGTAGCTACCCCCTTACTAAAATCCGAAGGTTTTTTTTTCGATTCGTGGGGCAATGTTAAAAATGGTCCGCTGCTTTACACACTAGTTCAAAGGATGTTGTCACTTTAGAAAGAAAAGCGAGAAAGTTTGATTTTCTTACGCGGAATAAAGTCTTTGAACTGTAGGGGAACCTGTTGTACCTTGCTCCCTTTGTACCTAGGGCAACTTTTTATGTATGAGATCAATTGAAATTTTTAATCGGAAAAAATCTTATAAGATTTGATATTAATTATTACAAATTGACAAAATTTAATAAACAATGGTTGTTGCTCTAAAATATAAAGTTTGTTTATGTCTTGTCAATTTCTTTCTTTTTTAATAATCATTTTTTTTTAATAACCAACCTACTCTAAAATTAAAATTAAAAAAAGAGATTTTCTTTACATCTCCCCCCTTGAGAAAGAAAATTTACAATAAAATTTTCGCAAAATTTACTCATCCTCATCTGTTTTTTTCGTAATAGAGGGGGGGACTGGAATAAATTTTGTGATGTGAAAAAGATTACCTTGATTTTCTATGGCCTGTTGTTTTATTTTGTATATTGAATCTGAAATTTTTTCAACAATCTGATTTGGTCTAATTTTCAATTCATCTAATTTTTTTCTGTTTAACTTATTTTCATTTTCTACGTAAACCATACCTCCTACATTAAAGTCATAGAATTTTCGATTTTGGTTGGTTATTAAAAAAATAATTATTAAAAAAGAAAGAAATTGACAAGACATAAATAAACTTTCAATGTTGTTTATTTAATTTTAGAGCGACAACATTGTTTATTAAATTTGTCAATTTGTAATAATTAATATCAAATCTTTTAAAACGATATTTAAAGTTTATTTATGTCTTATCCATTTCGCTCTTTTTTAATAATCATTTTTTTAGTAACCAACCTACTGTAAATTTAAAATTAAAGAAATAGATTTTCTTTACATTCTTTTTACTTAAATATTTTATTGATTTTTATTACCTAATAACAAATGACTCATCGTAATAGAAAAATTATTTATTAATGTTTGCATAGTAGTGGTCGGATTTTGGCACAGCACCATCTTTAATTTTTTTTTGAGTTTAAACATCAAAGGTCGGTGTGTTGTACCTCGGTCACCGTCAATAGGTTGTACCTTGGCACTAAGATCAACGTGCAATATATAAAAATTTAGATATACCTTTGTTATAAATTCCTATTTTTTTTTTTTATTTTGCTTCAGATAATATGCCTCGCAAGTCTAACGAAAAATTTAAATTTTTGCAAAATTAACCATTAAGTATGTGAAATTTTAGTATGCGAGAAAAGTTTTGTTGATTTTTGAAACAATTTTAGTGTCATCTCGAAGAAGAACATTAGTAGTTCTTATAATCGAAAAATAAATATATAGTTTAATGCGAACAGAGCCAAGGTACATCACCTCTGTTGTACCTAGGCCATAATTCCACTAATTTTTAAATTTTATAGCAATTTGAGTAAACGGTTGGTAATGTTTTCAAATATTTTATGATGAATACCTTATTAGTGCCCCACTACGATGCAATTCATTTTATCAACAAATTGTTACATATACAATTTAAAAAAAATTACAATTGAACAAAGGGCCAAGTACAACAGGTTCCCCTACTCCTTTTTGACCATTGAGAGTAATATAATAGCAGGCAATAGAAGTGGAGGTTAGCCGTCTAAAAAAGTAAATCAATTATTTGTGAATTATGCTTAAAACCGTTGTAAACACGATTAACAATATAATAGACAAAAAATTAGTTAAAATTGTTCCCTCTCAGTCACACTTACGAGATTATCGTATCTTTTCGCTCGCTCCCACTCATTGGCATAGTAAAGATAAGTTTTTAAACATAAAATCGATATTCACTAAACTATACTCTGTCCGGCCAACAGAAATATTTAAGCCACGCCCCACTAAATTGAACAAATGTATGCAGTGCCCAGTTTCACACGGTACAAATTAATAATCAAGTTTGTCCCCGTTCTTGCAGGAGATAAATGCTTATATGGCTGCTTGTGTTACGTGCTTTAAAAATTAAGCCAATCAAAAAAAATATTTTTAAATTTAGTGCACATTTGTGGGAGTGGCTTAACTATTTCTGTGGGCCGGACAAAGTATAGATTGAAATTTTTAATGGGAAATAACAAAAGGTAAACTAAATCAATCTAATAAAAGCAAAGATGTGCGCATTCGAGCGAAAAGTGGCACATTTCCGAGCGAGGGAGGCAAATGAAGCGCGACGCGGAGCGGCGCGCTTCATTTTCCCAAGATCGGAATGTGCCACTTTGAGCTCGAATGTGCACACTCGATTTTCAGCACGATTCACAATATAAATAAACAAAAAATTAGTTAAAATCGTTCCCTCTCGCTCACAATTACGAGATTATCGTATCTTTTCGCTCGCTCCCACTCATTGCTATAGTAAAAATTAATAGTAATAGAGCCAAGGTACATCACCTCTAATCCATTAATTTTTAAATCTTATAGCAATTTGAGTAAACGCTT
Source organism: Sinopyrophorus schimmeli (assembly GCA_036325965.1). NCBI lineage: Eukaryota > Metazoa > Arthropoda > Insecta > Coleoptera > Elateridae > Sinopyrophorus > Sinopyrophorus schimmeli. The sequence goes on from JARFIZ010000037.1 coordinate 403,694, forward strand.
GGTAATGCTTTCAAATATTTTATGATGAATGCCTTATTAGTGCCCCACTACGATGCAATTCATTTCCACAACAAATTGTTACATATACAATTTGAAAAAAAAATTACAACTTAAAAAAGTGCCAAGGTACAACAGGTTCCCTTAAACAATTATGTTAGTTTTGTCGGTAGAAAATTGTAGTTTGTTAATTTTCGTAGGTGGAAGGGGTTGGTCCATGCGATTCGTTGGTTTGGGTCGTTACTTTTGCAAAAAAAAAAAACTGCAGAAATTTAGATAATTTCTTTTGTACGAGGAAATTGAAGTTGTAAATTTAACGCAAAACAATGAACAATTTTTGCCTCCAGAGTTCGGAGCTCGCCACGTGCTAAGCGCCTTTATCTTTGCAAAAATTTGACGCTAAAAATCAGTTAATTGGGCTCGGTAATAATGCGCTAATTTAACGAAAAATATCGTAGAAGTTTTTTTTTTATACGATATTTCACTAAAGAAATTTGTTAAAACGTAAAAAATCGGACATAAAAAAAGGGGGGAGCCTCTATAATAGAATGTTGGTTCACAATAATACGCCATACCACAAAAAACTGTTAGTTAAACACAAAACTAATAATCTATTGTAAAAATGAGATGGAATTAGTGTAAAAAATTAAAAAATTATGAAAAAACAAATACTGTGGGGTGGGGCAAAAAAACATACTATTTTTTTTCGGTCCCTTCTGAAAATATTTTGGGTTAACATATTTTAAGAAACCTTACCATAGATAATGAGAACGATTAAAAAAATTTTAGAGGCCGCTGGCGAATTCTGAAAATTTCAAAAAAAAAAAAGTCAAAAATTTCAAATCTTTACTATTTTTGAATTTTTAAAAATTCGTGAGCGACCTCCAAAAATTTTTTAATCGTTCTCATCTTTGGTACGGTTTCTCAAAATATGTTAACCCAAAATATTTTAATGAGGGACCGAAAAAAATAGTTTTTTTCGTCCCCCCCTACTATACTGTTTCGAACACATCCATGCATTACAGATTTTTAGTTAAGAACCTTCCAAAAATATATAACAAGATATCATATGGTAAACAAGCAATTAAAAAAACATACATTTTGGTAAAACCGCGGGGGGGTTCAATCTAAGTGCGCCTGCCTATAACTCGAAAGTTACACAATTTTAGAAAGCTCTTGAAAATAATCAATACTTTTCCATTTAAAATAAAAAAGGGTTTTTAGCGCAATAACTTAGGGCCCAAAAACGGGCCCATTTCGAACATGGCCGTACCTTATTTTTCAAAAAAAAAAAAGCTTAACTCACCAACACACGCTTTTGAGCCCGTCGTGCGCCGCCTCCCTCTTGGCCTTCTGATACTTGTAGATGTTGTCGGAATTGTTCTTGTCGTGGTGATGATGATGATGGTAGCGGTTCCTCTGGGCCGCCTCGGCCATCTCCTGCTGCTTATTGGTGGCCTGCTGGATTTCGGTCATCGCCGCCGAATACTTGTTGAAGCACACCTCGGTCTCGTGCGAGACCTTCTGCATGCAGGGCGCGTGCGAGAGGAACTCCTCCTGGTAGGTGCCGTTTCGGCAGAGGTCGTGGGCCATGGAAGCGGTGCCGTGGAACAGCTTGCGGAAGTGCTTGCGTTGCTGCAGGTTCATGCAGAGGCGGCTGTAGCCGTGGATGCAGGACAAGGACTTGTCCAGGTCGCTGCGAGCAAAAGAGGGCCGGTTAGTTTAGGGGGCGAAAAAAGTTGGCGTTTCGTCTTCGTTTTTTGATTGCGAAAGAAAAATACCGTTCCGCAAGCTCGCGCGAGCGGTAAGGCGTACGAAAAAGAGCTCATTAGCTTTAAGATAAGTTGGCGCTGACTTGGCGTGCAAATAACTTGCAGTTTTCGCTTTAAAGCGCGATATTTTTAGCTCGGGATTTTAAGTGATTTAAGCTCCAATTTAAGGGGCGATTCGTCATCAGAAATGATCGCGTTTTAACATCGATCAAGAAATTGAACGCGTTTTGGGGTTGTTACAAACAGAAATTGTTATGATTAAATTTTGGGCGTTCTTTCGTTTCTAATTCCTCTGTTGAAAATTTTAGGTGTGAGGCTGATTAATCAAAAATTAAATTTTGTGGGTACCGAAGTGGGTTGAAATTCTTTATGAAAATAGTTGATATTCAAATTTGCGTGCTTCTAAGTATAAAATTGATGATTTTGTTTGGGGGTGTAAATACGATTACTTTTTTCTACGTAGCGATTCACATGTCTATCTATTACTAATAAAAAAATTAGGAGGGTTTTATTTTTAAGAAAAAATCAATTAAGAATTTTTTTTAAGTATTTTGAAATAAAATAAAATTTATTTAAGTTTAAAAAGGCATAATGTTTGTTGGCGTGGGAATACGATCGCTTTCTTTTGGTTTCTTCTAAGTTTAACAAATTTGGAATATTGTTTAATACGGCTCTGGTTAATTATATTGATTCATTTTTTTACACGTTATTGATTATAGTCCTGGGACGCCGTAAAATAAATTTAGCGAGTCTATATTTTTTTTTAGGGGAGATATAAAATACTTTAACCCTCCGTGTTTTTGCTTTTAAGTTTAATTTTGAAAAATTGTTTAATACGGTTCTGGTTAATTATATTGAATAATTTTTTTACACGTTATTGTTTATAGTCCTGGGACTCGGTAAAATAAATTTGGCGATTCTATATTTTTTTTTAGGGGAGATATAAAATACTTTAACCCTCCGCGTTTTTGCTTTTAAGTTTAATTTTGAAAATTGTTTAATACGGTTCTGGTTAATTATATTGAATAATTTTTTTACACGTTATTGTTTATAGTCCTGGGACTCGGTAATATAAATTTGGCAATTCTATATTTTTTTTTAGGGGAGATATAAAATACTTTAACCCTCCGCGTTTTTGCTTTTAAGTTTAATTTTGAAATATTGTTTAATACGGTTCTGGTTAATTATATTGAATAATTTTTTTACACGTTATTGTTTATAGTCCTGGGACTCGGTAATATAAATTTGGCAATTCTATATTTTTTTTTAGGGGAGATATAAAATACTTTAACCCTCCGCGTTTTTGCTTTTAAGTTTAATTTTGAAATATTGTTTAATACGGTTCTGGTTAATTATATTGAATAATTTTTTTACACGTTATTGTTTATAGTCCTGGGACTCGGTAATATAAATTTGGCAATTCTATATTTTTTTTTAGGGGAGATATAAAATACTTTAACCCTCCGCGTTTTTGCTTTTAAGTTTAATTTTGAAATATTGTTTAATACGGTTCTGGTTAATTATATTAAATAGTTTTTTTACACGTTATTGTCTATAGTCCTGGGACTCGTAAAATAAATTTGGCAATTCTATATTTTTTTTTAGGGGAGATATAAAATACTTTAACCCTCCGCGTTTTTGCTTTTAAGTTTAATTTTGAAATATTGTTTAATACGGTTCTGGTTAATTATATTGAATAATTTTTTTACACGTTATTGTTTATAGTCCTGAGACTCGTAAAATAAATTTGGGATTCTATATTTTTTTAGGGAGATATAAAATACTTTAACCCTCCGTGTTTTGCTTTTAAGTTTAATTTTGAAATATTGTTTAATACAGTTCTGGTTAATTATATTAAATAATCTTTATACACCTAATTGTTTATAGTCCTGAGACTCTGTAAAATAAATTTGGTGATTCTATATTTTTTTTAAGGGAGATATAAAATACTTTAACCCTCCGTGTTTTGCTTTTAAGTTTAATTTTGGAATTTTGTTAAATACAGTTCTGGTTAATTATATTAAATAATTTTTTTACACGTTATTGTTTATAGTCCTGAGACCTCGTAAAATAAATTTGGGGATTCTATATTTTTTTTTAGGGGAGATATAAAATACTTTAACCCTCCGTGTTATGGCTTTTAAGTTTAATTTTGAAATATAGTTTAATACGGTTCTGGTTAATTATATTAAATAGTTTTTTTACACGGTATTGTTTATAGTCCTGAGACTCTGTAAAATAAATTTGAGGATTCTATATTTTTTTTTAGGGGAGATATAAAATACTTTAACCCTCCGTGTTATGGCTTTTAAGTTTAATTTTGAAATATTGTTTAATACGGTTCTGGTTAATTATATTAAATAGTTTTTTTACACGGTATTGTTTATAGTCCTGAGACTCTGTAAAATAAATTTGAGGATTCTATATTTTTTTTTAGGGGAGATATAAAATACTTTAACCCTTCGTGTTTTTGCTTTTAAGTTTAATTTTGGAATTTTGTTAAATACAGTTCTGGTTAATTATATTAAATAATTTTTTTACACGGTATTGTTTATAGTCCTGAGACCTTGTAAAATAAATTTGGCGACTCTATATTTTTTTTTAGGGGAGATATAAAATATTTTAACCCTTCGTGTTTTTGCTTTTAAGTTTAATTTTGAAATTGTTTAATACGGTTCTGGTTAATTATATTGAATAATTTTTTACACGTTATTGTTTATAGTCCTGAGACCTCGTAAAATAAATTTGGGGATTCTATATTTTTTTTTAGGGGAGATATAAAATACTTTAACCCTCCGTGTTATGGCTTTTAAGTTTAATTTTGAAATATAGTTTAATACGGTTCTGGTTAATTATATTAAATAGTTTTTTTACACGTTATTGTTTATAGTCCTGAGACTCTGCAAAATAAATTTGGATTCTATATTTTTTTAGGGAGATATAAAATACTTTAACCCTCCGCGTTTTTGCTTTTAAGTTTAATTTTGAAATATTGTTTAATACGGTTCTGGTTAATTATATTGAATAATTTTTTTACACGTTATTGTTTATAGTCCTGAGACTCTGCAAAATAAATTTGGAGATTCTATATTTTTTTTTAGGGGAGATATAAAATACTTTAACCCTCCGCGTTTTTGCTTTTAAGTTTAATTTTGAAATATTGTTTAATACGGTTCTGGTTAATTATATTAAAAAATTTTTACACGTTATTGTTTATAGTCCTGAGACTCGTAAAATAAATTTGGCGATTCTATATTTTTTTAGGGAGATATAAAATACTTTAACCCTCCGTGTTTTGCTTTTAAGTTTAATTTTGAAATATTGTTTAATACGGTTCTGGTTAATTATATTGAATAATTTTTTACACGTTATTGTTTATAGTCCTGAGACCCGCAAAATAAATTTGAGGGTTCTATATTTTTTTAGGGAGATATAAAATACTTTAACCCTCCATGTTTTTGCTTTTAAGTTTAATTTTGAAATATTGTTTAATACGGTTCTGGTTAATTATATTAAATAATTTTTTTACACGTTATTGTTTATAGTCCTGAGACTCTGCAAAATAAATTTGGCGATTCTATATTTTTTTTTAGGGGAGATATAAAATACTTTAACCCTCCATGTTTTTGCTTTTAAGTTTAATTTTGAAATATTGTTTAATACGGTTCTGGTTAATTATATTGAATAATTTTTTTACACGTTATTGTTTATAGTCCTGAGACTCTGTAAAATAAATTTGGCGATTCTATATTTTTTTTTAGGGGAGATATAAAATATTTTAACCCTTCGTGTTTTTGCTTTTAAGTTTAATTTTGGAATATTGTTTAATACGGTTCTGGTTAATTATATTAAATAATTTTTTTACACGTTATTGTTTATAGTCCTGAGACTCTGTAAAATAAATTTGGCGATTCTATATTTTTTTTTAGGGGAGATATAAAATACTTTAACCCTCCGCGTTTTTGCTTTTAAGTTTACTTTTGAAATATTGTTTAATACAGTTCTGGTTAATTATATTAAATATTTTTTTTACACGTTATTGTTTATAGCAGTGGTTCCCAAACCGTGCGGCGCGGCTACCCAATCAAATGTTAAAAAAATGCAAAATTAAAATAATCCTTTTATTTTATGGCATCTTTACTTTTACAAAAAATTTAGCGACATTATTATTTTCGCGTAAAAACCAAAACATTGTGTACGAGTGTGTGTGTTCTTCGGGGGATTGCAAGGGATTTTGATTATTTATTACGAAGGTCGTAATGTGGAAATAAGTGGTGTGCGGAGCTTTTCGAATGGTGTTTACGTAACATTTTCATGGTTTTTCTGTTTGTTGCACGAATCACGAATCGATTTTACGATTAGAATATGAAACATGTGATCTATTAACGTTATCGTTTGTGACATTAAAATAATCAAATCCGATTCAATTCTAGAAATAGACCGAAACTCGCGTGCCATTTCAATATTTCATTGTTTATAGTTCTATTTAATTTCCATTCGATCTGAAACCCAAATCTTAAAGGAAAGTTATTAATTCTACTCAACACACAACTCTGATTTCCGTTCGGAGACATTAAAATTGAAACAGCATCAATCTATCTTAATCGCCCATTAATATTTATGGCCTCCTTCAAAAATCCGAGTCGCCGATTTTCTTTTTGAAGCTATACTTCTTTTGGCGCTTTTCCAAATAAAAAAGATCGATTTTATAATTGAGAAATATATTTACCATAGCAAATGAGTGGAAGCGAGCGAAAAGATACGACAATATCGTAAGTGCGAGCGAGAGGGAACGATTAAAATTATTCACCGGTCTAAATTTTTGTGAATCGTGCTCAAAACCGAGTGTGCACATTCGAGCTCAAAGTGGCACATTCCGATCTCGGGAAAATGAAGCGCGCCGCTCCGCGTCGCGCTTTATTTGCCTCCCTCGCTCGGAAATGTGCCACTTTTCGCTCGAACGCGCACATCCTCGTATTAATTGAATTTTGTAAATTAAACTTTCTTTCCAATCAACAAATTTAATTTTGTTCAATAAATATCGATTATATGTTCGAAAAACGTCTTTTTACCATAGCAATGAGTGGGAGCGAGTGAAAAGATACAAAAAGCTCATAAGTACGAGTGAGAGGAACGATAAAATTATTTATTAATTTTTCGTCACCAAAACTACTTTGAATCGTGCTTAAAACCGAGTGTGCGCATTCGAGCTCAAAGTGGCACATTCCGATCTCGGGAATGAAACGCGCCGCTCCGCGTCGCGCTTCATTTGCCTCCCTCGCTCGGAAATGTGCCACTTTTCGCTCGTATGCGCACATCTTCGTATTTATTAGATTTGCCTACATTATTCTTTCCAATCAACAAATTTAATTTTGTTCAATAAATATCGATTATATGTTCGAAAAACGTCTTTTTACCATAGCAATGAGTGGGAGCGAGTGAAAAGATACAAAAAGCTCATAAGTACGAGTGAGAGGGAACGATAAAAATTATTTATTAATTTTTCGTCACCAAAACTACTTTGAATCGTGCTTAAAACCGAGTGTGCGCATTCGAGCTCAAAGTGGCACATTCCGATCTCGGGAAAATGAAACGCGCCGCTCCGCGTCGCGCTTCATTTGCCTCCCTCGCTCGGAAATGTGCCACTTTTCGCTCGTATGCGCACATCTTCGTATTTATTAGATTTGCCTACATTATCATTCACTCTTTCATATCAAAAAATTAATTTAATTTGGTAAATATCGATTCTATGGTCGTAAAACTTATTTACCATAGCAAATGAGTGGAAGGGAGCGAGAAGATACGATAATCTCGTCGGTGCGAGTGAGAGGGACCGATTAAAATTATTCAACTGACTTTTCGTCTAATTTATTGGCCTAAATGATTGTGAATCGTGCTTAAAATCGAGTGTGCACATTCGAGCTCAAAGTGGCACATTCCGATCTCGGGAAAATGAAGCGCGCCGCTCCGCGTCGCGCTTCATTTGCCTCCCTCGCTCGGAAATGTGCCACTTTTCGCTCGAACGCGCACATCCTCGTATTAATTGAATTTTGTAAATTAAACTTTCTTTCCAATCAACAAATTTAATTTTGTTCAATAAATATCAATTATATGTTCGAAAAACGTATTTTTACCATAGCAATGAGTGGGAGCGAGTGAAAAGATACAAAAAGCTCATAAGTACGAGTGAGAGGGAACGATAAAAATTATTTATTAATTTTTCGTCACCAAAACTACTGTGAATTGTGTTTAAAACTGAGTGTGCACATTCGAGCTCAAAGTGGCACATTCCGATCTCGGGAAAATGAAGCGCGCCGCTCCGCGTCGCGCTTCATTTGCCTCCCTCGCTCGGAAATGTGCCACTTTTCGCTCGAACGCGGACATCCTCGTATTAATTGAATTTTGTAAATTAAACTTTCTTTCCAATCAACAAATTTAATTTAGTTCAATAAATATCGATTATATGTTCGAAAAACGTATTTTTACCATAGCAATGAGTGGGAGCGAGTGAAAAGATACAAAAAGCTCATAAGTACGAGTGAGAGGGAACGATAAAAATTATTTATTTATTTCTCGTCACCAAAACTACTTTGAATCGTGCTTAAAACCGAGTGTGCACATTCGAGCTCAAAGTGGCACATTCCGATCTCGGGAAAATGAAGCGCGCCGCTCCGCGTCGCGCTTCATTTGCCTCCCTCGCTCGGAAATGTGCCACTTTTCGCTCGAATGCGCACATCCTCGTATTATCCTAATTTGTTTACTTATTCTTCGCTATTTCAAATCATAAAACTAAATTTAGTTTAGTAAATATCGATTTTATATTCGAAAAACGTATTTGCCCCCATAGCAATGAGTGGAAGGGAGCGAAAAGATACAACAATCATGGCGGTGCGAGTGAGAGGGAACGATTGAAATTGTTTAACTAATTTTTCGTCTAATTTATTCGCCTTAAAACCGAGTTGTCGCGTTCGAGCTCGAAGTGACACATTCCCGTCTCGGGAAAACGAAGCCAAAGAAGTATAACTTCCAAACCCTGCTGATATAAGCACAGGCATCGGTTTTTTAATCGAAGGGAAAGAAGTCGAACTCCTTCTGGGGGAACGAATAAATTTTTTTTAGCCACAATTTTATTATTTTTTTATTATGCCGCCTTTAATTGTGATATTGTGTGTGCGCCTCGCGAAACGCACGAACCCCCCAAATTCCTTCGTTTCAGTCCGAATTATTCGGCACTTTAATGAGATATTTAAAATAGGAATTCTATTTAGTGTGTGTGTGTGTGAGATATCGAGACGTTAGCATGCTTTAAGGAAATAATATTCTACATGGTCCGGAAATGATAGCAATGTTCCGCTTTTATCGGAATCTACAAATGTAGTAAAGTTGGCAATAGTTCTCTAATTTATATGCCGCGAATTATAGAGCACCTTTACTTGAATTTGTAACCGAGATGATATTTCACGAGCCAACTTTGCATATGGATGCATTTAATCTGCATTGTTGGCGAGAATTCGTTTCCGCCGGCCTTGCATTCGTTTTTACACGGCAGCCCCCCCTTTTCGGTGCCGTTTTTTTTCTTCGACTTTTACGGAGCTGGAATTAAATCGCGGACGGCACGCAAGTTTGCATTCAGAGTTCTTCGTAAATTAAAAAACGATTTGGAAAGGAGGATTGTCAAAATGTTCGCCGATGACTACGGTCTATCTAGTATTAAAATAAGGGGGGGCTTTATTTATACCGCAAACGAGTTTGTTAAAAATATCTTGAAAAATTTTTAAAACGGGTTTCCCATGAGAGGGAGCCCTTCTAATTTTTCTACAAGCAATTAATAGCCATGTTAATCACCGCCAAAAAGAAGGGGGGCTCGTATTTATGCGCCAACACAAACCAGGATTTTTTTATTTTAACTCTTCTAAATTTTAACGCACACTATTTTTTCACGCAAAAAAACCTCCCTGATTTTTTTATAAGTAACTAATGAATGTGTTAATCACCACCTAGAAAAAGGGGGTCGTACAAATCCGATTTTTAATCTTAAATGTAGTTAAAATTTAATGGAACGTATTTTAAAAAAATTCTGAAATGTTTTTTACTGAAGAAGGAGCCCCCTCTTCCTGATTTTTTTATATTTAAATAATAAGTGGATTAATCATCACAAAAACGGCGGGGACCATATTTGTATCTCAAAAGAAATCACGCTTTTTTAAACTTAAACTTCAATTAAAATATTTTAAAAAAACTCTCACGGATTTTTCAGTCAAAAAGAGGCCTCTTGATTTTTTATAAGTAATCAATAAGTATATTAATAACTCCTTAAAAAAAGGGGGTCGTATTTGTATGCGAACATAAATCACTATTTAAACATAACAAAAGTGTTATAGTTTTTTTTTTAAATAATACTTAATCAGTTATGCTTTAAGGTGGAGCCGCTCTAATTTTTTTCTTAGTAATAAATGAGTATATTAATCACTACATGAAAGAAGGGGGTCGTATTTATACCCCAACAGACACTACGTGTTTTTTTAAATTAATCACATCTAAAATTAATCCTAAATTATTTTAATAAAATTATTAAAGGGTTATCCTTCAAGATAGAGCCCCTCAATTTTTTTATTAGTATAGAATAGCCATCTTAGTTACCTCCTAAATGAAGGGGGTCATAATTATATTCCAACAGGCACAGCGTTTTTTTAAATTTAAACATACCTAAAATTTAACAAATTTTTTTTAAAAGAATTCTCAATCGGTTATGTTTTAAGATAGAGCCGCTCTAATTTTTTTCTTAGTAGTAAATGGGTATAATAATCACTGCTTAAAAGAAGGGGGCCGTATTTACACCCCCACAGACACTACGTATTTTTTTTTAAATTTAACCACATCTAAAATTATTTTAATAAAATTATCAAACGGTTATCCTTCAAGATATAGTCCTCCCAATTTTTCTATAGGCATAGCATAGCCACCTTAGTCACCTCCTAAAAGTAGGGGGTCCTAATTATATTCCAACAGGCACAGCGTTTTTTTAAATTCAAACATACCTAAAATTCAACAAAAATTATATTAATAAAATCATCAAAAGGTTATCCTTCAAGATACAGCCCCCCCCCCAATTTTCTTTATCGGTATAGAATACTCATCTTAGTCGCCCCGTAAAAGAAGGGGGTCGTACGTATATTCCAACAGACACAGAATTATGTTAAATTTAAACACATCTAAAATTTAACAAAATACAATTTTCGAAGAAAGGCCCCTCTCAATTTTTTATCAGTACAGCGTAGCCATCTTAGCGGCCCCCTAACGGAAGGGGGTCGCACTCAATTAAACCCATAAAATTTAAATACGTATAAATTTAAATTTTAAAAAATTCTCAATTCGCAATTATCAACTATTTGCCTATAAAAATAAACAATTCGAGCGCGGAAGAAGTACAATAGCAGCGCGTGGGTTATAATAAATATTGTAGGAAGAAGGAAGAAGAAGGGTGGATGGCAAAAGGGGCGATAGCGCAAAATCCCCACAAAACATGTAGATAGGTGTAATTGCAGCTGATTCGGTTTCGTGTATTTAAAACAATGATACGCAAACATTATCTCAATTTGTGTCGAAAATGAAAGACAAATATATACAAAACTTAAACAGAGATATACGCAAAGTACATATATCGGTTATTTTCGTTCGTGCCTAATATTTTATTAGCGTTATCCTCTAATCGATCCTTTACAATAGGAACCGGGGCGCCCCCTTCAAAGAGGGGCCGCGCTTATTTAAATTAATTACGCATTTCACGCATCGATGATTACGTTATTTTCAAAGGACGCCGAATTTCGGATTTGTAAATTGTTATTGCGTTACGTGCGGCTGTGTCTGACAATTATTAAAAATTGATGTTCAATAAAATCCTTTTAAACCGGGCCGCTCGCACACACACAAACAGAAAGGCTTTTATAATTTACTCCGCCGCCCCCATTACGATATCCATATTAACGCCGCAATTGTTGCCTTTATTTCAATCCTCATCAATTTTTCATAATCGCGAAACGTGAAGCGATTTTAAAATGCGGTCCACCCCTTTTCGCGATTCGAAAGTTCTTCGGAAAAAATTCACGCGCGCGCGAATCAATTTGCGCCTCGGCAACAACAAAAAAAATAAATAAGAGATATGAAAAAATACTTTCTGATACGCCGCATAAATTACGAGGCAATATTTTTCTGACAGCTTTATTTATAAGAGGGAAAATGCGCGGCGGAAAACTTTTATAGTGCCTTTAGGTCAGAAAAGGTTCTTTCTTTTCCCATACATAAATAAACAAGTCCATCAAAAAGTTTTAATCCGTCAGATTTCGCTCGTAGAAAATGTAAACAAATTGACTTCTCTATTGCAAATTGAAAAAGTAATTGAAAATTTTGCAGACTTGCAAAAATGGCTTTTGCCTTTGCGTTTCTTTGTTTGAGATGGGTTCGTTAAGTCGTCGGTGCTGTGGTTCTCTTTGGATCTGTTCGAGAAATAATTAATTTGTCAATTTTAATGCAAAAAATTCGATAAGTTGGGGATAAAATGGTAAAACTTTTGGGGAAAAGGCGAACCAGAGTGCGATTTGACTTTTTTTTTATTTAAACAATTTAGAATTCGCTTATTCTTTCAATTTGCTTTTAAATTGACTTAACTTTAAAATTCTCAAGTTCTTTTTCTATAAGATACAAAGAATTTAAATAAAAATAAGGTGTAATAACATAATTATTAAGAAAAATAATATTGTTTAAATTGTGTTCCACAAAATCTAATTTTTAATAATTCGTAGCTCGTTAATTTTTGGAAATTTTTTTAAGAGAGACACAGTTTTTTAATTGCCATAGTTCATTGTAAAAAATTAGGGGGGACTCTATTCATGAGTAAAAATTATTGGCGATTTTTTAAAAAATATTTAAGTTAAATTTAAGATTAAAAAATCGTGTATTCTGTGGGGCATAAATTACGACCCCTTTTATTAGTTGGTGATTAATAAGCTTATTAGCTGCTTGTGAAAAAATTAGGGGGGCTGTTTCATGAGTGAACATTATTTGAAATTGTTTTAAAAATTATTAGTCATAATTTAGATGTTTAAGATTAAAAAATCGTGGATACTGTTGGGGCATAAATTTTGACCCCTTTCTATTAGGTGGTGATTAATATACTTATTAGCTGCTTGTTAAAAAATTAGGGGGGCTCTTTCACATGTAAAAAATCTTAGAGATTATTTTTAAAATATTTGAGTAAAATTTAGATATGTTTAAGATTAAAAAATCGTGGATTCTGTGGGACATAAATTACGACCCCCTTATATTAGTTGGTGATTAATATGATTATTAGCTGCCTATAAAAAATTAGGGGGGCTCATTCATGAGTAAAAATCATTTGAGATTATTTTTAAAAAAATTGACTTAAAATTTAGATGTTTCAGATTAAAAAATCCTAAATTCTGTTGGGGGGTAAATTATGACCCCCGTCTTTTATTTGGTGATTAATAAGCTTATTAACTGCTTGTGCAAAAATTAAAAAGGCTTATTCATGAGTAAAAAATTCTTGGAGATTATTTTAAAATATTTGACATAATATTTAGATATTTTCAGATAAAAAAATCCTATATTCTGTTGGGGGATAAATTACGACCCCCTTCTATTATTTGGTAACTAATAAGCTTATTAGCTGCATGTAAAAAAATTAGGGGGGCTCTTTCATGAGTAAAAATAGTTTGAGATTATTTTTAAAATATTTGAGTGTTAAATTTAGATATTTTTAAGATTAAAAAATCGTAGATTCTGTGGGGCATAAATTACGACCCCCTTCTATTAGTTGGTGATTAATATGCTTATTAGCTGCCTGTAAAAAAATTAAGGGGGTTATTTCATGAGTAAAAATTATTTGAGATTGTTTTAAAAATATTTAAGTCAAAATTTAGATATTTTAAGATTAAAAAATCGTAGATTCTGCGGGGCATAAATTACGACCCCCTTCTATTAGTTGGTGATTAATACGTTTATTAGCTGTCTGTGAAAAAATTAGGGGGGCCCTTTCATGAGTAAAAATCATTTGAGATTATTTTTAAAAAATTTGACTTAAAATTTAGATATGTTTCTGATTAAAAAATCCTAAATTCTGTTCGGGGATAAATTATGACCCCCGTCTTTTATTTGGTGATTAATAAGCTTATTAGCTGCCTGTGAAAAAATTAAAAAGGCTTATTCAAGAGTAAAAAATTCTTGGAGATTATTTTAAAAATATTTGAGTTAAAATTTAGATATTTTTAAGATTAAAAAAATCGTAGATTCTGTGGGGCACAAATTACGACCCCCTTCTATTAGTTGCTGATTAATATGCCTATTATCTGCTTGCGAAAAAATCAGGGGGGCCCCTTCTGAAGTGAAAAGTGCATAATAATTTAAAAAAAATTTAATAAAATCTAGTTGTTGTTTAAATTAAAAAATTCATGGTTTCGGTTGAAGTTTATATAAAAATCCTTTTATTGATCAATAAAATACTTACGGACAAACCATATCCAGATCTTGCTTGCTGCGTACGAAGGAGAGGCCGGTGTCGGTCAAAACGGAAAGGGATTTAGCACACTGGGCCAATTCTTCCGGTCCACACGTCCGGAAGCTAACAGCGCGTACACGCGTCGTTACTACTGAAACAAAGGTAGCAAAAATTAGAAGAAAGTTGTTTTATTTGCGGGCGCATTCGGGCTCGGTTTTATTATTGAAGGGGCCCCGGCCCATTAATCGGCGGAGGCCGTTTAATAATTGAGGGCGGCCATAAAAGCGATTCCGTGGTTTGATAAATATTTAGAGATTTTTCAAATATTTAAGAGACAGTCTTTCATGCAAAATGCACTCCGCGATTTTAACTATTCGAGAACGTAAGGTATTCATTTTCTATAACGATCCCCTCGAGTAAAATTCTTCTGATAGTTTGATGCTTTTTTGCTAACTCCTGATGTTTGCTTGTATATGCTTTATCGACTCAACTAGCTCTTCTTACGAGAATATTCGCGTTCGTTGGATTTCTTTTAACTTTCCTTCCACTTTATAAATCTAATTCTCTCGGGGACCACAACGAATAGTTTTAACAAAATCTTCCACGTCCACAATTCTTTTCCCGACGCGTTAGTATTTTTATTTTTTGTAATTAGAGATTTTGGCGACTTCATTAATTTAATTTAATTTAATAAAAATTATCTTTTAGCTTTTGCGAATTTGTGCTATAAAAAGCTACCGAGAAAAAATAACAGAAAAAAAGGAATCGATGTGATTTTTATGCGAGTTTGTCTTAAATAATTCATAACGCGGCTATTTGTTGAAATATCGTGGAGAACTTTGGAAATTCGGAATTTTTGGACCTTTTTATATAAGTCAATGTGAAATAAGAGTGCGATTGTGAAAAAAAGTCTTAAGAATTGCAAGACTGAAAATGTTCGAGTTATTTTTGGCTATTTTCGAAATTTTAATAAATTCAAAATTCGCTAATTTTTTGGAAAATTGTTCCAAACGGCACAGGTACTAAATCTTGAGGCTTTTTGACGTTAGTTAAAAGAAAAATAAACAGAGTTATATTTAAAAATTTTGTAAACTTGGCTTTTGAAAATATTGATTAGTATATTTTTTACATAACCACAAATTAAAAAATTCATAATTTGCCTATTTTTTCGAAAATCGTCTCAAATGACACAGATACGGAATCTTGAGACCTTTTACACGAGTTGAAAGAAAATAAATATAGAGTTATATTAAAACATTTTGTGAAATTGGCTTTTGAAAATATTGATTAGTATATTTTTTACATAACTACAATTTAAAAATTCATAATTCGCTTATTTTTTCGAAAATCGTCTCAAATGACACAGATACGGAATCTTGAGACCTTTTTACACAAGTTGAAAGGAAAATAAACATAGGGTTATATTAAAAAATTTATTGTACTTGTTTTTGAAAATTTGATTGGAATTTTTTTACGTAACCTCCATTTAAAAAATTCACAAGTCCATTTTTTTCGAAATTGTTTCAAATAATTTGCAATACATCCATTTTTACAAGAAATAAAAAATTCAAAACTATAGAATTCTATTTGATTTTTTTTTTGAAAATTCGCCAATTAATAACATTGAATTATTTTTTATACCTAATTAAAAAAATTCACAAGTCGCTTATTTTTCACAAAATCGTTTCAAACCGTAAAACATAATTTTTTTAGACTATTTTTATACTAATTAAAAATATTTCTACAGTTGGGTTACAAAATTTCGGGACAATGCCAATTTGCAATTCGAATCTGCGATATTTTCACTTAATACATTTATAATTCCGTTTTTTTTTGGAAAATCGTTTCGAATACAACAGATTTTTTATCTCGGCACTTTTTGCAGCAAATTAAAACTAAAAAAACGTAAAATTACGTTTAATTTTTTTTTCAAAAATTTGCCGATTGAAAATATCGAATGGTACTTGGTACTTCAGAAATTCATAACCCGTTTATTTTTTAATAAATCGTCTCAAACTGCAAAAATTTGAATTACATACACTTTTTTACACTTTAATTAAAACTATTTACGCGTTTATGTTACAAAATTTTGAGAAAATGGCGATGCAAAATTTAAATCTGTACTATTTTGATTTAAAAAGTTTATAAATGTTTTTTTTGAAAAATCGTCACAAACTACACAAATTGGACATGCCGAGATTATTTTACATAAAAAACGTACATTCTTTTAAGGTTATATTAAAAGTAATTGAGGAATGAAAGTTTTGTAAATTTTTCGGAACAGCCTGTAGATATATAAAAAAAAATGTAAATTTAATTAGGGAGCTAAGCGGCTTACGTTGCGTTCTTGTTGCGAATTTACGTTAACAAGCAAAAGAAAGAAGGGAGGATAAGATAAAAAATCAGTTTTCCAACGATTTTCTTGGCGAATATTTCGAATTTCTTTTCGGTAAATAAATCTCAACCCTATTTCACACGTCATAAGTTCATCTCTGTGTACTCTGACAGCTGATTTCCGTTGTCTTCCCAATGTTTGTTGATATCACTCATCTTGACTTGTTCTTCCTTCCATTTTTCACAAGGAAAACACATATATACCGCACGCTCCAAAAAGCAGGCGAAACGGAAATCTGCGCGACTTTGCCCCCCTTTCCCCCAAAGTCAACAACACCTTTTTTTCGTTCCTCCAAAATTCGAATTAAAATAGCTACCACGAAGTACGAATTAAAAAAGAAGGAAGGAAGAAAAAAAAACACAAAATAAACTCTAACGAAAACCACTTATTATATTACAACTTTTCTTGTAATTAACGAAGTTATTGTATGCGTGACTCAACTACTCTTTCAAACTTTTCCTAATCCATTATATAACTTAATTTTCTAGATTGGCGCTACTCATTCGAGTGGAAGACCTGTTGTTGTTACGACGAGCGTTCAAAATCCGACCTCTCGCAAAAAAAAATAACAGAACGAAACGTAAAAATTGCGGTCGATCGCCCGATTATAATTTTCCAAACCGTGCAATTTGAACGAAGGCGATTTTAATTTGGTGATTTTCGTGTGTCCATGTTTGCACGACCGATTTAGAGGCCAATCGGCTTTCTGAATGGGGGCGCCCGATTTGAATTGCGCATTATTTAACGATTGCGTGCCGAACGTTTGCATTCGCGTTTTTAGTTGAAACGATTTTTCGAAAAATAAGCGCGTCGTCGATTTTTTGAAGACGAATAAAACCGATCGAAATCTTCAATCGGCGAGTACTTAAAATTTTTTAATATAACCGATCGGTTATTTTCATTTTAATTCGTGTAGAAAAGTCTCAGATTTTTTCAAAGGCTAAGTTCTCAAAATTTTGTAATATAGTCGTACGATTATTTTTATTTTAATTCATGTAAAAAAGTCTAAAGATTTTGAATCTGTGTCGTTTGTGATGATTTTCCAAAAGTAAGGGAGCTGTGAATTTTTAATTCGAGGTTATGTAGAAAAAATACAAATTATTTTTTCAAAGGCTAAGTTCTCAAAATTTTGTAATATAACTGTACGATTATTTTTATTTTAATTTATGTAAAAAGGTCTTAAGATTTCGAATTTGGCGTTGTTGATGATTTTTCCAAAAATAGGGGAGTTGTGTATTTTTTAATTTGGTGTTATGTAGAAAAAAATACAAATTAATTTTTTCAAAGGCTGAGTTGTCAAAATTTTGTAATATAATCGTACAATTATTTTTATTTTAATTCGTGTAAAAAGGTCTCAAGATTTCGAATCTGTGTCGTTTGTGATGATTTCCCCAAAAATAGGGGAGTTGTGAATTTTTTAATTTGGGGTTAAGTAGAAAAAATACAAATTAATTTTTGTCAAAGGCTAAGTTCTCAAAATTTTTTAATATAATTGTACGGTTATTTTTATCTCAACTCATGTAAAAAGGTCCTAAAATTTCTAATCTTTGACGTTTGATACGATTTTCCAAAAAATAAGCGAGTTATAAATTTTTAACTTCGAAATTATTTAGCAAAAATTGCAAATCATTATTTTCAATAATAAAATTCTCAAAAAAAATTAATATAACTTTACGACTATTTTGATTTAAATTTATACAGCCTGTCGGACTTATGAATGACCCTAAGCGTATTCATCTGTGACACCCTGTATAAAAAAAAAGTTTCTGGATGCCAAGTTTGTGTCGTTTCAGACAATTTTCCAAAATGTAAGCGAGTTACGAATATTTAAATTATAAGTCGTTATCATTCTTCAAATTTTTTATTATAAAATCCCCAAAATTCTGATCACGATTCGTTTAAAACGATTATTACCGAAATAACAAGCGAGTTACAATTTTAAACCTTTTAAAAATTAAAACTCTCAACTACGAGCCCTTATTATTTTCGAAAACAAAAATAAAATTAAAAACGGCCGGCGAAAAGCGCGCCGAAAAAAAAATTAAAGTCGCCCCCCGCCCGACGCAAAATCCAATAAAAGACAAGTGTTACATGATAATTAAGTAAATAAAATCTCGTTGCTCCGCGAAAACGAGGAAGAAAGAGGAATAAAAATATTCGCTTCCCGCCTTTTCCTCTCCGACTTTTTCGTTAAACAAATAACTTTTCCATCAGCGCGACGAATTGAATATGCAAAAAAGAATCGGCTTCCAAAAATTAATTAGTTCGCGTCCGATCCGCTGAACAGTTGGAGGAGACGGCACAAGTCACGTATTGTCAAGTACTGCCGGCCCCGAAGTGGAAAAGAAAAAAAAAAAAGGGCGAAAGTTAGGCGGCACGAAATAAAAGTGAAATAATTTCGGCGGCTAATCCCTCCGGGGTCTGCGAGATGTTGGCCTGTCTCTCGGTCTTTGGCTCTTAATTGAAAGGACATAAGGGCAAAGTTACTGTTTTGCGCCAAGGTGGTATGGCGTACGTGATATCTGTGTGAAGCTAATCAAAGTTGGGGCTGCCAAATATATCTACCCTCAAAGTTTCCTGATAAAAATCAAACCGTTATTAAACTTGGCCTGGATCTAGATAGGTTTCCTACTTGGAGAGAGAGCTTTTACTCGGCTTTCCCCCCCATTTTCACGCAAATAATTCCGATTCTCCCAATTTAACAACCCGCAAGAAGAAAATCTGCGCCCTTTCGGTTGTTTTTTTTTGCTTTTTCTAATTATTGGTTGCTTAAAATGTCGTAGTTGCAAAAATCGACAATAATTTTCGAATTGTTCGGGCGTTACAGTCGAACTTCTATATAACGAATTTTTATATAGCGAATTTCGCCCTATAACGAATTTTTAACGTGTACATTTCTTTTTAGACCAAATTGCATATAAAACTGTTTTTAAATAGTGAAATAAAGTTTCTAAAAGTATTTTTTTAGTTGAAATTGGTTATATTGTGCATGTATAGGGAAACCTGTTGTACCTTGGTCCCTTTGTACCTAGGGCAATTTTATTTTTTTTAATATTTGCGCGCTTTCGTGACCCATAATTTGCGATATTTCAAATGCCACATTGACAGACATTATCGTGAAGTTGGCAGCAGCTGGCCAATGTACTTTGTTAATATATGAGTTCAATTGAAATTTTTAAGCGAAAAAAAATAAGTCTTTATGTTCTTTTTTCTTAAATATCTTATTGATTCGTCGTAATAGAAATATTATTTATTAATGTTTGCATAGTAGTGGTCTGATTTTGGCACAGCATGATCTTTAATTTAATTTTCGAGTTTAAACATCAAGGGTCGGTGTGTTGTACCTCGGTCACCGTCAATAAGTTGTACCTTGGCACTAAGATCAACGTGCAATAAATAAAAATTTAGATATACCTTTGTTATAAATTCTTATTTTTTTTTTATTTTGCTTCAGATAATATGCCTCGCAAGTCTAACAAAAAATTTAAATTTTTGCAAAGTTAACCATTAGGTATGTCAAATTTTAGTATATGAGAAAAGTTTGGATAATTTTTGAAACAATTTTAGTGTCATCTCACAGAAGAACATTAGTAGTTCTTATAATACAAAAATAAATAGTATATAGTTTTCATAGAACAATGGGTTTTATTTTGTTTAATGTGAATAGAGCCAAGGTACATCACATCTGTTGTACACCTCCGGACATAAGAGTATTTACATGGGAATTTTAAGTTAAAGCTGTGAAAGTTATAGGAGTTGTTCTACAAGAGCTGCATTTGGAGTTGTTTACCGATGAAAACCCGCTTGTTTGACTTTAAGATAAAGCCAATTTATTTTAATTTTTTTTTTTGATTATAATTTTGTGATAAAATTAAAATACAACAGTATTTGATTAAATATACAATGGGCTCTTGAAAAACAGTTAGTATAACGACAATAAAGAGATGACATTATAACTTTAAAATTATTTAATTTAATATAACAATTAAAAATTGTTGAGTATACTTTTCGATCCTTGCTATAGGATATTCTTTTTACCAAAGGATTATTTCGCCCTAGCAATTTAACCGATTTTACACCTGGTGCAATCAAATTCTTTTCCCAATTTTTTAAAACTTTATTAACTATTACTTTATAGAGTTTGTCTTAAAACTTCTAAGTAGGTTACGATATTTTTTGTTTAAGAACTAATTGGTCTATAATATTGACGATCAATTTATCCCAATAAAATAGTGTATTATAATTTTAAAGTTATAATGTCTTTTCTTATATTGTCGTTATACTAACTATTTAATCAAATACTGTTTTAACTTCATTTTATCACAAAAGTATAATCAAAAAAAAATACATGTACAACAAGTCCGATAACTTTCGCAGCTTTAACTGCCCATGTTAAAATTCCCATGTAAATACTCTTATGTCCGGAGGTGTACCTACACGGAGAAAAAAATAGCCTTATAATAAGCATACGTATCCCTATTATAGCTATCCGTTGGATAGTTATCTTTCACAGGGATACGCCGTATAGCTAATTTAGCTATCCAGTGAATCCTTATTGCGGATCGTTATAGTAACGATCCGTATTACTGTTTTAGACATTCAAAAGATTCTTGTCATAGTGATTTAACAGATATGCACGGAGAACAAAATATCGTTATAATAACCATACGTATCCCTATTATAGCTATTCAAATCCTCAAATTAACTATCCAGTTACCTACACGACGGATACTGCACACGTTCACGAGAGCTTTTCGTTTGAACGCTTGAAACAAATAAACGAATCCTTATTATAAGTATACTATATAAAGCTGTTTTGATCATACTATGGATTGTCAAATTGACTTATAAATATCGTTAAATTAGACATTCGAATCCTTGTCAGAACAATACGTCAATTGGGTATACGTTAGATAGTTATTATAAGGATATTTTTTTCTCCGTGTAGGCCATAGATCCACTAATTTTTAAATCTTATAGCAATTTGAGTAAACGGTTGGTAATGCTTTCAAATATTTTATGATAAATGCCTTATTAGTGCCCAATACGATGCAATTCATTTTATCAACAAATTGTACATGTACAATTTAAAAAAAATTACAAGGGAAAAAAGGTCCAAGTACAACAGGTTCCCCTACTCCTTTTTGACCATTGAGAGTAATATATTAGCAGGCAACGGAAGTGGAGGGGTTAGCCGTCTAAAAAAGTAAATTGATTATTTGTGAATTATGGTTTAAACCGTTGTAAACACGGTTAACAGTATAATAGACAAAAAATTAGTTGAAATCGTTCCCTCTCACTCGCACTTACGAGATTATCGTATCTTTTCGCTCGCTCCCACTCATTGCTATAGTAAAAATACGTTTTTAAACATAAAATCGATATTCACTAAACTAGATTGAAATTTTTAATGGAAAATAACAAAAAGTAAACTAGATCAATCGAATAAATGCGAAGATGTGCGCATTCGAGCGAAAAGTGGCACATTTCCGAGCGAGGGAGGCAAATGAAGCGCGACGCGGAGCGGCGCGCTTCATTTTCCCGAGATCGGAATGTGCCACTTTGAGCTCGAATGTGCACACTCGGTTTTAAGCACGATGAAGAATATAAATAGACAAAAAATTAGTTAAAATCGTTCCCTCTCACTCACACTTAAGAGATTATCGTATCTTTTCGCTCGCTCCCACTCATTGCTATAGTAAAAATACGTTTTTAAACATATAATCGATATTCACTAAACTAGATTGAAATTTTTAATGGAAAATAACAAAAAGTAAACTAGATCAATCGAATAAATGCGAAGATGTGCGCATTCGAGCGAAAAGTGGCACATTTCCGAGCGAGGGAGGCAAATGAAGCGCGACGCGGAGCGGCGCGCTTCATTTTCCCGAGATCGGAATGTGCCACTTTGAGCTCGAATGTGCACACTCGGTTTTAAGCACGATGAAGAATATAAATAGACAAAAAATTAGTTAAAATCGTTCCCTCTCACTCACACCTACGAGATTATCGTATCTTTTCGCTCGCTCCCACTCATTGCTATAGTAAAAATTAATAGAGCCAAGGTACATCCCCTCTGTTGTACCTAGGCCATAGATATTATTCCATTCTATATAACGAAATTTCCCCATAGCGAATATTTTTTCAATATTTAGCGACTTCCTTATATAGAGGTTTTACTGTACTTTTATTTGTAATTTTCAAATAAAAAATGCACTCAAAATTTGTGTGGGCCCGGAGATTGTCCCAAAAAGTTCGAAGATATTTATTCGTACGTGCAAATATTAAAAAAAATGTATGCGTGGAGTCGGCGCGCGACAGAAGTGAAACTTCTTACTTAATAGCTATAGATAGAGACAAATTTTCAGCATTTTTTTTATTCAACAAGAGATAATTATTTTTTTACGTACAATTTTACAAAAATTAAACCAAGTAAAAAAATATCGCTATATTTTATTCAACAATTCCAATTCAAAATTGTTTGACAAACATGTAAAGCAATTTAAAAAATAATAATACACATTGTATTAATTTTTTTTATCGCCAACGCAAAAAAAAATAATTTAGTGCTCTCCTCCGCTACCGCTTCCCCCACCACGTGCCGTCCTATTCCCCTCGTGCGATCGGAATTTGCGTAACGCTCGCAAATTGCAGCCCCCTCCGCAAAGAAGCTTCACTTCACAATTTACATACGGTTTTCCGCTTTTCGTTGTAAAGTGACAAGGTCCTTTAACCGCGTGTAGAATTCCTTCGAAAACAACACGTCAGTCCTGCGATAATTTGCTTTTCCCGTTTTTGGGACCCATCTAATTTTTTTCGAGCGCGAAAACGCCGAGGTAAAACTGTAATAAAAATTAATAACACGCCGACGTAAGAAAATTTCGTATTAAACCAAACCAAATCGGACGAAATTGGAAACGCGTCCAAGTATAAAAAAAAAAATTCTCAAGATCAATAAGCAACACTTAAACGAAAAGCAGGCGAACCAAACCGAAAAAAAAAGAAAAGGGAACGCGTTTCCCAAAAGGAACGGGCGCATGAAAAATTCACCAAACATAACAAACCGAGATTTCAATAAATCTGCATAAAACGTACAAACACGGAATCGAAATTTGAATTTAATAACTTATTTTACATCGCAAATTCGATTATAATTGAAAAACGAGGGGCGGCTTGCCATAAATGGATTTTATGATACCTGACGACTCCATTCATATTGAATATCGATATCTATCCGTAAATCCGCGCGCGGCCCCCTCGAAAAACGCGTCGTTCGATTCATCGCCTCCGCGACAGACGTCCCTTTTTGTGCACGTCGCAATTTTTTTTTTTTGCAACAACCGAATAAAATGGGTCGTGCAGATTTAGGTTTTTTTTAGCAATTCCGAATTTGTTGCACAAGCCGTTTCAATTGTCTTTAATCGTTCCTAATTGTTTTGCAAGCCTTAAATGTGAAGCGAGGTCGATTGTATTAGCTGCGAATTAATTTCGGTATTTGTGAGAACGAGAATAAATCACGAGCGTGACGTAAGAAAATTTTTAGTAGGTGCCAAAAACGCAAATTATAACCGCATAAATATTAAATAAGCAAAACTGGAAGGGGGCATAAATTAAAATAGGTATCGTTCTTTTTGCGTTTAAAAAAATTAGGAGGATAAAGCATTTAAATCTCGCGCTTGTTAAAATAGTTTTTTAGTTAAACAAGCTTTGGAGGGTGGGGTGGGGGGAGGTGAATAAAATTCCGAAAAAAACTTTTTTCATTTTGACATTTCCAAAAAAATTATTTGAATAATACTAATATAAAAAACATGTATGTAAAAGTATGCTCTAAAGCAGTGTTTCTCAAAGTTTTTGTTGGGCGACCCCCTTTTGCGCTTAAAAATTTCACGGGGCCCCCGCACAAATGGGTACGTGTGGAAAAACACTCCGGCGAGGGGGAGGTTGAATTAAATGCAGAAGAAAATACTTGGGAACTAAATCGATTTGTAATCAATTTTTCTGAGGCCCCCCAAATATTTTTCGCGGCCCCCACTGTGAAAATCGCTGCTCTAAAGTTATGAACTTATTATACTAAAATTTAGGGGTGTTGAATTTAAATCAGAATAAATGTTTGGGGTGTACATATGCCCCCTTTCTGTTAGATAATAAATAAAATAGCTGATAGCTAATTGTAAAAAAATCAGGGGAGTCCTGACTGAAGGGGCATCCGTTTAAAAGTATGTTAAATTAAAATTTTAAACGGGTCTGCATTAAAAAACGATTAAAAAATTCTAGTTTTTGTTGAGGTGTAAATACGGCTCTTTTTTTCATATATCGACTAATATACCTTTTAAAAAAAACAGGGGGCACTTCTTAAGAAAGGTGCCCCTTGAGTAGCGCTTGAGAATATTTTTAACGCATTTTCAAGAAAAATTTAAGTGTATAAAACTTTAAGAAATAATTACTTCTGTTGGGGCGGAAAAAGGCATTACTAATAAAAAAAAATTAAGGGGGTCCTTTCTATGCAGAAAATTTTATTGAGAAATTTTTAAAAATATTTTTAGTTAAATTTTAATTATTCTTACATTTAAAAAAATCGCAGTTATCGTTGGGCTGTAATTATGACCCCCTGATTTTAGGCACCTATTAAGATGCTTATCAACTACTAATAAAAAAATTAGGGGGGTCCGATTTTTAAACATA
Organism: Sinopyrophorus schimmeli; assembly: GCA_036325965.1. Taxonomy (NCBI): domain Eukaryota; kingdom Metazoa; phylum Arthropoda; class Insecta; order Coleoptera; family Elateridae; genus Sinopyrophorus; species Sinopyrophorus schimmeli. The sequence continues at coordinate 429,051 of JARFIZ010000037.1, forward strand.
ACCCATTGATAATTATTTTAAAAAATATTTCGTTAAATTTGCGATATATCTAATTTCAAAAATTCGTGGTTTCGAGTGGGGTTGAAATACGACCCCTTCTTTTAGACGATTATTAAGATGCTTATTCTATACTAATTAAAAAATTAAGGGGGTTTTTTTTTGTAAGGGATAACCGCTTGAAAAAATTTATCAAAACACTTTTGGTTAAATTAAAAAAATCGCGGTCATTGTTGGGGTTTAAACTTGACCCCCTTTTTTTATGTGGCAATTATTAAAATTATTAATTGCTATTAAATCAAATAAAAACTAACTGCTTGAAATGTCAATGAATTTCTTCTAATATTTTGTGTTTCGAATTAAGCAAATTGTTCCAATTCATTTTGACGAAATTTACAAAAAAAAGACGACATCGCAGAACGTTAAACGTATAAAAAAATGAGCTATAAAAAATCAAAATCAAAATATTAAGCCGTTAAAGGATGTCCGAAATCCTTTTCTTGCATCAATTTATGTCGAAAGGGTAAAGGATCATCGAAAAATGCGATTTTTTTAATGTAAAGCCGCTTATAGAATAAAAAAACGTCAAAAATAGCGTTTAGAAAGACGAGCAGAAGTATACGGTAGAAAAGACAGGGCTAACTTGATATTATAGTTGATGCCAAGCCTGACTATGATCAATGTATTTCTCTTTTTCATATCCCATTCATTGTACATGGAGTCTTTACAAAATGTGGAAAATATTTCATGTATAAAAATGTAAATCGAGTGGCATTTTGTTGTCATGACATGTTTTTTTCTTCTTCGTCTTCTCCTGTTTTTTTTATAAGCTTCGCCTTCTTCTCCGTCCCCCCCTTCTCCTTTAAAGTTGAGTTGAATATTAAAATCGGAGCTTTTTTTATTTATTTTAAGCGAACCGAAATTAAATACGAAATTGGGCCGTTAAGAAAGACGTAACGGGAAAAATTGAAAAGTATTCTTAATTTGGTAAAATTCGAGCTAATTTGAAATATGGACGAGGATATGAACGGAAGCAAATTTTGAGATTAGATTAGAAAGCAATTGGAAAACGTTTTCGTAACCTCATTTCCCTTCGAATACACTCAAATGTTAGATAAGTAATTCTGATAACTCACTTTCATAACTTATTTGATATACTTTATTTATTTATTATCTAAATTAAGTCAAGTTTATCTCTCCTACGTAATTATACCTTTTTTTCCCCCGTCGGTTTCTACGTTTGAAGATCGTTATACGTTTCCGCAATGGACTCCGCAATTTTTTTTTAAAAGACAAAATAAATTGTAAATTAATGAGTGGCATTTTCTCGGGCTACCAAAATACAAAAAACGTGAGACATTAATTATTTAAAACGCAATTTTTTGGAAGAAATACGTATCGGATTTTTTTGTTGTTTTTCCCGAAATTGTTGAGAAAAATCCCCCCATGATATTTTTTAAACACAAACTCATTCTTTATGGAAAAAAGTATGTGCGTGGAGGTAGCGCGCGACGGAAGTGAAACTTCTTGTTTATTAGATATAGATAGAGATATATTATTAGTATTTTTTTAATTCGACAAGCGATAACAATTTTTTATATCTACTAGAGTAATCTAATTGTTTTTTTTTCTAAATAATTTTAATTAACCCTCCGTATACTAGATGACAAAATGTCACATGCCATACTGGGTGGGGTTTGCCATACCCCGAAAATACAATTAAATAAAATCCACAAAATTGTACTTTATGACAGTTCAATGATAAGAAATATATTTTAATAACCAATAATGAATAGGTTTAAATAAAACACATAGGGGGAGACCGGGGTTAGAAGTCACAATTTTTGTTCTTTTGCATTTATAGAGCCCATGGTCTTAATTTATCCATGACATTTATATATCAATAGATAGTGTATTTATTCTAGTTTAAGAAAAAATAAAGACTTTTTCTCTACCATTATCTAATGAGAACATATTAGAATTTTTATGAAAAAAGAGGAGTGTGACTTTTAATCCCGTGTCTGGGGTAAGTAGTCACATACTAAATAAAAGGTGAAATACAAAACGACAAAACAAATGCCTATTTTTATTAAAGGTAAAATGTTGTTTGTAAGAAATTTTACCTAAGAAAGGAACGAAAAATATCTTTTTCATAATTAAAAAAAATAAAAAATATTTGCTGTGAGCGAATAGTAACTTCTATCTAACGAACTTAGGTTATGTTAACAAAAATGACACAAATATAATTACAGCCAATCGTTTATGTAGTAAAACCCCTAGAAACCAATAAAAAGGCCGCACATATTTATGGTGTTGCTTTGCACGTGTGACAACTAGCCCCGTTAACTTGAGACAACTTTCCCCCAAAAAAGTTTTAGACAATTAACTCCCAAAATAAATTTAAATCAATGGTCATTTAAGAAACCATATGAATGATATCATGAAGCATATCTTAAACACCATAAATACACGAAAAAGTATATCACTATGCAAAGTTTAAATATACTTACGAGGCTCAATACAGATTCACAAAAAAATACTTTCACTGTACAAAAAAACGAACGTATATATTTCTTTTACGGTATTTCAGAGCGCACTGAGGTGAAGTATGCAAGGAGGTATTGGGCTCGGGCTTCTTTGACACGGGTAAACAAATTAATTAATACATTAGGTTTGAGGTTATAGTTTTTGTGACAACTTACCCGTGAAACAACTATACCCGGTCTCCCCTACCAAAAGGCAATTTTTAACTTTCGCAAAGGGTTGCGGACCCCCCCACTCCCTCCTAAAAATTACTTTGAAGTTTCCTTTTGAAAAATTCGAACTCAACTTTTAATTTAAAACCCTTTCATATGTTTTGAATCGTTTTTAAATATTATTTACGATTTTTTTTCAGGTTCTTTTGATTTTTTTTTAATTGTTTTATTTGATCGAAACAGTTAAGTGAGAATAAACATTAATTCATTAATTCATTAGGTTTGAGGTTATGGCTTTTGTGACAACTTACCCGTGAGACAACTATACCCGGTCTCCCCTACCAAAAGGCAATTTTTAACTTTCGCAAAGGGTTGCGGACCCCCCACTCCCTCCTAAAAATTATTTTGACGTTACCTTTTGAGAAATTCGAACTCAACTTTTAATTAAAAACCCTTTCATATGTTTTGAATCGTTTTTTAATATTATTTACGATTTTTTTCAGGTTCTTTTGATTTTTTTTTAATTGTTTTATTTGATCGAAACAGTTAAGTGAGAATAAACATTAATTCATTAATTCATTAGGTTTGAGGTTATGGCTCTTGTGACAACTTACCCGTGAGACAACTATACCCGGTCTCCCCACCCTAAAGCAATTTTTAACTTTCGCAAAGGGTTGCGGACCCCCCACTCCCTCCTAAAAATTATTTTGACGTTACCTTTTGAGAAATTCGAACTCAACTTTTAATTTAACATCTTTTCATATGTTTTGATTCGTTTTTTTAATATTATTTACGATTTTTTTTCAGGTTCTTTTGATTTTTCTTTAATTGTTTTATTTGATCGAAACAGTTAAGTGAGAATAAACATTAATTTATTAATTCATTAGGTTTGAGGTTATGGCTTTTGTGACAACTTACCCGTGAGACAACTATACCCGGTCTCTCCTATTTATTTATGCATTAGAATAGACTTTTATTAATAGAAGTACAAAAACACTTCTTGAGTACTAAATTCCAATGACACGTGTCAATTACGATACCGAATATTAAGAAAACCTAACAAGAATTTTATTCTTGCTTCCTTATTTAAATTCAAATTAATTTGACGGCAATTTCTTAATGATTCGCAATAATTTAGACCTATAAATTACACGAAAAATGAATTTAATAATTTTAATCGTTCCCTCTCACTTGCGTTGACAAGATTATCGTATCTTCTCGCTCCCTTCCACTCATTGCTATGGTAAATACGTTTTTCGAATATAAAATCGATATTTACTAAATTAAATTAATATTTTTGGTTTGAAGGAGCGCACGAAAAATTATAGTAATGTAATAAATAAGAGGATGTGCGCATTCGAGCGAAAAGTGGCACATTTCCGAGCGAGGGAGGCAAATGAAGCGCGACGCGGAGCGGCGCGCTTCATTTTCCCGAGATCGGAATGTGCCACTTTGAGCTCGAATGTGCACACTCGGTTTTAAGCACGATTCACAGTAGTTTTGGTGACGAAAAAATATTAAATAATTTTTATCGTTCCCTCTCACTCGTTCTTATGAGCTTTTTGTATCTTTTCACTCGCTCCCACTCATTGCTATGGTAAAAATACGTTTTTCGAACATATAATCGATATTTATCAAACTAAATTAAATTTGTCTATTGGAAAAAAAGTTTAATTTACAATAAATACGAGGATGTGCGCGTTCGAGCGAAAAGTGGCACATTTCCGAGCGAGGGAGGCAAATGAAGCGCGACGCGGAGCGGCGCGCTTCATTTTCCCGAGATCGGAAATGTGCCACTTTGAGCTCGAATGTGCACACTCGGTTTTAAGCACGATTCACAGTAGTTTTGGTGACGAAAAAATATTAAATAATTTTTATCGTTCCCTCTCACTCGTTCTTATGAGCTTTTTGTATCTTTTCACTTGCTCCCACTCATTTCTATGATAAAAATACGTTTTTCGAACATATAATCGATATTTATCAAACTAAATTAAATTTGTCTATTGGAAAAAAAGTTTAATTTACAATAAATACGAGGATGTGCGCGAACGAGCGAAAAGTGGCACATTTCCGAGCGAGGGAGGCAAATGAAGCGCGACGCGGAGCGGCGCGCTTCATTTTCCCGAGATCGGAAATGTGCCACTTTGAGCTCGAATGCGCGCACTCGATTTTAAGCTCGCTTACTAGTCGTCCCGTTTTAACAAAAAAAAATTGTTCACTTTAGTGATCCCCCACCTAGTCCATTTATAGCAGAAATCCCAAACCTCCTTCAGTGCTTTTAAACAGTTTGGAAACCGCTGCATCGAGGTCGTTTAGTTGCCTTTAAAAATGTGCGTCGGTAATGGCGCGCTCTCTAATCATTTTCAATTAGGTTATTTATTTACATTTTGCAATGTTGATGTACACACGAAATCCATTAAAATCATAATTAGAGCCATTCCAAAATTAAAATCAAATTTCATTTGCCGGACGATTTTCTATCAACAAAACGATAATATAATCCGCAGCTTCGATTCGAATAATTTTTTTTTTTTTTCGAACGGCGCTCGCCTCCTTTCTTTTTCGGTATTTTTACGAGCGAAGAAATTATGTTTATCTTAAGGAAATGCGGGGTTTACTTTACAAGAATTTTTTCGCAAAAAGCCCATCTGCCCCGAAGACAAAAAACGTCTTAAGGTTAAAGTTAACCGTAGCGCAATGATTGGAAAACGCTTTCCAGCCATGAAAATCCAGAAAGGAAATGAAACGACGCGATTTTCGCGAGGACAAGCCAATTTTAATATAAACATTTCGAATCTGTCCGATAAGTCGGCCGACGGGGGGGTTGGGGGAGGCCGTTTTTTCTCCTTCTCCCACTTTAAAATACTTCTTTCCTCGACTTTACATACTGCTCGAGTTATTTCTGTATTATGCAAAGCATCGAGTGGAACTTGTAGGTTTTCCTTCCTTCTTTTTTTCTTCTCTCTTCGCTAATTTAATTTCGGAAAAGCTCGTGACGAACCTACTTCTTTTTTAATGACGTAACGGAAGAATTGCGACTTCTTGCCGAGAGCCGGACAAATGCGGGCGCCGGTCGCCGAAAAAATAAATTTAAGCGACCGATAATTTTTTATTTGAGAAATTTTAAAAGTCGAGGGTCCCGTTTGGGCCTTATGCACGACCCCCGATTTTAAGAGCAATGGATACGTTTATTTATAAAAAAATTGAGGACGACTTCAAGGGCGGTCAAAGCACGAGAAAATGTCTTAAAAATATTTCGAATTTTTCAGTGTGTTTAAAATCAAAAAAATTTAGCCCTTGTTGGGGCTGGAAATACAACCCCCTTCTTCGAGGTGGTTATTAATACGATTATTAACTGATTGTAAAAAATGGGGGCGGGGGGTTTCAATGGAGAGGACGACACCAAGAATTTTTTAAAAATATTTTGAGTTTTTAAGTTCAAAAAATTGTAGCTTTTTTTAGGGCCCGAAATGGACCCCCTTATTTTAGATAACTATTAATGCACTTATTAGCTATTCGGAAAAAAATTTGGGGAGAGCCTTCAATGGAGAGGAGGCCCTATGAATTTATTAAAAAATATTTTTGGTTTTTTAAGTGTGGTTAATTCAAAAATTGTAGCTTTTTTTAGGGCCCGAAATGAACCCCCATATTTTAGATAACTATTAATGCACTTATTAGCTATTCGGAAAAAAATTGGGGAGAGTCTTCAATGGAGAGGAAAGCCCTAGGAATTTATTAAAAAATATTTTTGGTTTTTTAAGTGTGTTTAAATTCAAAAAATTGTAGCATTTTTTAGGGCCCGAAATGAACCCCATATTTTAGATAACTATTAATGCACTTATTAGCTATTCGGATAAAAATTTGGGGAAGCCTTCAATGGAGGGGAAGGCCCTAGGAATTTATTAAAATTTTTTTTGGTTTTTCAAGTGTTTAAATTCAAAAAATTATAGCTTTTTTAGGGCCGAAATGGATCCCCATATTTTAGATAACTATTAATGCACTTATTAGCTATTCGAAAAAAATTGGGGGAGCCTGCAATAAAGAGGAATGCCCTAGGAATTTATTAAAAATATTTTTGGTTTTTTAAGTGTGTTCAAATTCAAAAAATTGTAGGTTTTTTTGGGGCTCAAAATGCACCCCCATATTTTGGATAACTATTAATGCACTTATTACCTATTCGGAAAAAAATTGGGGAGAGCCTTCAATGGAGAGGAAGGCCCTAGGAATTTATTAAAAAATATTTGTGGTTTTTAAGTGTGTTTAAATTCAAAAAATCGTATCTTTTGTTGATGCGCAAAATACAACCCCCATCTTTTGGGTGGTTATTAATACATTTATTCACTAATCGAAAAAATTGGAGTGAAGGGGGGGCTTAAACGGAGTTGTAACGCATTTTTTAACATTTTGAAATAACATATTTATTAACACACTTGGATTTGCAGTGCATTTTTCTATCATAGATTTTTTTTGTTGAAAGGGTTCTCTAAAAACAATTCACAACTACTTTACATAAAAAAAATTAATTAATTTCTAAAAGTAACAGACCAATTTATGCATATTTTTCGATTTACACGATTTTCTGCGGAACCCAAATCGGAAAATGGGCACACGGTGTGGTGGCACCAAAATTCTTTTAAGCGACGCGCAGTAACGTAAAGTTTGGGAACCACTGTTTCAGAGCCAACTAAACACCCCTCTAATCCTATTAAATTCAAACCTGCATTTTGTACGGTTTCCTTTAAGAACGGCCGACCGCAATTAGAAAAAATTTAAACGGACTTAAAAAAAATCGATCTCGGGCCAACGTTCCATTTTTTTTTTCCCCGCAAGAGAATCTTATCTCGAAGCTCGTTTTTTAGCAATTATTAATCGCTTTTCACTTTTACCCTTTCGCAGGTCCCAGAAGGGCAGAAATGTTAAATTTTTTTACTCGTCGCCCGCAGAAAGTTATAATTTTAGAAAATCGTGCGCGAACTGGATGAACGTAATAAAATCCCCGAATCTTTTTTTTTTGTCGGGCGCGAAGAAGGCGGATAGAAGAAGTCCTTAGAAATTTCATCGTGCGCCGATAATGGGAACTAACAAATCCGCGGATTCGCTCTGCATCCGCGCATATTGATGCACAAATCCAAAATACATACGTGTGTGTGTGTGTGTAGTATGGATGGGCGCGTGCATAAATCGAGAGAGGGCTTTAGCTTATTCAAAATGCAATCGTATTATACGGGGTTGCTTTCCCATAATGCGAAATTCACACCCGAACGGCAGTTGCATTGAAGATAACGCGCAGATAAGCGGTTGCCGCATGATGGATCACGCTCAAATTTCGTCGTACCTCCATTATAGGTTTGTTAATCAATTACACTGTCAATTCTCTTTACATCCGGCGGGAACGTCACGATTTTACATCCCTTATTCATCCCCTACGTGTCACTTGCGAAATATCGCGACGCTCCGATCGATGGACGGCTTTAAAAAAATTATAACTCGCGTTGGGCTATAAATACGACCTTCCCTTTTTAATTGGCGATTAATAAGCTCATTAAGTACTTGTGAAAAAAATTTCGAAGCTTCTGGCTTAAGTGAAAACCGAAATTTGTGTAAAGTGCACAAGCATCCAGGCTCGGGTGGGTGAATCGCAGATTTTGTTAAAATTGATGGTATTTATGGTCTATTAATTACGTGAGCTTAAAATGGGGGGACCGAACAATACTCAGTTAAATGGGGGGGGGGCAATAAAAAACTTGCGTCAAATTTTTTATTTAGAAAATATACATTATTCTAATATGTAAGATTTTGTATTACAAAATTTTTGTTGGAGCGGGGGGGGACATCAGATAAAAAATAAACTCTTCACGTAATTAATGCACCCCCGCCTAAGTACTTTAACATTAATTATCAAAGCCGTACGACGCGATATACAGAAATATTTGTGATGCCAACAAAAGCCGCGTGGTGTAAGGGTTAACACAACTGCTTACGAAGCATGGAGTTTGCGGTTGGAATTTTGCTGTTGAGTTATTTTTTTTCCTACATGTTAAATTAAAAAAGCCTTTTTTTTTTGGTTTCAATTAGCTGGCATTCGCTCTTTGTGTTCCAAATACCATTTAAAAATAAATAATAATAATAAATTATGAGCTTAGTATTTAAATAAATCAATATATGGCAAAAGCAGAAAAATCACTATAATTCGTACTGATATAAGCTACCGCAGAAACGTCGCATTCGATCTCGAATTGTTTGAAACAGTGCGTACAAAAAAACGCGGTCATAGGAATTCGAACCCCAGACTCCATCCTCCGTAGGCAATTGCGTTAACCCTTCGAGCACGCGGCTCTTGTTGCGATCGCGGAATTTTACGGAAGAGTAAAGTGCTTGGGGTGGATGTGTAGCTCTCTTATTTTGAGGGGCGATGAAGGGACTTATGGGGTGTTCGGAAAAAAATTGGGGAGGTTCTCCCTTTGATGGAATTTTTTTTGGGGTGATGAAGTTGTATGATAAAATTAGTTTGTAAGTTACGCATTTGTTTGAAAGTGAGGGATGAGTCGTTTAATTAAAATCGGAGTTTCGGCAATGGAAAAAGGATTCAATTTGCGTCAATAAGTGTCTCGACAATTTTTTTTAGGCCACTTTAGTTTTTTTCTGTAGACGCGTTAAAATTGGACGCAAAATAAATTTTGAATAATTCGAAAGTGGGTTATTTTTTCCAAAAATTTAGTATCAAATGCAAAAATTAATTTTTTTGCTTCGACGAAAAGTTGCTTTAAATGTTACTTTTAGTTTTGCAGAAATTTTTTAATTTAATATTAAATTGTTTAATTAATACGGGGTTTTTGCCAATCGATAAAGAATTAAATTTAAGCAATTAGGTGTCTCGGAGATTTTTTTTTAAACCACTTTTGATTTTTCTATAAGCGCCCAAAAGTTATATATAAAATGTATTTTTTAATAATTTGCCATTAATTTAATTTTTAAGAAAAACCGTTCAAAATGTCATATTAAATACAACACTACATCTATTTTTTTGTATCAAAAACTTCCCTTAAAGATCGCCTTTAAATTTCCAAAAATTATTCAATTTTTCATTTTCAAACGAAAAGCGCTTATTATAAAACTTACAAATGCAAGTCACACATTGTTTATTGCTCGAAAACGGATTGTTTAATTTAAACGAGGTTTTCACCAATCGAAAAAGAATTAAATTTAAGCCAATAGGTGTCTCGGCGATTTTTTTTTAAACCACTTTTAATTTTTCTATAAGCGCCCAACAGTTATGTATAAAATTTATTTTGTAATAATTGGCCATTCATTTAATTTTTAAGAAAAACCGTTCAAAATGTCATATTAAATAGAACACTACATCTATTTTTTTGTATCAAAAACCTCTCTTAAATATCGCCTTTAAATTTCCAAAATTATTCAATTTTTTATTTTCAAACGAAAAGCACTTATTATAAAAATTACAAATGTGAGTCACAAATTGTTTATTGCTCGAAAACGGATTGTTTAATTAAAACGGGGTTTTGACCAATCGAAAAATAAATAAATTTAAGCCAATAGGTGTTTCGGCGATTTTTTTTTACGCCACTTTTGATTTTTCTATAAGCGTCCAAAAGTCATATATACGAAAAGCGCTCATCATAAAAATTACAAATGCGAGTCACAAATTGTTTATTACACGAAAACGAATCGCCAAATTCGAACAGCCCTTTCGCCAATCGAAAAAGCACGAAATTTAAGCGAATAGGTGTCTGGGCGATTTTTCTTAAAAAATTTCATTCCTCCCCGAGGCGCCGAAAGAGTAAAACTTATTCTCTCCGGCCCTTAACATAGGTGTGTTTCCAATTTAAACTTCAAAAAGGATTAACATTGGTTTAGGGCGAATTCTCTCCGTTTTCTTCCTTCTTAAATTTCCGCTCTCTTCCACTTCAAAACTTATACGTTACTCGAACTGACCGCAACTTCGCCGTCCCCCCAAACTCGATAAAAAGGCGCGCGAAGGAACCGTTCCTTTCGCTCCGAAACTCGAAAGGCATAATGGGGCAATAATAAAAGTAAAAAAAAACGCGAAAGTTTCGCATGAAAGCGGGCCCGAACTTCCGACAAGTGCACGTATTACGTCTTTAGGAAAATCTCCCGGCCATTTGCGACGATCCAACAAATATTCTCTCTTGGAAAATCAACTCCTCTTCACAAGTTTCCCAAAGTGCTCCGGAGAAACCTTCGGGTCGGCGTGTGTGCCGGCAATCAGAGGCGTTTTCAAATGAAAATCGAGGAAAACCGATGACGTCACGTCCGAGGTTTACCGCTCGTTTATAAGCTCATGCCCGTTTCGACGTTGGCCCTTTTTTCCCGGCGTCATGTTAATTTCATTAACGGAAAATGGGAGATCGGCGATCCTCAAAAGTCTACCGCCCCAAAAAAAAAAAAACCGGTGTGCGTACGGTAATCCGACCAATAGATGGGACGGTTTTAAATACCGAAAAAAATAATGAAAATTTTGTATGAAGTAGTAGTTTATAAAAAAAAGGAAATTTAAAGAAAAAAGCTGGTATCGCCAGTAGATGGAAAAATGTCCGGTAGATGGAGGGTCATTCCCAATAGATGGACGCTTCTTAAAAATAATATTTTTGTCTGGTTGAATTTTTAAATTTAATAACTAATAGCTTATACTTAATAAAAATAACCAATTAACAAATAATAGGTGGGATATCTTTTTTAAATATAATGAAAAAGTACTTTTATTTTCTTGATAAATGCTTTGTTCTTATACACTACATATTATTAATTATATGTTAATTTTATATAATAATTTTTTTTAATACAAAAAATCAACAAAATTCGATATAATATATTTTTTAATTTGTTTCTCTTTATCATTAATATCTTTTAAAGCAGGGGTTCCCAAAGTGCGGCCCGCAAAGCCTGTGAATGCGGCCCGCGATATCGATACGATTTATTATATTTTTATTAAAAAATAAATAAATTGTGTGATTTTATAATAATTGTTACAGTTAAAGATTTATATTTATATTAAATTTAGTATACTAATAAAAAAAGATAAGAAATAGTTAAATAAATTTAAAACAAAAAAAATCGTGGTTATTGTTTTGATTTTATTCCGTTTTTTTGGCGCGTTAAAAATTTCGGTAATATTAAATAGGCCCGCCTAAGAAAAACTTTGGGAACCCCTGCACTACATAATATTAATTATATGTTAATATTAAATAATAATTCTAATACAAAAAATCAACAAAATTCGATATAATATATATTTTAATTATTTTGTCTTTATCATTAATATCTTTTAAAGCATTTTTCAGATGAATAAGAATAAACTTTGTAACCTTTCTGATTGTCAGCCATCTTTCAAAAAAATATAATTATAAATTTGTAAATACTAATAAACATTTAATGTAATTAGTTATTAAAAGATTTTTTATCTATTTGTTGGGGGCGTATATCTATTGGTCGGGTTACCCTACTTATGTACACGTCCAACGAAATATCTGAAAAAATAACTAAAAGTACACACCTTGTATAGAAAAAAAATTTAAATTCAAAAATTAATTAGAAATTTCTATTATTTCATTTTAAATTACATGTAAATTAAATATTTTTCAAATAATAATAATTTTCAAAATCGAATAGCTTCGCTCAAGTTAAATATAGAGGGACGCCTTGATTGCCTTTTTTTTTTCACAATTTTTCACGATTTTAGATTCGCCCGTTGAGCTATCATCAACGGAACACCCTGTATATGCAATATATTTATATCTCAGTAGAAACTCATAATATCTAATTTCGACTAAGTTCGTAAAAAAATTGTGAATTAATTGAATCAATGAATTTAAAATTCGCGCGGTTTTTCAAAAATTTATAGATGTTATGCTATTTATTATGAAACTTATTATTATTTTAATGATTAATTTAGTTATATATTTTATTCAGCTGAAAATTATTAATTTATTGATCTAATTATTATTTACCTTATTTGTTATCGTTTGCTCTATCGTGATAAAAAAAATTATAGTTTATAAGAGAAATAAGTTTTAAATCTCAAAGTAATCAATATTTTAAACAGAAACAAAATTAATTATACTAATAATGGAAAACTGGTGTTAAAAAAAATTTAATTATTGTAATAATTTGTTGATTTTCAAAGATTAATATTTATTATTACTAATTATATATAATTAGTCAATATATAATATTAATTATTATTAATCATAATTATTAAGAACAAAATAATTCGTTTTTCAGGAAAAGAAAAAATTAAATAGCCAATAGAAATTTCTAATTAGAAAACTAATTACAAATAAAAAAATCAGATTAAAAATTTTAAAAATAAAAAAGTAAGAAAAAATGATCAATATTTTTAACAGAAACAAAATTGATTATATTGTAATGGAAAACTAGTGTTAAAAAAACTCTAATTCTAATAATTCTAATTCTAATAATTTGTTAATTTTCAAAGATTAATATTAATTATTACTTAATATATAATTAGTTAATATATAATATTAATTATTATTAATCAAAATTATTAAGAACAAAATAATTCGTTTTTCAGGAAAAGAAAAAATTAAATAGCCAATAGAAATTTCTAATTAGAAAACTATTTACAAATAAAAAAATCATATTCAAAATTTTAAAAATAAAAAAGTAAGAAAAAATAATCAATATTTTTAACAGAAACAAAATTAATTATATTGTAATAGAAAACTAGTGTTAAAAAACTCTAATTCTAATAATTTGTTAATTTTCAAAGATTAATATTAATTAGTACTTAATATATAATTAGTTAATATATAATAATAATTATTATTAATCAAAATTATCAAGAAAACAAAAATTCATTTTTCATGAAAAGAAAAATTAAATAGCGAATAGAACTTTCTAATTAAAAAATTAATTACAAATTAAACAAATCAGATTCAAAATTTCAAAAATAAAAATAAGCCGGGGCGTGTATCGTATGTGCGCGCGATAGAAGTCATACTTCTTTGGCATAACTAAATTAAATATAACCACGTGCAAAAATCAATATAAATAAATTCAATAAATACGAGGATGCGCGCGTTCGAGCGAAAAGTGGCACATTTCCGAGCGAGGGAGGCAAATGAAGCGCGACGCGGAGCGGCGCGCTTCATTTTCCCGAGATCGGGAATGTGCCACTTTGAGCTCGAACGTGCGCACTCGGTTTTAAGCACGATTCACAACAATTTAGCGCAATTAAATAATTTTAATGGGTCTCTCTCACTTGCACCGACGATATTATCGTATCTTTTCACTCCCTTCCACCCATTGCTATGGTAAATACATTTTTCGAACATAAAATCGTTAGTTACTATACTAAATTTAGTTTTATGATTTGCCAAAGCGAAGAACAAGTAAATAAATTTGGATAATACGAGGATGCGCGCGTTCGAGCGAAAAGTGGCACATTTCCGAGCGAGGGAGGCAAATGAAGCGCGACGCGGAGCGGCGCGCTTCATTTTCCCGAGATCGGAAATGTGCCACTTTGAGCTCGAATGTGCGCACTCGGTTTTAAGCACGATGCACAACGATTTAGGCCGATAAATTAAACGCAAAATCACTTAAAAATTTTGATCGTTCCCTCTCACTCGCACCGCCGCGATTGTCGTATCTTTTCGCTCCCTTCCACTCATTGCTATGGTAAACACATTGAGCTCGAACGCGCGCACTCGATTTTAACCACGATTCACAATCATCAATTTACTTTCTTAGCAAAAATTTCACTTTCAACGCGCCAAAAGAAGTATAACTTCGAAACGCAAAAAAAAACCAACACGAACTTTAATTTTAAAGCGTCAGAAATTCGGCGGTCCGCTGCTGCTTGCTGCGCTTAGTCGGCCCGTTTTTTTCTCGTCCGGGATCACTTTTTGTCATTCGAACACAGAAAATTGAACTTTGAAACGTCAGTTACAGGAGAAATTGCAAATTTCGCTCGTTGAGCTTTTCGCCTGCAAAAAAAAACTAACAACGTTGTGATTGACGAAGGTAAATACGATTGTCATTCCTAAGCAGATAAAAATCAATTTGGATAAATTCCAATTTCGCTCGCACGTGCCCTCGAGGGCTGCGAAAAAAAAATCTCTTCAATTAGAATAAAGATCGAAGAAGAAGGGCTTAGAGAGGGGCGCGAGCGCGCGTCAATCAAAGGACCGAGGATAATACCTGGAAGACGGTCCGAGCCTCGGGGATGTGTTTTTGGCCGACCCTTTCGGAACGTGGGCGAAGGGCTCGAAGGGCCCCGAAGGGCTCGGGACGCCCGAAATTCGGCTCAAAGTGTTTTGACAATAACCGAGACCCCCCATCGAGCGACGATAATATTTAACTAGAATTAGCGGAAGGGTTGGGAGGGACGTCTTGGCGCGTTAAGGGAAGTCGAAGACGCGAGGGCGGCGAATTGTAATAATAATTAAAGAGTCTCTCCGGTGTTAATATCCGACAAACACTCTCTTTGCTCCTTGTGTATCTTATTTCGCGTGGTTATGACATTATCCTTTATGCGTGTATCTTCTAATTTACGCTAAGTAAGCCCTAGCTTTGTATCGCATAATATATTTATCCCGCGACCGACTAAAAACGTTGACGCACTTCTTCTTTGACACTTCGCGAACATGTGTCATCGTCGCCTTGAGGGGGTAAGATTACATCGGGAGCCGAGAGCTTTTCTAATGATCTCTCCGCGCTAAGCCCTTTTCGGAAATGAAGCGGTTTCACGTGAACAAATCCACGTCACGTACGGTTTTCGCAAAACTTTTTTTTTTTTTTCAATTGTCGGATGGGCGCGAAGGTCCTTTCGAGTTTTTTCGTTTACGGTAATTATTTTTTTCGAAGCGACGTTGCCCGACTAGCGTTGTTCTTGTCGTGTAAACATGGAAAAAAGCGAAAGCGAAAACGAAATCGAATTTTGTCTTTCCCAGCAAATAAAATGCCAAATTTGATACACAGGAAATCATAAGTGGGTATTTTTGCACTGGAATGAAGCTATTTATGTATTGAAATTGTTTTTTTAAGTAGGGGAACTTGTTGTACCTTGGTCCCTTCGTACCTAGGGCGATTTTATATTTTTTAATGTTTGCGGGCTTTCGTGACCCTAAGTTTTTGGATTTTTTTAAAGCACCAAATCGAAAATTTGGTGTTGCTTGCCTAACTACGGCCCTGTAATTTTTGATCGATATTTCTTAGAAAGTCAATTATTTATTGTGAATTGTGCTTAAAGGCGAGTGCGCGCAATCGAGCTCAAAGTGGCACATTCCCGATCTCGGGAAAATGAAGCGCGCCGCTCCGCGTCGCGCTTGATTTGCCTCCCTCGCTCGGAAATGTGCCACTTTTCGCTCGAATGCGCACATCTTCGCATTTATGAGATTGGTCTAGTTTACCTTTTGTTATTTCCCATTAAAAATTTCAATGTAGTTTAATGAATATCGATTTTATGTTTAAAAACGTATTTTTACTATAGCAATGAGTGGGAGCGAGCGAAAAGATACGATAATCTCGTAAGTGTGAGTGAGAGGGAATGATTTTAACTATTTTTTTGTCTATTTATATTGTTAATCGTGCTTAAAACCGAGTGTGCACATTCGAGCTCAAAGTGGCACATTCCCGATCTCGGGAAAATGAAGCGCGCCGCTCCGCGTCGCGCTTCATTTGCCTCCCTCGCTCGGAAATGTGCCACTTTTCGCTCGAATGCGCACATCCTCGTGTTTATTATATTAGTATAATTTACCGTGCGCTCTTTCAAATCGAAAATTTTAATTTAATTTAGTAAATATCGATTTTATATTCAAAAAATGTATTTACCATAGTAATGAGTGGAAGGGAGCGAAAAGATACGACAATCTTGTCGGTGCGAGTGAGATAGAACGACTAAAATTGTGCAACTCATTTTTTGTCTAATTTACTGGCCTAAATTATTGTGAATCATGCTTAAAACCGAGTGCGCACATTCGAGCTCAAAGTGGCACATTCCGATCTCGGGAAAATGAAGCGCGCCGCTCCGCGTCGCGCTTCATTTGCCTCCCTCGCTCGGAAATGTGCCACTTTTCGCTCGAATGCGCACATCCTCGTGTTTATTATATTAGTATAATTTACCGTGCGCTCTTTCAAATCGAAAATTTTAATTTAATTTAGTAAATATCGATTTTATATTCAAAAAATGTATTTACCATAGTAATGAGTGGAAGGGAGCGAAAAGATACGACAATCTTGTCGGTGCGAGTGAGATAGAACGACTAAAATTGTGCAACTCATTTTTTGTCTAATTTACTGGCCTAAATTATTGTGAATCATGCTTAAAACCGAGTGCGACATTCGAGCTCAAAGTGGCACATTCCGATCTCGGAAAATGAAGGCGCCGCTCCGCGTCGCGCTTCATTTGCCTCCTCGCTCGGAAATGTGCCACTTTTCGCTCGAATGCGCACATCCTCGTGTTTATTATATTAGTATAATTTACCGTGCGCTCTTTCAAATCGAAAATTTTAATTTAATTTAGTAAATATCGATTTTATATTCAAAAATGTATTTACCATAGTAATGAGTGGAAGGAGCGAAAGATACGACAATCTTGTCGGTGCGAGTGAGATAGAACGACTAAAATTGTGCAACTCATTTTTTGTCTAATTTACTGGCCTAAATTATTGTGAATCATGCTTAAAACCGAGTGCGCACATTCGAGCTCAAAGTGGCACATTCCGATCTCGGGAAAATGAAGCGCGCCGCTCCGCGTCGCGCTTCATTTGCCTCCCTCGCTCGGAAATGTGCCACTTTTCGCTCGAACGCGCGCATCCTCGTATTTATTGAAATTATTTATATTAATTTTTGCACGTGGTTATATTTAATTTAGTTATGCCAAAGAAGTATGACTTCTATCGCGCGAACATAGGTACACGCCCCGGCTTATTTTTATTTTTGAAATTTTGATACTGATTTGTATTTCTTATTAGTTTTCTAATTAGAAATTTCTATTAGCTATTTAATTTTTCTTTTCCTGAAAAACGAATTATTTTTGTTCTTAATAATTTTGATTAATAATAATTAATATTATATATTGACTAATTATATGGTATATTAATTAGTAATAATAAATATTAATCTTTGAAAATCAAAATTTTTTAACACCAGTTTTCCATTACTAGTATAATTTTGTTTCTGTTTAAAATATTGATTATTTTGAGATTTAAAACTTATTTCTCTTATAAACTATAATTTTTTTTATCACGATAGAGGAAACGATAAAAAATAAGGTAAATAATAATTAGATCAATAAATTAATAATTTTCAGCTGAATAAAATATATAACTAAATTAATAATTAAAATAATAATAAGTTTCATAATAAATAGCATAACATCTATAAATTTTTGAAAAACCGCGAGAATTTTAAATTCATTGATTCAATTAATTCATAAATTTTTTACGAATAATTTTGATTAATAATAATTAATATTATATATTGACTAATTATATATGAAAATCAACAAATTATTACAATAATTAAAATTTTTTTCCACTACTAGTATAATTAATTTTATTCCTGTTGAATGCGCACATCTTCGCATTTATGAGATTGGTCTAGTTTACCTTTTGTTATTTTCCATTAAAAATTTCAATGTAGTTTAGTGAATATCGATTTTATGTTTAAAAACGTATTTTTACTATAGCAATGAGTGGGAGCGAGCGAAAAGATACGATAATCTCGTAAGTGTGAGTGAGAGGGAATGATTTTAACTATTTTTTTGTCTATTTATATTGTTAATCGTGCTTAAAACCGAGTGTGCACATTCGAGCTCAAAGTGGCACATTCCCGATCTCGGGAAAATGAAGCGCGCCGCTCCGCGTCGCGCTTCATTTGCCTCCCTCGCTCGGAAATGTGCCACTTTTCGCTCGAACGCGCACATCTTCGCATTCAATGGATCTGTCTATATTAGGGTAACCCGACCAATAGATGCCCCCATAAATGGACAAAAATTATTTTAATAACTAATTACATTATCTAAATTTTAATATAAAATTTTAAAATGAATTTTGTTTTACATTTATAGGTACATATTTATGATTATATAGAAATAATTTTTTGCTTATATACTTGTAAAGAAAATCTAGTTCTTTAATTTTAAATTTAGAGTAGGTTGGCTATTAAAAAAAAATAATTAGAAAGAAATTGACAAGAATGAATAAACTTTAAATGCCGTTTCTTTAATTTTAGCTAAGTTAATTAAATAATGTATTATAATTAAATCAATATAATAAATCTTTAATTTTAGAGCAACAAAATTGTTTATTAAATTTGTCAATTTGTATAATTACCCTCCAAATCTTATAAAATCGTATAAAACGACATTTAAAGTTTATTCACATCTTGTCAATTTCTTTTCTTCCTTTAATAATCATTTTTTTTAATAACCAACCTACTCTAAATTTAAAATTAAAGAACTAAATTTTTTTACATACTTATTATTATCATAAAAAAATATTTTTATTCGATATCACAATATTTTGCTACCACTAGTAAGCATCTGACACACACCCTGTATAGGGGACCTTGTTGTACCTTGGCCCGTTGTACCTAGGGCGACTTTATTTTTTTTAATATTTGCGGGCTTTCGTGAGCCATAATTTTCGATATTTCGAATGCCACATTGACAGACATTAACGTAAAGTTAGCAGCAGCTGGCCAATGTACTTTGTTAATGTATGAGATCAATTGAAATTTTTAATCGAAAAAAAGTAAGGCTTTTTATATTCTTTTTACTTAAATATCTTATCGATTTTTATTACCTAATAACAAATGACTCATCGTAATAGAAAGATCATTTATTAATGTTTGCATAGTAGTGGTCTGATTTTGGCACAGCATAATCTTTAATTTTATTTTGAGTTTAAACGTCAAGGGTCGGTGTGTTGTACCTCGGTCACCGTCAATAAATTGTACCTTGGCCCTAAGATCGACGTGCAATAAATAAAAATTTAGATATACCTTTGTTATAAATTCTTATTTTTTTTTTATTTTGCTTCAGATAACATGCCTCGCAAGTCTAACGAAAAATTTAAATTTTTGCAAAATTAACCCTTAAGTGCGTGAAATTTTAGTATACGAGAAAAATTTTGTTAATTTTTGGAAACAATATTAGTGTCATCTAAAGAAGAACATTAGTAGTTCTTATAATCCAAAAATAAATATATAGTTTTCATACAACAATGGATTTTATTTTGCTTAATGTGAATAGACCCAAGGTACATCACCTCTGTTGTACCTAGGCCATAGATCCACCAATTTTTAAATCTTATAGCAATTTGAGTAAACGGTTGGTAATGCTTTCAAATATTTTATGATGAATACCTTATTAGTGCCCCACTACGATGCAATTCATTTTATCAACAAATTACAAATGAAAAAAGAGCCAAAGTACAACAGGGGGAAACTGTTGTACCTTGGCCCTTTTTTAAAATGCTAAATTTGATACACAGGAAATCGTAAGTATTTATTTGCATTGCAAGCACTCGAATGAAGCTATTTATGTATTGACATTGTTTTTTTAGTACTTATTTATGTCACAAGTACAGGTAATATTTGTCCTTTAGTATTCTTGAACTTGCATTCAATTGTTTTTTAGAAAGTCGCAAGTGTCCGAATAATTTTGATACTTGACTGTACAACACCTGACTCTCAAAGTTTTTCGCTAATTATTTTAATTCTAATCTCTTCAGAAAAATAAATTGTTCCCGACGAAATATTCGCACAAGAAAAAAATCGACGAAATCGAAAAGGAAAACAATCGATTAATGTTTCAATTAAACCGTTTTTATTATGTGTATCGCATTTCAATGTACGCACCACTAGTTTTCCACTAAATAATTTAAATTCTGTCGTGTTTCCCTTTTGAGCACGAAACCGGTTTTATTTTTAGGCGTTTTTCTTTTTTTCCTTTATAAATATTATATATTTTTCTTTGCTTTTCTAATATGAGGAATGCCTATTTTTTTGAGGTCCGTTCACCGAAGGGAGCTTTTAAGCTATTTCGTTTCTCATTTAAAATTGCGATCTCGTGAGATTAATTTAATTAAGTCACATCTTGTTTGATTCGTTTAATTTTCGCTAATAATAGGTTCAACCCTTAAATGAACTTTGTTTTTATGAAATTAAGGGTTAATGTCAGTGAACTTTTTCTTTCGGAGGGTCTACGAAATTTTTTATTAGCCTCGGCTACAAGTATTTCGTTTAATTCGTGTAGGATTTAGTTTTTTGTAGGTGTGCTTTGATGTTCGAGGGGTGATTAACTGTTCGTTAAAATTGGGGCGGTTTTTTTCAAGTGCAAATTTTTAATGATTACTGTTCAGAATTTAAATGTTGGGCGTAGGTTTTAAAAAAACCAAAACACCTGGATGAAACGTTTTATGTGTTAGATTTAAAAATTGGTAACTTCAATTTGGGGGTTGATACAGCCCTGACATTTAAAAAGCAGTTTGATAGATTTATTAGCTATTAATAAAAAAAATGGGTGGATCGTTTTTTAAACAAAAATTGTGCTAGAATATTTTAAATAATTTCGTATTGGAAATTTGGTTGTGAAAAATTTTAAAAATGGTAACTTTAGTTCGAACTTAAATACGGCCCTGACGTTTTATGATGTGTTTAATGCGCTTATTATCTATTCTTAAAAAATTCGAGAACATTCTCCTTCCAGCAGAAAAGGCGATCGAATTTTTTTAAATAATTTTGTCTTAAAAATTTATACGATTTTAATTTTAAAAACTTTTAATTCCAGTACAGTCCTGGAATTTTAGGCAATGATTTATATACCTATTTACTAATAGCAAAAAAATCAATGATGATTTTCTTCAAGCAGAAACTTCAGTGAAATTTTTATAAATATTTTGACCTAAAAACTTTAAACTATTAAATATAAAAATTCAGTTCATGACTAAATACGAGCCTGATATTTTATGGGATGTTCAATGTGCTTATTATCTATCTTAAAAAAAATTCTAGAACCTTCTCCCTTGAGCAGAAACCGCGATCGAATTTTTTAAATAATTTTTATTGAAAACCAATTTTAATTTTAAAAATTCTTAATTTCAATTGAGCTGTGAGTACGGTCCTGGAATTTTTGGGAATGATTTGTGCACCTATTTACTAATAGCAAAAAAATCAATAAGCATTTGCTTCAAGCGGAAACCTCGGTGGAATTTTTATAAACATTTTGACCTAAAAACTTTAGTTTATTGAATTTAAAAATTCATAACTTCAGTTCGTGACTAAATACGGACCTGATATTTTATGGGATGTTCAACGTGCTTATTATCTATCCTTAAAAAATTGGAGAACATTCTCCCTTAAGCAAAAGCTGCTATTTAATTTTTTAAATAATTTTTAATTGAAAATTTATACGATTTTAATTTTAAAAATTCTTAATTTCGATTCGGTTGTAAATACGCTCCTGGAATTTTAAGAAAAGATTTATATATCCATTTAGTAATAGCAAAAAAAATCAATGAGGATTTGCATCAAGTAGAAACTTCAGTAGAATTTTTTTAAACCTTTAGTCTATTAAACTGAAAAATTTATAACTTCAGTTCATGAATAAATACGGCCCTGATATTTTACAAGGTGATAAATACGCTTATTAGTTATCAGTTAAAAAAATCAAGGAAAACGTCTTTTAAAACAGGAAACGGATCGGAATTATTCGAAAGGACTTGGTCCCATTGGAATAACTTATGTTGTTCACAAAATCTTTATAACACAAAAATTAATTTTTTAATTTAGTTGGGCGCGCATCATCAGTCAAAATTTTGAAGGTCTGGGTCCAAAATCCTGGACACTATTGCAGAAAAGGGTTCAGAAATAGACAAAAATAATTTTTTTTCTTTTCTTTTTAAAATGCGATGCGAGGGAAACCTTGTACACCCATACCTCGCTATACGGTCTGGATCTCTCTCTCTTGTTTTCAGTCTTACGACTGGTTTGTCGTAGTTCTTCACATTTGTCTATTTCCGGTCTGGATACGTTCCGAAAAAGTTGGCCGTAAAGCGAAAAGCCATATAACGAATCAATATAACTGAACAGGCAACTAATAGTCGGAGAAGGGGAACCGTTTCAATTTTCGTATGATCCAAACCAATTTGCCCTACCGCGCCTAAAGAAGTTTCACTTCAAAAATTGAATTTCAATTAAAATTGATAAATCGAAATTACTTTCGATAATAATGAGTTGTGTGCGAATACGATTGTACTTTTCCTCGTCTTTTTTTTCTGTTTAATGATTTTCACGTTATCGCCCTTCGTCTTGTTTGTAGATTTTTTAACAATTTTACTGGGCATTTTTAGGGTAGAAATACGGCATAAACTATGCATTTCGTAGACGTCCAAAACATTTTGTTACTTGACTATATAATTTTTTATTTAAAATAATCGATCGATCCGTTCGTAAACGAAAAATGATTGGACAAATTTGAACTTTGCCCCCCCCCCCCCAAATCTCGGATTAAAATTTGGCCGAAGCATAAGAGTTCTTAGAAACGCATTCGGAAGAAAGTTATACTTCTTTGACGCGAGTTAATTAAATTTAACCACGTGTTATGTTGCTTGCCTTGCGCTTATCTATAGCCATAAGAAAGCAATATTAAAAATATTAATAACCAATATATAATTAAAATGAAAAATTTTCGAAGATCATACCTTTAACCTTAAAATAAAAAAATAAAAAGGCCAATAATTTCGATTAGAATGTTAATAATAAATGGTCTCCTCTATCGACAGGCTTGTCCCCTCTATCGGCCACCTTTACGAAAATTTAATAAATTACAAAATTGATCAATATTTAATAAAATTTGTTTTGAATAAGTAATTATTTATTCAAAACTACTATAATAGCAATTTCTTCCAACGAAATATTTGAAAAAATAATTAAAAGTACACACCTTGTATATTATAAATTGTATATTGTATATTATAAATTTTAAATCCAAACATTAATTAGAAATCTCTATTATTTAATTTTAAATTACATGAAAAATTAAATATTTTTCAAATGCATAAAAATAATCTTCAAAATCGAATAGCTTCCCCCCTTTGCTCTTATACACTACATAATATTAATTATATGTTAATATTACATAATAATTTTAATACAAAAAATCAACAAAATTCGATATAATATATTTTTTTTATTTTTGTCTTTTTATCACTAATATCTCCTAAAGCATTCTTTAAATCTTTAGATGAATAAGAATAAAATTTGGAACTTTTCTTGTTGTCGGCCATCTCTTAAAAAAATATAATTATAAATTTGTAAATACTAATAAACATTTAATGTAATTAGTTATTAAAAGATTTTTTTATCTATTTGTTGGAGGGGGGGGGCGTATATCTATTGGTAGAGTTACCCTACTTATATACTACTTTGATGTAATTAAATTAATTTTAATCATTCCCTCTCACTTGCATTGACGAGTTTGTCGTATCTTTTCGCTCTCTTCCACTCGTTGCTATAGAACGAACATAAAATCGATATTTACTTTTAATTTAAATTTATAATTTGAAAGAGAGAAAGATAAATCGAATAAACGCGGGGTATGTGCGCGTTCGAGCGAAAAGTGGCACATTTCCGAGCGAGGGAGGCAAATGAAGCGCGACGCGGAGCGGCGCGCTTCATTTTCCCGAGATCGGAATGTGCCACTTTGAGCTCGAATGCGCGCACTCGGTTTTAAGCGCGATTCACAATGATTTATTTACTTTCTTAGTCGGCAAACTTCAACTGCGCACTTTTTCTTAAAAGTGCGCGCGCAACCGCCATTGCCTGCAATGGGCGACTTTACTGCTTCATTTTCGTTAGGTGTGCGCGCGCAACTATCATTGCTTGCTCCAATTTCACTCTCGCCCCGCCAAAAGAAGTACAACTTCGCGAACTAAAGCTTTCGGGAGCCGATCGCCTTCTTCGCCCCAAATTGCGCTAATAAATCTCCGAAGAGCCGTTGCAATATTAAAGCGAAGTAAATGATATCATATTTATAGAGAACGCAGAAGAGAGGAAGGTAAACTAAGTTTAGGGTTTCGCTAGAATTTTCCCCCGCACATACAACTTTTGTGCGAAATTCTCGGGGGAGGCCAAAGTAACATCTAACCGCACGCTACTTCGGCGGAAGCTCTCGGTTTAACTGCCTCCAGGAAGCTGCGTTATACATGCAGATGTTTATGATTTTGTCAAAAACGTTGTTATTCTCGAGCCTTTCTTCAGCCCGCACAGAAACGGAATGCCACTTTTGCTAATCCCCCCACAAGCTCGCAAATTTACTTTCGACGTCTCGCGTTTCGTCTCTCGCCTCCTCAAGATCCGACCCTAATTAATTCGCTCCTTCCGAGGGCCCCATAAATTTTGGGGCCGGGCCGCGCGCGCCCCGGAAAAAAATGGCGAAATCCATTTCACGCACGACAATTCCGATTCTTGTAATAACTAATATTTCATAAGTGGGGCTCTTAAATGTCGGACACATCTTCGGCGAAGGAATTTATCAATTACGGCTATAAGTTAACGTTCGCCTCGTCTGCCCGAAATTTATGGGGGCGCGCTATCGCCCCCGTCACTTTTTCCCCGATGGCCCTTTTTTCTTGCCGCGCCCAGATTGCACTCGTACATGTTGCCCGCGAAATTATTACGTTTTTTTCTTCTTCTTCTGCTGCTGCTTTAATCTGTCTGATTACGTCCCACTTTGCGCGCCGTTCTGCCGGTTTTAATTAATTTCGAAGAAGCAATTGGTTTGTTCCCCCTTTTTTGTTGTTAGATTGTTATAAATTGCGATTTTCGATTTTAATTTATTATTTGTTCTTTAAATTAAATTCATATTAAAAATTTTAGGTAAATTATTTTTGAAAAATTTGAATGCGTTTTTCTCGCAGACTCAACATTGGGCTCTGTTAATTTTTGCGGCTGATCTTAGGCCCCGATAAACGGGCTTTCAGAATCTGAAAAGTTTTTAAAGATCCGTTCACAAATAACCGAGCTACGATTTTTTATAGTGGAAATTTTGAAAAAAATAATTACAAGTCGGACTCTTCGAACTTATTTCTTTCGCAAATTTCAAATAGCACGCCTATGGTTTTTTAGGCCTATCCGAAGCCAAAAAGTCCGGCAAATCCAATTTGTATAGCTTTTAAAGATCCGTCCACAAATAACTACGCCACAATTTTTTTAACGTAAAATTTTGGGCTACAAAAATATTCTAAATCTTTAACCCTTAATTACTCGAAAAATTAACATTGCGCCCTATGCCAATTTTGCATGCGTCTTATGGAAAAAAGCCTCAGGATTCCGAATCCGGGTCGTTTTTAATAATTGGATCGAAAATGAGGGCGCTACGATCATTTTTTTGAGTCGAAGTGTATTTTTTGGGTTTATTTAGTTTTCACGAAAATTTTGAGGGTTGGAGGGGGAGCAGGGATGAATGGCTTCCTGATATATCGATTTGGGGTCCATAGGAACGTCCCGTAAAAATTTAAAGCAGATCCATTACCTAAAATTTTTTTTCCTCGAAAATACGCAAGGGGTTAATCCATGTTTTTTCCGATTTTGGGGGTTTCGATTTAGCACCGAATTCCGACGTATTAGGGTTGGAAACGTTCAGAAATGAAAGGATTTGACGAGATTCGCAAAGGCGGGGAAGTTAAAGCATTTTGAAAATTACAAATTTTAGCAAAATTTACATTTTGAATGCTTCAAGCGCGTTTTTTTCCCATACTTAACATCGGGGCCTGTCGATTGTTTTAGCTGATCTTACGCCCCGATAAACGGGCTTTCAGAATCTGAAAATTTTTTTAAGATCCATTCACAAATAACCGAGCTACGATTTTGCAAAATGGAAATTTAGAAAAAATTAATTACAAGTTAGACTCTTCGAAGCCATTTTTCTCGAAAATTTCAAATAGCACGGCTATGGATTTTGGGCCTATCCAAAGCCAAAAAGTCTGGCGAATCCGAATCTGTGCAGTTTTTGAAGATGCGTCCACAACTAACGGCGCTACAATTTTGTTAACATAAAATTTGTGCTACAAATATTAAGCTAAAACTTCAACCCTTAATTACTCGAAAAAATAACATTGCTGCAGTCGTAAAAAACATGGTAGGTCAGTGCGTCTCTTATTCCTAATTAAAATAGTACGTCATAAAGAAGTTCAAGAATAAAGTACGGCCTTGAGCGACATTATTGTTTTTTATAAGAAAAGCTTATCAAACAATAAATAAAGCCTGCGGATTAAATAAACGTCGGCAATCTTTATAAGATTAAGAGATTCAGTTACTGTAATTTATAAATAGGAGAAAACTAGCGGTTCCAAACCGTTTTTTGGCGAATAAATTGAATTTTTGCAACTTGTCCATAGAGAATCGTCTTGATGGGTTCTTTTTGCAAACGTCTTCCATTAATTGCCCCCCCCTCCGCAAACCCCTTTTCGGCACCGATACATCTTCCGAAACAGGCTGTATAGTACAAAAACAATTTTTAAAAGGGACTTGGAATTTTGGAAAATATTTTAAAAAATCGGGAGAGGGCATTGAAATATTTTTTATATTTAAATTTTAATTGAAATTTTTTAGCAAGCTTAATTTTCGATACGTCGTTAAAAACGGTACAGATGTAAAATCCTTCGGCTTTTTAGCGTAGATTAAGGTCAAAAAAATAAGATTCATGGGGGAAAATTGTGAGAAAATCGAGAAAAGAAAACGACTAGTTTTTTGATAGGATTTCATTTTAAAAAATTGTTTGCGGTCGAAATATCTTTAAAACTCAAAAATATTTAGTTTGTTTAGCCTTTCTGGCCCACAATTAAATTTGAAATAAGGCCCCATGTTATTTAAAAATTTTAAGTAAACTTTGAAAACTTATTTTATTTACGAAATTTATATTTAAAAATTTTTAATAATTCATAATTCGCTTAATTTTCGATATATCCCTAAAAACGGCACGGATTCGGATTCCTCGGAGCGTTTGGCGTAAAATATTATTTGAAAAAAAAATAATGTGATACAATAGAAAAATTTGGATTAAATAGAAAAAGAAATTGTAGGGTTTTAACTTAAAATTTTGCGCTAAAAAATTTAGTTTTCGCCCAAATGCCTTTTTAATTTGATTTAATCGATTTTCGAAAAACCTTTAACAAGAATAAACGTAACAAAAAATTAAAATACACTCACCGCCCAATGAGTACGTTAATTGCAATGGATTCGCTCACCTGCAAAGAAAAAAAAATTATATACGGCGTCTAAAAAAATTACATTTCGTTCAAAGGGCGGTTTTCGTCCAAAAATCCGCTCTTTAATAATTCGTCGCTTTTCATTTTTACAAAATGACAAAATTTCAAGCGTCAAATAAAATAATAACGGGGGTGGTTCACAACAACAGACGCAAAAAAAACGTCGTCAAAAATCCGAGCGTGTTTCAAACGTATTTATCTATTTTTTAAAAGTTACGTCGCATCGTCCCAAATCGCCCTTTAATGTCCAATCGAAAACCAAAAATAATTTCGCTTTTCGTGTCCGAAAGAGACCTCTACCCATCACTTTCATTATTCATCAGAAAACTATTACACGCAATTTTACTAAAATACATTACGACGTAAACCGAACCAACTGCTTAATTGAAGGGTGGCCGGCTGTCCCAATTTTTCCACTTTCTTTTTCGGGCTTTTTCCCCATTTATGTGCGCGCCCCTCTGCCTGTGTGTGTGTGTATGTGCGTGCTTCGTTCCACATTTACCTAATAAATTATTAGTTATCATTATCGAATACGATTCGGATGGAATAATAACGCGTTACGAAATGAATACTTCACTTTATGAATAAAACACGCTAAATTCTTAATTTAATGCTTTAATCGAACGGAGGGGCTGGTGTGTGGTGGCTTTTCAGCCTACACAAAGCAACCCAAATTCATATTAATTTTCTAACAATCGCCATTCAAATTGACGGTTGCCTTTTTTCTCTTCGGCCCCCACCCTAAATTGTCCAAAATAAAAATAACAATCGATTAGTTAGGGCTGAAGGGAAAATACGTATTCGTATTTAAAAAAAATACAGAAGGGCTTATGTAGGGGAACCTGTTGTACTTTGGTCCAAGGGCAACTTAATTTTTTTAATATTGTACTTTGTTAATGTATGAGATCAATTGAAATTTTTAATCGAAAAAAAGTATCTCTTTTATATTTTTTTACTTAAATATCTTATTGATTTTTATTACCTAATAACAAATGACTCATCGTAATAGAAAGATAATTTATTAATGTTTGCGTCGTAGTGATCTGATTTTGGCACAGCATAATCTTTAATTTTTTTTTTGAGTTTAAACATCAAGGGTCGGTGTGTTGTACCTCGGTCACCGTCAATAAGTTGTACCTTGGCACTAAGATCAACGTGCAATAAATAAAAATTTAGATATACCTTTGTTATAAGTTCTTATTTTTTTTTTATTTTGCTTCAGATAATATGCCTCGCAAGTCTAACGAAAAATTTAAATTTTTGCAAATTTAACCATTAAGTATGTGAAATTTTAGTATACGAGAAAAGTTTTGTTAATTTTTGAAACAATTTTAGTGTCATCTCAAAGAAGAACATTAGTCGTTCTTATAATCCAAAAATAAATATATAGTTTTCATAGAACAATGGGTTTTATTTTGCTTAATGTGAATAGACCCAAGGTACATCACCTCTGTTGTACCTAGGCCATAGTTCCACTAATTTTTAAATCTTATAGCAATTTGAGTAAACGGTTGGTAATGCTTTGAAATATTTTATGATGAATGCCTTATTAGTGCCCCACTACGACGCAGTTCATTTTATCAACAAATTGTTACATATACAATTATAAAAAAAATGACAATTGAACAAAGGGCCAAGTACAACAGGTTCCCCTACTCCTTTTTGACCATTGAGAGTAATATAATAGCAGGCAATAGAAGTGGAGGTTAGCCGTCTAAAAAAGTAAATCAATTATTTGTGAATTGTGCTTAAAACCGTTGTAAACACGATTAACAATATAATAGACAAAAAATTAGTTAAAATCGTTCTCTCTCACTCACACTTACAAGATTATCGTATCTTTTCGCTCGCTCCCACTCATTGGCATAGTAAAAATACGTTTTTAAACATAAAATCGATATTCACTAAACTATACTCTGTCCGGCCAACAGAAATAGTTAAGCCACGCCCCACTAAATTGAACAAATGTATGCAGTGCCCAGTTTCACACGGTACAAATTAATAATCAAGTTTGTCCCCGTTCTTGCAGGAGATAAATGCTTATATGGTTGCTTGTGTTACGTGCTTTAAAAATTAAGCCAATAAAAAAAATTATTTTTAAATTTAGCGCACATTTGTGGGAGTGGCTTAACTATTTCTGTTGGCCGGACAAAGTATAGATTGAAATTTTTAATGGGAAATAACAAACGGTAAACTAAACCAATCTAATAAATGCAAAGATGTGCGCATTCGAGCGAAAAGTGGCACATTTCCGAGCGAGGGAAGCAAATGAAGCGCGACGCGGGCGGCGCGCTTCATTCCGAGATCGGAATGTGCCACTTGAGCTCGAATGTGCACACTCGGTTTTAAGCACGATTAGCAATATAATAGACAAAAAATTAGTTAACATCGTTCCCTCTCAGTTACACCTACGAGATTATCGTATCTTTTCGCTCGCTCCCACTCATTGCTATAGTAAAAATACGTTTTTAAACATAAAATCGATATTCACTAAAAAACATTGAAATTTTTAATGGGAAATAACAAAAGGTAAACTAGACCAATCTGATAAATGCGAAGATGTGCGCATTCGAGCGAAAAGTGGCACATTTCCGAGCGAGGGAAGCAAATGAAGCGCGACGCGGAGCGGCGCGCTTCATTTTCCCGAGATCGGAAATGTGCCACTTTGAGCTCGAATGTGCACACTCGGTTTTAAGCACGATTAACCATATAAATAGAGAAAAAATTAGTTAAAATCATTCCCTCTCACTCACACTTACGAGATTATCGTATCTATGCGCTCGCACCCACTCATTGCTATAGTAAAAATTAATTTGAATAGGGCCAAGGTGCAGCAGGTTC
The DNA here is from genome assembly GCA_036325965.1 of Sinopyrophorus schimmeli. Classification (NCBI taxonomy): domain Eukaryota; kingdom Metazoa; phylum Arthropoda; class Insecta; order Coleoptera; family Elateridae; genus Sinopyrophorus; species Sinopyrophorus schimmeli. The sequence goes on from JARFIZ010000037.1 coordinate 459,859, forward strand.
CCCTACATTTATTTAGCAAAAGATTTTTAATTTAACTGGCGACGTCTCGAAAAAATTCGAATTGCGGCTGTTCGCGCTATCGAGCCTCGACTGTAGTCGCCCGCGGGGCTCGAAAGAGCAGCAAAGGGCCCTTTAATGAATCAATTCGAGCGAATCAATGCAATTGACCTCACGAATCAACTTTTAAATAAAGCAGTACGTTGTCCCGCTTAAAGAGACACACAATCGATAGTTTGCTCATTAAAAATTTAAAAAACAAAAGTCCGAATTAGATTAAACTTTCGTCGGATTAAAAATTTCAACGTGGGCTTTATTCCCGCAAACGAAAAACAAATTGTGGGCGACTTAAATATCAAAGTTGACGCTGTGTGCGTTTTCTTTTTTACTTTTTGCCTTATCGTGACCGCACGTCGTGATATAATGCAAAATACACCTGGCAATTTCGGTCAGATCCCGATGGGGCAATGTCAATTAGGTCCCCCTAAGGCACGCATGTCAAACTCGTATGACATTGCGGGCCCCATGATCTATTTTGTACTAAGTTGGGGACCGCATGTTTTTTCCGTTCAAAAAATTACTAAAAAACAATTGTTAGAATGATTATATTATTTATTTACTTTTTAATAATAAATTCATGTTTTATGAAAAAAAAAATTAAAACGTTTCGGCGGGCCGTGTTTCCGACATGCCTGTCCTAAGGCAACCCCAGTCGGGCTCCGTTAGGGCATTCCCCATCAGGCCCCGGTCACCATTAAAAATCCGTTTAGATCTGCGTCGATTTAATTCACCCATTTCGGCGATCCCATTAAATCAAATTGATTTATTTTCACGTCGGGCTTGCCCAATTAAGACCCTACTTAGATTCCCATTGGGAAAACCCGACAATAATTTATCTTACCCAGTCGGGTTCTAACGAAGATGTCCTTATCGGGCATGCCCCATCGAAACCCGATCAGGTGCGGATTCGATACTTGGGGCATTCCCGAACTGATTTCTAGTAGGGCAAACGTAAGGCAAACCCCAAGTAATTTTTTTTCTAAGCCAAAAGTTGAAAAAACGCCGTCGGTTCGTGAAAATCTTGCCAATCCAATAGATCAAACTTTCGTCAGATTAAAAATTCCAACGTGGGCTTTAAATTCCGGGCGAAAGATAAACAATTGAAATATCAAAGTGTGTTTTCGTTTTTTGCTTTTACGTCGCGACTTTTTTTCTCTATTTCGATTTTTCGGTCGTGTGTGTGTGTGTGTCTGCGCGCGGTATTAGATTGAAATTTTCGATATGGAATAACGTAGGTACGAAACGTCAAGCGTATCAGAAATTCATTCATATCACATCCGACGACAAAATCAAAAAACAAATCAAATGCGGCGGTTTAGAGTCAATAATGCGAAACGAGCTGAAGCGATATGCTTCTGTATTTTCGGATAAACCTCCTATTATTGACGTACGGAATTGACTTTAGCCGAAGGTCCGCCGGCCTCGGGCGTCTAAATGCGAAATCACGTACACGTTTCGGGGCCCCCTTTTTCCGTCGTTTACATCGCTCGTCGAATGTCTTCGTCGGGGGCGAAATTGATTCGTTCGAAGAAATTTTTCGAACCGAAAATTCGAGAAGAGCTCGATTTCGCGGCGGATCGGCGGCGCGGCGCGGGGGGGCGAGTTGTTTGGCCTTAGGTTGGCGCGCGTGGCGGGGGGTTGGTAGCGGCGGTTTTGTGCGGTGTAATGTGGAACTACCGCACGGCCCCTAAAATACAGAGCAATTCAATTAGGACATTTAATAGAAGATATACGGGCTTTATTATTGAAATTACCGACCGCTTGGACATGGGAATTGAGTTACAATTTTACTAAATAATCACATTCGAATTTTCCGCTCACTATTTATGGAAATGGGCCGTGGAAGTTCTTAGATTTCCTGGTTCCTAATTTAATTCGAATTAAATCATAATTGATGACGTTGAATGAGAGACATTTATGCACGTGATTTCGCATTTAAATCGCGAATTTTGTGTATTGAAACGTCGCGACGCCGCTCCGGTGGTGTCTAAATTTGCAATATTCTAAATTAATATAGATCGATTCGGGGGAAAAAAATCGTCGGCCCGCAATTTACGGGGGGGGCGAAAAACACGTTTCGTTATTGTAGTTCGTTTTGACGAAATGAATTAATTTTTAATTAAATTAATAAAAAGGTGGGCATTGATTTAGATTGCGGTTTACTAATCGATAGATTTAAAGAGTTTGGTAATTTAAAAAAAAAATTGATGTTTTGAACGAAGTTTTTACAGGTCGAAATTTAAAAAAATCGCCAATTTTCTATGGGTTGAGTAAATGTCTCAAAATTTATGTGTGGGGCACAATATTTTATGCGTTTTATTTTGGCAAAAACCACGTTTCGTTATCGTGATTCGTTTTAACGAATTTAATTTATTTTTAATTAAAACTGCAATTTTATAGCTGACGACTTTAAAAAAATTTACAGTTGCGCGAAATTGTTTATAATAATAAAAAGGGGGCTTTGATTTTGATTGAGGTTTACTAATCAATAGATTTAAAGAGTTTGGTAATTTAAAAAAAAAATTGAGAGTTTGTGCGTCATGCAAACTTTGCAGTTTTTGCAGGTCAAAATTTAAAAAAAATCGCCAATTTATTGTGGCTCGAGTAAATGTCTCTAAATTTATGTGTGGGGCACAATATTTTATGCGTTTTATTTTGGCGAAAACCACATTTCGTTATCGTGATTTGTTTTAACGAAATTAATTTATTTTTAATTAAAAGTGCAACATTTTGGCTGAGGAGTTTAAAAAAATTTACAGGTGCGCGAAATTGTTTATAATAATAAAAAGGGGGCATTGATTTTCATTGGGGTTTACTAATCAAAAGATTAAAAGTTTGATAATTTAAAAAAAAAATTGATTGTTTGAACGTCATGCAAACTCCGAAGTTTTTGCAGGTCGAAATTTTAAAAAAATCGCCATTTTATTATGGCTGGAGTAAATGTCTCTAAATTTATGTGTGGGGTACAATATTTTATGCATTTTATTTTGCCGAAAACCACGTTTCATTATCGTGATTCGTTTTAACAAAATTAATTTATTTTTAATTAAAACTGCAATGTTTAAAAAATCTTTAAAAAAATTTACAGTTGTGAAAAATTGTTTATAATAATAAAATTGGGGCCTTAGATTTTAATAGAGGTTTACTAGTGAAAAATTTAAAAAGGACATTCAAAGATTTTGGTAATTTAAAACAAAATTTTGCTGGTTTGAACGTCATGCAAAATTTTGCAGATCGAAAAACTAAAAAAATCGCCATTGTGTTACGGCCTGAGTAAATGTCTCCAAATTTTTGTGTGCGATACAAAATTTAATGTGTTTTAATTTGCCGAAAACCGCGTTCGAACATCTCAATTAGTTTTGGAGAAATTAATTTTTTTATAGGCGAATCGGTAAAATTAATTGGAACCCCATAAAATATGCATTAAGTTGCACTAATTCGCTTATTACAAAAAAATGGGTGCACAAATTTGAATGAAATTTTTACAAATTGAACGACCAAAAATAATAAGTAATTCAAACTCTGCAGAAGTGTAAAAAAAATCGCCAAAGGCTTCCAAATTTGAAAATTCAAAAATTGAAGAATTCGTTGGTTCGTTATCTTTTGAGAAAATCTCTTTCAAATTTCCATATGAAACAGAAAAAAAATTTAATTGTCCTTTAAATGTTTTTTTTAAATCGAAACGATACTTGGTACGATTTTTTCAAAATTTTGATTTAAACCACTTCTTTTTTTGCATGGCGCCCCTCGTCGTGCCTCGTCGCGCCTTGTTTTGAATTTTTATGATCGATTTAGGCCCTTAGGCACCGAAAAACAATTTTTCGGGTTCGATTTTTTGACGCTGTATTTCTTTAAAAGCGTGCAATCACAATTAAAAATTCGGCCAATCGTGTTCGTCTGTCAATTTTCCAAAATCGCAAAAGGCCAAAATCGTGTAACAGAATTTCGGTTTTGAAGTTCTAAAAGAACGTTCCGGAATTATTTTCTTTGGTTGAAAGAAATCGATTTTTATCGAAACACTTGTGCGGCCGGCCCGATAAGGTGTTTGTGCATTTTTATCGCGTCCTATTTGCACTTTTTGCGGTCTGGCATATGAACAGGGGCCTTGCAAAATAAAAATTAGTCACGATCTTAGTGTGTCTTGGGAATTTGACGAGGCGAAACGCGTTTGATTTGTGCACCGTCCAAAAATTAATTTAAGGGCCTTGATATTTTGGGCCGTGGACGTAAAATGCTTAAATAGCGGCCCTAAAGGTACGTTTTGACTTTCTGGTTTTATTGTTTAAAAAGGTCCGTTTGGAAAGGTTGCATTTTTGGATTTTCTTTGTAATTTTGGGATTTTTTCCAATTTGCAGAAGGCTGTTAGATCGACCCCTTTATTTCCCCTCTATTTTCGAACCGAAAATAAATTATTTCGTTCTGTGGTCGTTTAATAAAAAATTAACACATTAAAATATAAAACTAATACATTTTTTTTTTTTACAGGTGACAAAGTGTTAAAGTGAACTTGAAGTGCCCAAAATGTGCCAGTGCGACTCGAAGGCGACGCTGCCACCAATTCGAACAACCACCGGTGAGTCAAATTTCCATTTTTTAAAATTCTATTGGTCTTTAATCAACTGTAAAAAAAAACCGGGCAAAAATGTCGCTAAGCCCACATCAGACGCGCACTCTTACCTTTCGCTAGACCCACGGCAGGCACGCAGCGCGAACCCTTAGGCCCCCACGGGCCTGCACAGGGTTGCCAAAAGAGTTTCATCCATTGATCAAAATTCTCAAAATATTCCGAAAAGATAATAATCAATTTTTTTTCGCAACAGAAAATTAACGGCCCTTATTGCATTTCAATGCAGAATTTTTACAGGTCAAGGGTTGTTAAGCTTCCGCGTACTAGGTGGGGTATAACTAACGTGTACACTTTTTTTTTGTTAAAACGGGAAGTTTGGTAATCGAGCTTAAAACCGAGTGTGCGCATTCGAGCTCAAAGTGGCACATTCCGATCTCGGGAAAATGAAGCGCGCCGCTCCGCGTCGCGCTTCATTTGCCTCCCTCGCTCGGAAATGTGCCACTTTTCGCTCGAATGCGCACGTCCTCGTGTTTATTATATTATTATAATTTACCGTGCGCTCTTTCAAATCGAAAATTTTAATTTAATTTAGTAAATATCGATTTTATATTCAAAAATTGTATTTACCATAGCAATGAGTGGAAGGGAGCGAAAAGATACGACAATCTTGTCGGTGCGAGTGAGAGGGAACGACTAAAATTGTGCAACTGATTTTTTGTCTAATTTACTGGCCTAAATTATTGTGAATCATGCTTAAAACCGAGTGCGCACATTCGAGCTCAAAGTGGCACATTCCGATCTCGGGAAAATGAAGCGCGCCGCTCCGCGTCGCGCTTCATTTGCCTCCCTCGCTCGGAAATGTGCCACTTTTCGCTCGAATGCGCACATCCTCGTGTTTATTACATTAGTATAATTTACCGTGCGCTCTTTCAAATCGAAAATTTTAATTTAATTTAGTAAATATCGATTTTATATTCAAAAATTGTATTTACCATAGCAATGAGTGGAAGGGAGCGAAAAGATACGACAATCTTGTCGGTGCGAGTGAGAGAGAACGACTAAAATTGTGCAACTCATTTTTTGTCTAATTTACTGGCCTAAATTATTGTGAATCATGCTTAAAACCGAGTGCGCACATTCGAGCTCAAAGTGGCACATTCCGATCTCGGGAAAATGAAGCGCGCCGCTCCGCGTCGCGCTTCATTTGCCTCCCTCGCTCGGAAATGTGCCACTTTTCGCTCGAATGCGCACATCCTCGAGTTTATTATATTAGTATAATTTACCGTGCGCTCTTTCAAATCGAAAATTTTAATTTAATTTAGTAAATATTGATTTTATATTCAAAAAATGTATTTACCATAGCAAATGAGTAGAAAGGAGCGAAAAGATACGATAATCTTGTCGATGCAAGTGAGAGGGAACGATTAAAATTATTCAATTAATTTTTCATGTAATTGATGGGTCTAAATTATTGCGAATCATTAAGAAATTGCCCTGAAATTAATTTGTATTTAAATAAGGAGGCAAAAATGAAATTCTTGTTAGGTTTTCTTAATATTCGGTATCGTAATTGACACGTGTCATTGGAATTTAGTACCCAAGAAAAGACTATAGTTTCTAAGTTGAAGAAAAAGTTAAGTTTTTGTATTTGATTAATAAAAGTCTATTCTAATGCATAAATAAATATGTTCTTTACTCTAACCTATTCATTATTGGTTATTAAAATATATTTCTTATCATTTAACTGTCATAAAGTACAATTTTGTGAATTTTATTTAATTTTATTTTCGGGGTATGGCAAACCCCACCTAGTATGGCATGTGACATTTATTCACCTAGTATGCGGAGGGTTAAATAAACACAGATTAAAATACAGTCGAACCTCGATAAGTGGAAGTTGAAGGGAAACTAAAAATAATTCGAGTTATCGAGGTTCGACTGTAATATATTTTGTAACAGTTTTATAGTTCGACATTGTTGCCGATGGTGATGAATAAAAAGGTCCTAATTTTCGAGTTATCGTCCGAATTCAAATTTATCAGCAAAATTTGCGATAGATCGGTGGATCTGGCAACCCTGCGCTGGGCGCGAAAACCAAAATTTTCCATCGACTCGCCAAATAAATAATTTATTAAAAATTTGCGTCAACGATGATACGAATTTTTTAATAAATATTAAAGCGAACGTCAGCGCACTACGAATTTAAATAACAAACAAAGGGGCAACATTTTCCAAGTTGACCCGCACGAAAAAACGGGGGGGTGTGCGATCACGTGCGAACTAATTACAACGTTCGCTCATTCTAAAATCTACTTTTACTCGATCCTCAGCCATAAACAGTTATAAACAGGAACGGCACTGTGTGTGTGTGTTGGTCCACATTAACAACAAACTAGGGAAGTTTTAATTAATGGCATCGAACTTTCGAGTGTAGGGAAAACAAGGGCCTTTGCTAATGGCGGCGTATAAATTACCTCATAATATTATGACCTTTTCGCTTATTTTAGTTTCGGTCGGTAATTACGATATTTTTGCCTCGGCGAAATTATTTCCTCGACAATCGTCGAAAAGGCAACGTTCCCGCAATTATTCCGTTTTTTTTTTGTCCCTATTTTGAATAGTCGATGGGAAGTGATACTTCTTTGGCGCGACTGAATTAAATATAACCACGTGTTTAGCTAGATCGGTAATTTTCAGTGTTACAGAGTCTTCTTTAAAAAAAATCTAATTTTGCCGCCTAGTTCCGGATTTACACGGCCAATAGGTCCCGCAGAAAACCGCGTAAATCGGCATCATCATTTTTTTGTAGGGAAACCGTGTAAATCGACAACAAAGCAAAATATGCATAAATTGGTCGGTTACTTTTCGAAATTACTTAAATTTTTTAGGTTAAATAGTTGTAACTTGTTTTAATGCAGCCTTTCGTCAAAAAAAAATACTATGTATCTATGATATCAAAGTAGGTGTATCTAATTCATAAGAATTTAGATGCATTGTCTACTATTATATGCTGAATTATTCACATTTTATTTTTTTTCGAGTTTTACAAGTATTTTAGACGGCTTACTTTTTGTATGTATGAAAATAAAAAGATTTCTTTTTTTTTGATTATAATAGGAGTTTCATCCAACGAAATATCTGAAAAAATAACAAAAATAATACAGTTTATAGTATTAATTTTATCCTAAAAAAATTAATTTAAAAATAATTTTGTTTATAAAAAATTTTATTTAATTTTTTATTACCTAAAAAATTAATTATATTTCAAATAATAATTTTTGTTTCAAAATAAAATAATTTCGTTCAGGTTAAATATAGAGGGACGCCCTGATTGACTTTTTTCACATAGATTTTAGATTTACCCGTTGAGGTATCGTCCACGGGACAAAATGATTTGTATGGGGCAAAGATCGGCCAAAAAAAATTCTCGTTTTACGTTTTTCAATTTTTTAGTTCGTGTAATTTCTATTGAAATATTTTTAATTGTTTTAAAATATAGAAGTTCAATGTTTTAAATTTTTAATTAGGAATTTCTATTGTTTAATTTTTTATTACTTGAAAAATTAATTATTTTTCAATTAATAATAATTTTTTTCAAAATAAAATAATTTCGTTCAGGTTAAATATAGAGGGACGCCCCCATTGACTTTTTTTTCATATAGATTTTAGATTTACCCGTTGAGGTATCGTCCACGGGACACCCTGTATATGTAATATATTTATATTTTAGTAGAAAGCCATAATATGTCATTTGTCGACTTTTGACTAAGTTCCTAAAAAAATTTATCAATAAATTGAATCAATGAATTTAAAATTCGCGCGGTCTTTTAAAAAATTTATAGATGTTACACTGTAATTTATTATGAAACTTATTATTATTATTTTATTGATTAATATAATTATATATTTTATTCATCTGAAAATTAATAATTTATTCAGCTAATTAATATTTACCTGTTTTTTTATCGTTTACTCTATCGTGCTAAAAAAAATTATAGTTTATAAGAAAAATAAGTATTAAATCTCAAAATAATCCATATTTTTAACAGTAATAAAATTAATTATACTAGTAGTGGAAAAAAATTTTAATTATTGTAATAATTTGTTGATTTTCATATATAATTAGTCAATATATAATATTAATTATTATTAATCAAAATTATTCGTAAAAAATTTATGAATTAATTGAATCAATGAATTTAAAATTCGCGCGGTTTTTCAAAAATTTATAGATGTTATGCTATTTATTATGAAACTTATTATTATTTTAATTATTAATTTAGTTATATATTTTATTCAGCTGAAAATTATTAATTTATTGATCTAATTATTATTTACCTTATTTTTTATCGTTTCCTCTATCGTGATAAAAAAAATTATAGTTTATAAGAGAAATAAGTTTTAAATCTCAAAATAATCAATATTTTAAACAGAAACAAAATTATACTAGTAATGGAAAACTGGTGTTAAAAAATTTTGATTTTCAAAGATTAATATTTATTATTACTAATTAATATACCATATAATTAGTCAATATATAATATTAATTATTATTAATCAAAATTATTAAGAACAAAAATAATTCGTTTTTCAGGAAAAGAAAAAATTAAATAGCTAATAGAAATTTCTAATTAGAAAACTAATAAGAAATACAAATCAGTATCAAAATTTCAAAAATAAAAATAAGCCGGGGCGTGTACCTATGTTCGCGCGATAGAAGTCATACTTCTTTGGCATAACTAAATTAAATATAACCACGTGCAAAAATTAATATAAATAATTTCAATAAATACGAGGATGCGCGCGTTCGAGCGAAAAGTGGCACATTTCCGAGCGAGGGACGCAAATGAAGCGCGACGCGGGCGCGCTTCATTTTCCCGAGATCGGAAATGTGCCACTTTGAGCTCGAACGTGCGCACTCGGTTTTAAGCACGATTCACAATAATTTAGGCCAGTAAATTAGACAAAAAATGAGTTGCACAATATTAGTCGTTCCCTCTCACTCGCACCGACAAGATTGTCGTATCTTTTCGCTCCCTTCCACTCATTACTATGGTAAATACATTTTTTGAATATAAAATCGATATTTACTAAATTAAATTAAAATTTTCGATTTGAAAGAGCGCACGGTAAATTATACTAATATAATAAACACGAGGATGTGCGCATTCGAGCGAAAAGTGGCACATTTCCGAGCGAGGGAGGCAAATGAAGCGCGACGCGGAGCGGCGCGCTTCATTTTCCCGAGATCGGAATGTGCCACTTTGAGCTCGAATGTGCGCACTCGGTTTTAAGCACGATTCACAATAATTTAGATCAATAAATTAGACGAAAAGTTAGAAAATTAATTTTAATCGTTCCCTCTCACTCGCACCGACGAGATCGCCGTATCTTTTCGCTCCCTTCCACTCATTTGCTATGGCAAATACGTTTTTCAAACATAAAATTAATATTTACTAAACTAAGCGTGATTCACAATAATTAATATGCTTTTTTAGACGACTAAAATTCTATTCTCGACGCGCCCAAAGAAGTACAACTTCAAAATGCCCTCGCCCAGTTTTTTCCTGCGTCTTCGTTAAAAGTGGCGTCGTAGAGGGCGTCGTCCGATCCCTTCGTTATTTAGGAGCGAATGCATTAAACAATGTCCATCGGTTATGCAATTAACAAGGTGGCAGCTTTTAGCAGCTTAGCTAAGAAATGTTGTTAAATTAATATATCGGTCCCGAGGGAGGTTTTAGGAGCTCACTCTTCCCGGGAATATGTACGAGAACAGTTTCAGGATTTGAGCAAAACCTCAACCGTGTTTTAGTTTTTAGAAGCAAAGGGGGGGGCTCGAGCGGCTAATTGTAAAATTCAATATGGCGGCGCGTTTCGGCGCGGCCCCCCGCAATTTCGGCGCCCTAAGCCGAATTTTCCGGTATAAATTTTCGAATCGGTCCAATCCTGCGGTTACGTGAACAGAACTTACAATTTCGTGCGGCCCCGAAAGCCGGAGCCCTACACCTGAATTACTTCCAACAGTTTCGGCAAATTCCTTTCGGACGTAGGCAAAGTCCCCCGTTATTATTACGTGGTCATAATAGATATGAGAAAATTGTTGCGTTCTAAAACTAATTTTCTAACTTGTTTACGGATTTCCGCCGCCCGATGTGTACGTAGAATTTCAAATATTTACGTAGGCCCTCGTCCGTAAATGTTTTCGCGCAAAATCCCTTTTCGTAACGGTCGTCCGAATTCTTTCCGGCGCGCTTTCGTACTTTGTCCGACGAAATCTATCTTTTTCTAATTCTGTGGAATTTTTAGCGTCGAAGGTGCGCTCGCTTTCGGATTTTTCTCTTAAAGTGTTCGCTTTAGAAAACAATGTCCAAGATAAAAATTGTAGGTATTGACGTAATTGATGGGCATAGAAAATTTAGAAAAATTCTCCATTGGCGTGCGGCTAAAGGGAACCGAAGTTACCCTTTTTTTTTTATATACCTACATTTTATATTTATAAAATTATAGAATTTTTTTTAGCACGATAAAAAAATAGGTTTCATAATAAATTACAGTGTGGCATCTATAAATTTTTGAAAAGACCGCCCGAATTTTAAATTTATTGAGAAATTTTTTTAGGAACTTAGTCAAACGTCGAGAAATGAGATATTACGGGTTTCTACTGAGATATAAATATATTACATATACAGGGTGTCCTGTGGACGATAGAACAACGGGTAAATCTAAAATCTATATGAAAAAAGGTGAAAAAAAGTCAATCGGGGCATCCCGCTATATTTAATCTGGACGAAGTTATTTTACTTTGAAAAAAATTATTATTATTTGAAAACAAATTAATTTTTTAGGTAATAAAAAATTAAATAATAAAAATTTCTGATTAATTTTTGGATTTAAATTTTTTTTCTATACAAGGTGCGTACTTTTTGTTATTTTTTCAGATAATTCTTTATTTTTGAAAAGACAAATTTTTTTAGTAACTTAGTCAAAAGTCGAGAAATGAGATATTACGGGTTTCTACTGAGATATAAATATATTACATATACAGGGTGTCCCGTGGACGATAGCTCAACAGGTAAATCTAAAATCTATATGAAAAAAGGTGAAAAAAAGTCAATCGGGGCGTCCCGCTATATTTAACCTGGACGAAGTTATTTTATTTTGAAAAAAATTATTATTATTTGAAAACAAATTAATTTTTAGGTAATAAAAAATTAAATAATAAAAATTTCTGATTAATTTTTGGATTTAAATTTTTTTTCTATACAAAGTGCGTCCTTTTTATATTTTTTCAGATATTTCTTTATTTTTGAAAAGACCGCGCGAATTCTAAATTCATTGACAATTTTTTTTAGTAAGTTAGTCAAAAGTCGAGAAATGAGATATTACGGGTTTCTACTGAGATATAAATATATTACATATACAGGGTGTCTCGTGGACGATAGATCAACGGGTAAATCTAAAATCTACATGAAAAAAGGTGAAAAAAAGTCAATCGGGGTGTCCCGCTATATTTAACCTGGACGAAGTTATTTTATTTTGAAAAAAATTATTATTATTTGAAAACAAATTAATTTTTAGGTAATAAAAATTAAATAATAAAATTTCTGATTAATTTTGGATTTAAATTTTTTCTATACAAAGGGGCGTACTTTTTGTTATTTTTTCAGATATTTCTTTATTTTTGAAAAGACCGCGCGAATTTTAAATTCATTGACAATTTTTTTTAGTAACTTAGTCAAAAGTCGAGAAATGAGATATTACGGGTTTCTACTGAGATATAAATATATTACATATACAGGGTGTCCCGTGGACGATAGATCAACGGGTAAATCTAAAATCTATATGAAAAAAGGTGAAAAAAAGTCAATCGGGGCGTCCCGCTATATTTAACCTGGACGAAGTTATTTTATTTTGAAAAAAATTATTATTATTTGAAAACAAATTAATTTTTTAGGTAATAAAAAATTAAATAATAAAAATTTCTGATTAATTTTTGGATTTAAATTTTTTTTCTATACAAGGTGCGTACTTTTTGTTATTTTTTCAGATATTTCTTTATTTTTGAAAAGACCGCGCGAATTTTAAATTCATTGACAATTTTCTTTAGTAACTTAGTCAAAAGTCGAGAAATGAGATATTACGGGTTTCTACTGAGATATAAATATATTACATATACAGGGTGTCCCGTGGACGATAGATCAACGGGTAAATCTAAAATCTATATGAAAAAAGGTGAAAAAAGGTCAATCGGGGCGTCCCGCTATATTTAACATGGACGAACTCTATTTTATTTTGAAAAAAATTATTATTATTTGAAAACAAATTAATTTTTTAGGTAATAAAAAATTAAATAATAAAAATTTCTGATTAATTTTTGGATTAAATTTTTTTCTATACAAGGTGCGTACTTTTTGTTATTTTTTCAGATATTTCTTTATTTTTGAAAACACTAATTTTTTTAGTAATTTAGTCAAAAGTCGAGAAATGAGATATTATGGGTTTCTACTGAGATAAAAATATATTACATATATACAGGGTGTCTCGTGGACGATAGCTCAACAGGTAAATCTAAAATCTATATGAAAAAAGGTGAAAAAAGTCAATCGGGACGTCCCTCTATATTTAACCTGAACGAAGTTTTTTTGATTTTGAAAATTATTATTATTTGAAAAATAATTAATTTTTCAGGCAATAAAAAAATTAAACAAAAGAAATTCCTAATTAAAACTTTAAAACATTGAACTTCTATATTTCAAAACAATTAAAAATATATCAATAAAATTACACAAACTAAAAAAAAATTAAAACACGTAAAACGACAAATTTTTTTTGGCCGATCTTTGCCCTATACAAATCATTTCTTATCCCCCCCCTCCCATTTAAAAATGACCAAAACACATTTCCAAATTATCAAATAAATAATTAAAAGCCCTTAAAAAAAAGCAAATTTTTCGTCGCACTCAATTTTTTCGAAAATTAAAAACGGGCGTCGTCCGCGCGCAACAATAATAGTCTTCCTTCCCCATTTCCGCACTTATGACAGTTCTAAAACGAAGCAGCACTAGTAAAACACCGTTTATTTCATCCCCTTTACAGTTTTATGCGGCCGTAAAAGTGAAAAGGAGTTTTAAATAAATATTTAATAAAAGCAATACGCTGCGAGTGCAAGGCACGGGCTTGTTCTTTTTTCTCCTCTTTCGCTTCTTATTTTCGCCCAAAAAAAAAAAATTTCTAATAGACTAAAAACCCATTTTATTATTTACAATGGGGGTCCCCTTTCGCGCGTAACGATTTCCCACCCTAAATAATAAGTGCGGACATTTTGTTTCGCGTGGTTATTAGAAATTTTTGCAATTCATTAACGTCGATTTATCATACGATTTTTCCACCGACCGGAAACTTAATATAAATTATTAATAATGCCGGGGTGTCGGTTACTATTAACAGAGCCGGGCTTTTCGATGTTGTGTCATGCCCTTGTTGTATTTTTTCTCGAGTGGACATTTCCATTTATCAATCTCGTTTTTTTTTCCAGAAATGATGTATCGGAAATTATGCGTAATATTTAAATAAATACGTTTCGACCGGAAAATTGACGAGCTCCGAGCTCATTTTATCCCGTAAATTAAGATTTAATAAAAATGTACCTACTAACGAGCCGGAAACGATAATTTTGACGCCCATTTTCGAATGTGACATTTAAAATTAAATGGCCATTTTTTATTTCGTGCCGCGGTCACGAAAGGAATTTACATAGGTTTTGATCGTAACACGTTTCCACGTGGAAAATTATTTATAACACATTTATTTTTTTAAGGTTAGGGACGTGTTGGGTTAGTTTAATCAGGGGGCTTCGGGCTTTAAGTGTAGGGTTCCATTTAAAAAAAGGTGACTTTGGTCCGCCCCAGCCGCACGCCTATGGATAATTTTTCCAAATTTTTAGGGTCGATCAATCAGGTTAATATCTACAACGTTTATATTAAATATTTTTTTCTAAACTCATTACTTTCGGAAATATAATTTTTTTTCGTTTAAAAGTTACACTGTTTTGGTTTTGTATTCAAAATTCGTATTTAATCGTTTTTGAAAAGATGTCCATGGTCGTTTCCTTCTCAAAATGTATATTTAGTTCGGGCGCCCTTTAGTTTATTTCAAAAAAATCTATTCGGCCAGAAAATAATAATTGTAGACGTAGATTTCGTTTGAAATTTTATACAACATTTTTTTTAATAAACTGGCTCAAGGCTCTTTTAATTTTGGTTTTAGCTATAGGAATATGTAATATTAAATTGATCAAAAAACTTGCAGTTATCGATTGGACTACGAATAAAAATAGGTTTCCATTTAAAAAAAGGTAACTTTGGTCCGCCCCAGGCGCACGCCTATGGATAATTTTTCCAAATTTTGTAAGTCGATGAATTACGTTGATATCTACCACTTTTATATTAAATGTTTTTTTCTAACTTCATTAGTTTAAGAAATAAAAATTATTTTTGATTAAAATTCATAGTTCTTTGGTTTTTAGCAAAGTTTTGCACAAAATTATTTTTTGAAAAAAAATCCAGAGCCAAGTTTTTTTCAAAATGTTATGTGGGGGTTTATATTTAGTTCGGGCACCCTTTATTTTATTTCGAAAAACATTCATTCCGCCAGAAAATAAAAATTGGGACGTAGATTTCGTTAGATGCATTTATACAACATTTTTCTTAATAAAATGGCTCAAGGCCCGTTTATTTTTGGTTTTAGCTATAGGAACATGTAATATTAAATTGATCGAAAAACTTGCAGTTATCGCTTGGGCTATGAATAAAAATAGGTATCCATTTAGAAAAAGGTAACTTTGGTCTCACCCAGCCGCACGCCAATGGATAATTTTTCCAAATTTCGTACGTTGATGAATTACGTCGATGTCTACCACTTTTATATTAAATATTTTTTTCTAACTTCATTAGTTTAAGAAATAAAAATTATTTTTGATTAAAATTCGTAGTGCTTTGGTTTTTAGCCGAGTTTGTAGAATTTTTTTTTTTAAAAATATCCATGGTTGTTTTTCTTCTCAAAATGTTATGTAGGGGCTTATATTTAGTTCGGGCACCCTTTGTTTTATTTCGAAAAAAATCTATTCGGCCAGAAAATAAAAATTGTGGACGTAGATTTCGTTAGAAACTTTTATAAAACATTTTTGGTTTTAGCTATAGCAGGGATGAGCAACACGCGGCCCGCGGGCCGCTTGCGCCCCGTTAAACATGATTATGCGGCCCGCCAAGCATTTCTAAAATTGAATTCACATTTTTAAATTTTATATTTTTTGATTCTAATGTTTATTATAAATAAAGTTTTGTAAATTATTAACAAGTGTTACTTTATGTGCGGCCCGCCAAAAAAATTTATAATTTCAATTGGCCCGTTGATTAAAAAGGTTGCTCACCCCTGGGCTATAGGAACATGTAATATTAAATTGCAGTTATCGATTGAGCTACGAATAAAAATAGGTTTCCGTTTGGAAAAAGGTAACTTTGGTCCCACCCATCCGCACGCCTATGATTAATTTTTCCAAATTTTGTACGTCGATGCATTACGTTGATATCTATCACTTTTATATTAAATATTTTTTTGTAACATCATTAGTTTAAGAAATAAAAATTATTTTTGATTAAAATGCATAGTTCTTTGGTTTTTAGCCAAGTTTGTAGAAATATTTTTTTGAAAAAATATCCATGGTCGTGTTTCTACTCAAAAAGTTATGTGGGGGTTTGTATTTAGTTCGGGCACCCTTTATTTTATTTCGAAAAAACTTCAATTGAATTTTATAAATATATTTAAAAAAAGTTGGGGCGTGTTAATATGTACGCGCGATAGAAGTCATACTTCTTTGGCATAACTAGATTAAATATAACCACGTGCAAAAATTAATATAAATAAAATCAATAAATACCAGGATGTGCGCATTCGAGCGAAAAGTGGCACATTTCCGAGCGAGGGAGGCAAATGAAGCGCGACGCGGAGCGGCGCGCTTCATTTTCCCGAGATCGGAATGTGCCACTTTGAGCTCGAATGTGCGCACTCGGTTTTAAGCATGATTCACAATCATTTAGGCCAATAAATAGAACGAAAAGTCAATTGAATAATCTTAATCGGTCCCTCTCACTCGCACCGACGAGATTATCGTATCTTCTCGCTCCCTTCCACTCGTTGCTATGGTAAATACGTTTTTTGACCACAGAATCGTAATTTACTACACTAAATTTAAATTTATGATTTGAAATGGCGAAGAATAAGTAGATAAATACAATAAAGACAAAGATGTGCGCATTCGAGCGAAAAGTGGCACATTTCCGAGCGAGGGAGGCAAATGAAGCGCGACGCGGAGCGGCGCGCTTCATTTTCCCGAGATCGGAATGTGCCACTTTGAGCTCGAATGTGCGCACTCGGTTTTAAGCATGATTCACAATCATTTAGGCCAATAAATTGAACGAAAAGTCAATTGAATAATCTTAATCGGTCCCTCTCACTCGCAACCACGAGATTATCGTATCTTCTCGCTCCCTTCCACTCGTTGCTATGGTAAATACGTTTTTTGACCACAGAATCGTAATTTACTACACTAAATTTAAATTTATGATTTGAAATGGCGAAGAATAAGTAGATAAATACAATAAAGACAAAGATGTCGCATTCGAGCGAAAAGTGGCACATTTCCGAGCGAGGGAGGCAAATGAAGCGCGACGCGGGCGCCGCTTCATTTTCCGAGATCGGAATGTGCCACTTTGAGCTCGAATGGCACTGTTTTAAGCATGATTCACAATCATTTAGGCCAATAAATTGAACGAAAAGTCAATTGAATAATCTTAATCGGTCCCTCTCACTCGCAACCACGAGATTATCGTATCTTCTCGCCCCTTCCACTCGTTGCTATGGTAAATACGTTTTTGACCACAGAATCGTAATTTACTATACTAAATTTAAATTTATGATTTGAAATGGTGAAGAATAAGTAGATAAATACAATAAAGACAAAGATGTGCGCATTCGAGCGAAAAGTGGCACATTTCCGAGCGAGGGAGGCAAATGAAGCGCGACGCGGAGCGGCGCGCTTCATTTTCCCGAGATCGGAATGTGCCACTTTGAGCTCGAATGTGCGCACTCGGTTTTAAGCATGATTCACAATCATTTAGGCCAATAAATTGAACGAAAAGTCAATTGAATAATCTTAATCGGTCCCTCTCACTCGCAACCACGAGATTATCGTATCTTCTCGCTCCCTTCCACTCGTTGCTATGGTAAATACGTTTTTTGACCACAGAATCGTAATTTACTACACTAAATTTAAATTTATGATTTGAAATGGCGAAGAATAAGTAGATAAATACAATAAAAACAAAGATGTGCACATTCGAGCGAAAAGTGGCACATTTCCGAGCGAGGGAGGCAAATGAAGCGCGACGCGGAGCGGCGCGCTTCATTTTCCCGAGATCGGAATGTGCCACTTTGAGCTCGAATGTGCGCACTCGGTTTTAAGCATGATTCACAATAATTTAGGCCAGTAAATTAGACAAAAAATCAGTTGCACAATTTTAGTCGTTCCCTCTCACTCGCACCGACGAGATTGCCGTATCTTTTCGCTCCCTTCCACTCATTCGCTATGGTAAATACGTTTTTCAAACATAAAATCAATATTTACCAAACTAAGCGTGGTTCACAATAAATTAATATACTTTTTTAGGCTTCTATTGCCTGCTAAAAGAAGTATAACTTCAATTAAAAATAACTCAATGTAAATTACATTGAACAATATAAAATACGAATTTTTTTGCCGCAAGAAAAAAAAATAACGAAAGTCTCGCGGGCGACGATTTAATAACATCGTTGCAATTTCTTTTCGGGGAAGGAAACGATTTTGGAAGATCTCGATAGGAAGGACAAACTAGAAATAATGTTAATAAAGTCGTAAGGGGAAAATTCGAACACCGTTTCGGAAGCTGCCGAAGCGTGTAACTATCAATTAAAGTTTTCCACCCTGAAATTGAAGTAATTCAACTGAATAAGAACAATTATGTGTTTTTTTTTGCCCCGTCTCGTTTTGCCATTGCAAAGGTTACGATCGATAACAAAGTTAAAAATCGGCGCCCCCCTCCACCCCTCGCCGATAATAATAATTGGGTTAAAACTTTATTAGCCGGTCGTAATCTTTCGATATTTGACCGCCTTCGAGAGCCGCCGAAAATACACCCCGACGATAACAATAATAGTTTTTCTTCGTTATTTAACGCGACTTTCCGCGCGCCCCGATAACGCGAACCAATCATAAAATTTTACCTAATAAAACTTTATATTTTACGTAATAAACGCCAAGATGTTTTATAACGCGGCCATTACATTATTATAACACTTTTTGCGCCCCTTTTGATTGTCGATACTTCGATTTTTTGATCGGTCTCGCTTACTTGGGGGCGGAGAGGCTTTTATTCGTTTACGTTTTGTTTTTATTATACATAATGTAACGCGGGCGTTTTTTTTTAAGATGGAATTTATTTTTCTAATGATATTATTAGAAAAAACTGAGAGAAGAGCGAAAGTGTCCACTTTCCGCACGCGTGCAGAAAGTAACGACAAAACGATACTATGTTGCGACGCGCGGAAATAGGTCACTTTACTACCGCAGCACGACGTATTGCAAAAATATTTTTTTTATATCGCCCCGAAAGGGGAACAATGCCCGTTTCCTGTGGAACTTATTTATTTGAACGAAGACGTTTTTGAATATTTTGGTGTTGCGTTAGTTCTTAAGGAAATCTCTCGAAATTTTAGGATAGCGCACAGAATTTAATGGGTTTTAATTGGTGAAAAATGTGTTTGATTATCTTTGTTGGTTTTTGAGATATTAATTGTTTTTTAGCTCAAAATGTATGAGGTTAGGGTTGCTTTGCGATGTTAACGTATGTTGATTACGAAATGTCTATTTCTCGAAAACGAAAGGTCCAATTTGAATGCGGTTTTCGCCAATCGAAAAATGACAAGATTTGAGTAAATCGGGGTCTCCGTAATTTTTAAAAAAATATAAATTTAATTGTTTTAACAGCGCACGAACGAGAAATTTAAATCGCGTCACTTAAAATTTAAGGGTTGCATTAATTTTCGAAGAACCGCCTTCAAATTATGACATAACGTGATCGGCTTCAATGTGGCAAAAATAGTTTTTTGTTGTCTTGACTAAATTTCACAAAATTAATTTTTTTTTACATCAAAACGTAAAATTACACAGTTGTGTTAAATAAATTACGTATGTTGGTCAGAAAATGCTCATTCCTCGAAAACGGGCAGTTCAATTTTAATGGGGTTGTGACAAATCGAAAAAGGACCAAATTTGAGCAAACACGTGTCTCTGCGATTTTTTATAAAATAATTTTTGATTGTTTTGTGAGCGCTCAAACCTCGGCCGTTGAAACTCGCCCTTTAAAATTCGCCACCGGGTCATTTTTCACGGAAACTCGACGAACTGTGGCAAGCCCATACAAAATTTACCATGTTTTAATTTGGCGAAAACCGCATTCATTTATCTCTGTTAGTTTTTCCAAAATTTGATTTTTTCGAAGTCGCAACGAACGACCGCAAAGCTGCCCCGTAAAAACTAGGCGTGTTCACAAAATCTTTATTTCTCGAAAACGGGTGCCTAAATTTCAATGCGGTTTTCACCATTGGATAGGGGACTAAATTTAAGCCAACAGGTGTCTCGGCGATTTTTTTTTTAAAAATTATTAATTTTTTAATGAGCGCGCAAAAATCGATATCATAACTTAATTATTAAAAAGCTGCCGTTCGGCCATCTTTCGAGAAAAGTTCTTCAAATTTTAGGATCTCGTACAGAATTTAATATATTTCGATGTGTGCAGGACCGTATTCGATTATCCTTCTTCGTTTTTGCTAAAAATATTTTAGCTGATAAATATTACAAATTTTCGCCCATCCAAAAAGCGCTAAATTTGGACCAATCGGCGTCTGGACGATTACAAAAAAAGACGATCGAGTGCATCTTTAATTGACGTCGCCGAGGACAGTTTCGCGCGCTTCCGCGTCCTTTTTCTTCCATTTTGCGCACCTATCTATCAGTCGGGATCGAGGACAACGCCGAGATCCTGCAATGTATCAAAGCGCAGGCGACAGGAATAGGTCCCTCAGCTCAACCCATCGTTCACAACACCGCATATTAGTCATTGGGGAACAATACCAAACAAACATGGGAACCACCGACGAAACAACAACCATATGTTTCATAATTTGACGTTGCAACCTTTCCGACCGACTGCATTAATTTCCAAAGCTAAACTTTTCAAAACCGATCGGTCCCCCGATTTGTCTTATTCGAGGGTCGCTTTGATTCGTAATCGAATTTCCGTTTCGCGCGGCTATTTCGGGCAGGGTTGCCAGTCCTCCGGCTTTGGGCCGGAGCAAAACTAAGTTTTCTTTGGACTCCGGATTTTTGTGACGTTAAAAAAATTGTAGCGCCGTTATTTGTGGACGGATCTTTGGAAACTATAGAGATTCGGATTCGCCAGACTTTTTGGCTTCGGATAGGCCCAAAAAACCATAGGCGTGCTATTTGAAATTCTCGAGAAAAACGGGTTCGAAGCGTCCGACTTGTCACTTATTTTTTCTAAATTTCTATTTTGAAAAATCGTAGCTCGGTTATTTATGAACGGATTTTTAAAAGCTTTTCAGAACCTGAAAGCCCTATTATCGGAGCATAAGATCGGTCAAAAAAATCAACAGGGTCCATGTTAAGTCTGGCAGGAAAACGCCTTCGAAAACGCTGCTTTAGACAATTTAATTATTTTTCGATTTACATCCAAGCAATTAGTTTTCCATTTTACGAAATAACAATGTTGCTAACTGGAATATTGCATATCGTTACATTTGCGGAAGTTCCCCGGGCTTTATTCGATAAACGCATTTAATTGCATATCAGCGTGTTTTTGGTTTATGCGATAAGTCGAAAAATTTTGCCTGTGCACGTGCAATAACAACGCCTTTACATAACGTTGACTAATATTTTAGAAAATTATAGTTTTCTATGGTCCGTGGCCGTGAAAAGACGTGCAATATTTGTGCATTTATAATTATTTATTAACAGTGCTTCATCCTAACATTAATTAAAAAATAGCGTCGTGTGTAATCAAAAATGTGCGGGCCCTCCAAATAAATCAACGACCAACGTCGGATTTAAGGTTAGATCTTTTTCTCCTTGTCAATAAATCTCATTAAATAAATTTAAATTGTTGCTAATAATTATCTTGTTGTAAACAATTTCAAATATCGATTTAAATACGCTCTATTATACCTAAATTTGAATAAATTACTTTTAAAGAAAAATCAAAACTATAATCAAAAGTAAAATACACTTCGACCCACAAAAACGATCATAGCTTTCTCATTTTTCATCCGATCGTTGAAAACGATCCGGATTCGGAATTCTGGGACTTTTTTCCATAAGACGCGTGCAAAATTGGCATAGGGTGCAATGTTCATTTTTTGAGTAATTCAGGGTTGAAATTTTAGGTTCACAATTTTACGTTAAAAAAATTGTAGCGCCGTTACTTGTGGACGGATCTTTAAAAACTATACAGATTTAGATTCGCCGGACTTTTTGGCTTCGGATAGGTCCAAAAAACCATAGGGGTGCTATTTGAAATTTTTGAGAAAACGGGTTCGAAGGGTTCGATTTCTAATTCATTTTTTCGAAATTTCTAATTTGAAAAATCGTAGCTCGGTTATTTGTGAACGGATCTTTAAAAACTTTACAGATACTGAAAGCCCGTTTATCGGAGCGTAAGACCATCCAAAAAAATCAATAGGGCCCAATGTTAAGTCTGGGAGAAAAACGCGCTTGAAGCTTTCAAAATGTAAATTTTGATAAAATTTTTAATCTTCAAAATGCTGTAACTCCGCCGTCTTTGCGAATTTCGTCCAATCCTTTCATTGCGGAACGTTTCCAACCCTAATACGTCGGAATCCGGTCCTAACTCAAAACCCCAAAATCGGAAAAAACATGGATTAACCCCTTGCGTATTTTTGAGGAAAATAAATTTTAGGTAATGGATTTGCTTTAAATTTTTATGGGACGTTCCTATAGATTCCAAGCCGACATATCAGGGAGCCATTCTTCCCTGCTCCCCCTTCAACCCTTAAAATTTTCAAGAAAATTAAATAAATCAAAAAAATACACTTCGCCTCTCAAAAACGATCGTAGCGCCCTCATTTTCGATCCGATAGTTAAAAACACCCGGATGCAGAATTCTGAGACTTTTTACCATAAGATACGTGCAAAATTGGCATAGGGCGCAATGTTAATTTTTCGAGTAATTAAGGGTTGAAGTTTTTTAGATTCAAAGTTTACGTTCAAAAATTTGTAACGCCCTCATTTGTGAACGGAACTTTGAAAACTATACAGATTCGGATTCGCCAGACCTTTGGGCATCGGATAGGTCCAAAAAAACATAGGCGTGCGATTTAAAATTCTCGAGAAAAACGGGTTCGACCAGCCCGACGCGTAATTAATTTTTTTCTAAATTTCCATTTTGGAAAATCGTAGCTCAATTATTGTAAATATGGGGAGGACACCTTTACGGCATGAATTTGTATTAAATTCTTTTTTTTTCGACAATAAAAAAAATCAATACAATTTGTTTTATTATTTTTTAAATTGCTTCGGATGCTCACCAAACAATTTCGAATTGGCATTGTCGAATAAAATTCAGTAGTAATTTTTTACTGTGCCCAATTCTTTTAAAATTGAAAAAAAAATTAATAAATATACATTATGTCTTCTGCAATAAACCAATACCAACAATTTATCTCTATCTATGGCCACTAAGCAAGAAGTTTCACTTCCGGCGTGCGTCCACTCCACGCACGCCCTTTTCCTTTTACTATTCACCACATATTCGAATCAATATCTGCGGCCTTATTGGAAAAATCTCAAAGTTTGTGTCGGCAACCCTATTTTGGCGTCGCCCCCAACCTTTTCAATCGTAAAAAATTCCGTTTGCGAGCGCGCCGCACGACAAACGCAAATTTCTAAAATATTAATTGTGTGTAAAGAGCAGCTGAAGAAACGATTTATTCGTTTTTCGGCGGCGACGACGATTTTTTTGGGCGGCTTAATGGCGGCGGCCCCCATTAAATATTAATAACGTCAAAAGAAATAATAGCGAGTCTTAATTAGGGGAGA
Organism: Sinopyrophorus schimmeli; assembly: GCA_036325965.1. Classification (NCBI taxonomy): domain Eukaryota; kingdom Metazoa; phylum Arthropoda; class Insecta; order Coleoptera; family Elateridae; genus Sinopyrophorus; species Sinopyrophorus schimmeli. Next base: position 483,708 of record JARFIZ010000037.1, read on the forward strand.
CATAAATAAAGCGTCACTAATTTCGACGGTAGATTTCGTGACGAATTCGGGGCGGGGGCGGCGGGGGTGAGTGTGTGTGTGTTTGTAGTAGTCGTAGCGTGTAAATCGTTTGTTTAAGGGGGGGTTGAAAGGGGGCCTCGGATGGAATTTAAACCGAGAATCGTATATCAAACGCGACGTCGTCGCTCATCCTGAAAATAATGGTTAAACACATGATCAATCTCCATAGTTCCACCCCCAAATTTGCCATAGACGTACGTCTGAATTATTTAGAAGATACGCGCCGCCGGATCTGCCGAAGCAGTTAATTTTCCATTTACCTTTTAGGCCTATGTTTTGGGTAGCAGTTGCGTCGTCGACGACGCCGCCGCCGCCGCCGCCACCTTTTGCGATTTAATAATTCAGCGGCTTACGCGCCAGATAGGCCTTTATCATTACCCGAAAATTATGTAACCCTTTGGACCATTAAGCTTTTAGACCCGCACCGCCGACCCGCCGCCCCCAGTTATGGACTAGTTTTGATTGTAAATTTTGATTATCTCTAAAAACGTTTTAATTAAATTAACCAATCCGACTCGTCCTTTACCATTAAATATTGCACGTTCCCCTTATGCTTCAAGCCCTAAACAACAATAAACGGCCCCCCTTTAAATTTGGTTTATTGCGCGAAAATGCGCGCCTCCGAGTCGGTCGCGTTCACGTGTCGCCTACGCGCGTTCTTCGGGGCTTCCCCGTCGAGTTTTACGAGGCGGACGTTGTCCTTTTACGATCCTCGCAAGACTGATTTGTTCATGTGCGAATTTTTGGGCGGGCGAATTTTCGGAAAAACTGGTTGCATTTTGCTTTTTGCCCGCTACTGAAGAAAAAATCAATTTAATCAACCTCGACGAAAAATCGAATAGAACGGCTGTCAGGTGCGTTTACCTCTTGCGGCGCCACCTGGCGTAAGAAAATTTAATTTTTGAAGTTGTACTTCTTTCGGCGCGCGTTGAGAATACAATTTTGCACGAAAATGCGACAGTTGAAGGTAGCCGTCCGAGAAAGTCAGTTATTTATTGTGAATCGTGCTTAAAACCGAGTGTGCGCACGTTCGAGCTCAAAGTGGCACATTATGATCTCGGAAAAATTGGTATTTTACATTTTTTTAATGTAATTTCGCTTGAATTATTTTTAATTGAGGTTATACTTCTTTTGGCGCGCCGAGAGTAAAATTTTAGCAGGCAGTGAAAGTCTAAAAAATAATAAATATTAATTTTATGTTTGAAAAACGTATTTACCATAGCAATGAGTGGAAGGGAGCGAAAAGATACGGGAATCTCGTCGGTGCGAGTGAGAGGGAACGACTAAAATTGTGCAACTGATTTTTCGTCTAATTTACTGGCCTAAATTATTGTGAATCGTGCTTAAAACCGAGTGCGCACATTCGAGCTCAAAGTGGCACATTCCGATCTCGGGAAAATGAAGCGCGCCGCTCCGCGTCGCGCTTCATTTGCCTCCCTCGCTCGGAAATGTGCCACTTTTCGCTCGAATGCGCACATCTTCGTATTTTTTCAATTTATTTATATTAATTTTTGGATTTAAAAATATTTTTTCGAGATTAAATTGTACATTCGGCACAGCATTGTGATTTTTAATTAAAATTATTTACAAAGTAAATTAATAATTAAGAATCGTGCTTAAAACCGAGTGTGCACATTCGAGCTCAAAGTGGCACATTCCGATCTCGGGAAAATGAAGCGCGCCGCTCCGCGTCGCGCTTCATTTGCCTCCCTCGCTCGGAAATGTGCCACTTTTCGCTCGAATGCGCACATCTTCGTGTTTATTGAATTAATTTATATTAATTTTTGCACGTGGTTATATTTAATTTAGTTATGCCAAAGAAGTATGACTTCTAACGCGCGTACATACGTAAACGCACCGGCTTTTTTTATTTTTGAAATTTTGAATCTGATATTTTTTATTTGCAATTAGTTTTTTAATTAGAAAATGCTATTGGCTATTTAATTTTTAATTTCCTGAAAAACAAATTACTTTTTCGCTTAATAATTTTGATTAATAATAATTAATATATTATATTGATTAATTATTTATTAATTATTAGTAATTAATATTAATCTTTGAATATTTAATGTAATTTCTATTGAATAATTTTTAATTGAGGTTATACTTCTTTTGGCGCGCCGAGAGTAACATTTTAGCAGGCAATGGAATTCTAAAAAAGAATATTAATTATTGTGAATCACTCTTAGTTTAGTAAATATTAATTTTATGTTTGAAAAACGTATTTACCATAGCAATGAGTGGAAGGGAGCGAAAAGATACGGGAATCTCGTCGGTGCGAGTGAGAGGGAACGACTACAATTGTGCAACTGATTTTTCGTCTAATTTACTGGCCTAAATTATTGTGAATCGTGCTTAAAACCGAGTGTGCACATTCGAGCTCAAAGTGGCACATTCCGATCTCGGGAAAATGAAGCGCGCCGCTCCGCGTCGCGCTTCATTTGCCTCCCTCGCTCGGAAATGTGCCACTTTTCGCTCGAATGCGCACATCTTCGTGTTTATTCAATTAATTTATATTAATTTTGCACGTGGTTATATTTAATTTAGTTATTCCAAAGAAGTATGACTTCTAACGCGCGTACATACGTAAACGCACCGGCTCTTTTTTATTTTTGAAATTTTGAATCTGATATTTTTTAATTTGCAATTAGTTTTTTAATTAGAAAATGCTATTGGCTATTTAATTTTTGATTTCCTGAAAAACAAATTACTTTTTCGCTTAATAATTTTGATTAATAATAATTAATATATTATATTGAGTAATTATTTATTAATTATTAATAATTAATATTAATCTTTGAAAATTTAATGTAATTTCTATTGAATTATTTTTAATTGAGGTTATACTTCTTTTGGCGCCCCGAGAGTAACATTTTAGCAGGCAATGGAATTCTAAAAAAGAATATTAATTATTGTGAATCACTCTTAGTTTAATAAATATTAATTTTATATTTGAAAAACGTATTTACCATAGCAATGAGTGGAAGGGAGCGAGAAGATACGATAATCTTGTGAATGCAAGTGAGAGGGAACGATTAAAATAATTCAATTAATTTTTTGTATAATGTATTGGTCTGAATTATTGCGAATCATTAAGAAATTGCCGTGAAATTAATTTGTATTTCAATAAGAAGGCAAGAATGAAATTCTTGTTAGATTTTCTTACTATTCGGTATGGTAATTGACACGTGTCATTGGAATTTAGTAATCAATAATTTATAAGTTGAAGAAAAAGTTAAGTTTTTGTATTTTTATTAATAAAAGTCTCTTCTAATGCATAAATAAATATATGTTTTACTTAAACCAATATATTATTAGTTATTAAAATATATTTGTTATTATTTAACTGTCACAAAATACAATTTTGTGGATTTTATTTCATTTTATTTTCGGGGTATGGCAAACCCCACCTAGTATGGCATGTGACATTTAGTCACCTAGTATGCGAAGGGTTAAAGAAAATCCTACGGACACCTGTTGGCTTAAATTTGGTCCTTTTTCTATTGTTGAAAAGCGGGTTGAAATTGAACTATCCGTTTTCCGAGAAATTAACATTTTGTGACCAACGGACCTAATTAAATAGATTAAATTCTATTGATGTTGATATCGTCCATGTTAAAATATATACAGGGTGTTTATTTATAGTGCCACGAGCTTCTAATTCCTAAAATAATAGAAATTTCAAAAAAAGTTTCTTTAATTTATTCCACCTATGCATTGGCCTAAAATAATTTAAAATAAAATTATTTTTGATTACCATGCTGCTTCAATAAAGTTCCACGGGCTTATAATTTTAAAACAAAATAGAATTTCAAAAAAAGTACAAGTATAAATTAATTATATTGTTAAAATGTACAATATCTTTTAAATATTTTTGGAAAGCCCTCGACGAGCGCTATTCAATTATAAAACAAAAAAAAATTATTTCCGGTAAAACCGAAAGTAATATAAAATTTATATTTGTAACATTGCATAGGTCGAATAAATAAAAGAAACTTTTATACTTGCACTTTTTTTGAAATTGTTATTATTTGAGGAATTGGGAGCTCCTGGCACTTTAAACAAAACACCCTGTATGTAGGTTAGTTATTTGTTATTTGGATGATAAACGGTTAGACATTAAACTCTCGGAAGTCGTTTGCATACGGAGATATTGGCCTTAAAACTTGCCTGAGGAAGGCGAAACACTAACGACGAAACGTTGCAGCTTTTGGGAATTAAATCTCCAACGTTTTTACGTCCAAGTACCACATTACTAACTATACATGTTAAATTGTATATGTAGTCTTGAAATTAGAAGCAGTTGCCTTAAAAAATAGCTAATTGACGAATTTTAAATGACGGCTTTTTTAAATTGCTTTTTGTGCGTTGAGAAAAAAATGAAAAAACATTTAAAAAAAAATTCGCCGAGACACCTATTGGCTTAAATTTAGTCCTTTTTCGAGTGGTGAAGACCGCATTAAAATTATAGTACCCGTTTTTGAGAAATAAACATTTTGTGATAAACATACGTCATTTGTGTAAAACAACTTTGTCGTCCTTGCTTCAAATTTAAAAAAATAATAATTTTGGAAAAACTAATAAATATAACGATATGCGGTTTTCGTTAAATTAAAATAGATTAAATTCCGTATGTTATCCTAAAATTAGAAGTAGTTTGTTTACATAATGGCTGGGCGACGAATTTTTAAATGACAATTTACTACATTGTTCTTTTCGCGCTTATCGAAAACTTAAAAATCGTTTTAAAAAAAATCGCCGAGACACCTATTGGCTTAAATTTGGTCCTTTTTCGATTTTTGAAAACCGCATTCAAATTAAACTATCCGTTTTTGAAAAATAGGCATTTTGTGACCAACATACCACGTAATTTTTATAACGCTTCTTTGTCGTCTTTCGTTCAGACTTCGAAAAATATTTATTTTGGAAAAACTAATAAATATAATAAAATGCGATTTTCCCTATATTAAAATCTATTAAATTCTTTACGTTATCCTACAATTTGAAATTGTTTCTTTAAAAAATAGCCCAACAACGATTTTTAAATGACGATTTTCTACGCTGTTCTTTGCGCGCTTATGGAAAACGTAATAATTGTTTTTAAAAAAAATCGCCGAGACACCTATTGCCTTAAATTTAGTCTTTTTTCGATTGTTAAAAACCGCATTTAAATTGAACGACCCGTTTTCGAGAAATAAATATTTTGTGAGCGACGTACGTAAATTTCGAAAACGACGTAGTCCTTCTTTGTCCCGCCTTCGAAAAAAAATTATTTCGGAAAAATTAATAACTATAATAAAATGCGGTTTTCACTAAATTAAAATATACGAAATTCTTTGTGTTATTCTACAATTTAAAACGGATTAATTAAAAAATATTTTAACAACGAATTTCAAAAAATAACTCGACGGAAAATTTTAAAAGTAAACATTTTCGACATCAATCTTTTTACTAAAATAAATCACTTTGATCTTATTCTCTGATTAATGTTTGTAAACGAGCAACTAATTATAAGGGGGTCAGGGGAGAAAGGTTGCTAACCACAGCCCCCTCTCTTCAAAATTAATTAACTTATACTTTTTAACTATTAATATTTTATTGAGAAAACAATTTTTTTCTTTTTTATTTCAGACGGGTCCATTTCCATTCGTTTTTCCATTCTTCGTAACGGTGAGTGCAATTTATTAATGTTTTAAAATTGCGTCGGGGGGCCTCAACCTTCGATTTGTTTTTAAATCGACTTAAAAACGCATAAATGAAATCTGAAAATCTTCCACCGCAATTTTTCCACAATTATCAACAATTATCGACCCAAAAATGCCCCCCCTTTAAAAATTAATTTCGAAACAAACATTACACGGAACCAGAAACACGTCATTGGGGCAAAAACCCACGCTACGAACATTAAAAAATAAATCGGAAAATTTCAAAACACCATTCGCTCGCCCCCCGCCCCTTCAAAAAAATTACTCCGTCGACGTCAAAGCGCTTTTTATCGGTTTGATAATTTTTGTCGTACGAACCAAAAACTCATAAATCGCGACGCAGAGTCCTTCGTACGAATTTTGGGCAACCTCCAAATTAATTCTGAAAAAGCGAAAAAGAAGTAATTCTTGGCATCCTTCGCGCGGCATCTTCGTAACGAAAAAAATTAACAACATCGATGAGGTCACAACGTAAATTGGAATAAATCAAAATTAATCGTCGGAATAAGTGGCACGATTCGTCGTCGGTGCCTTCGCACGTCTCCCCCCTTGGTACAACACACTTTCGAAATTGTTAAAGTGAAAAAAAAAATAAACGGGCAAAAATAAATATTTTAATGCCAGGTTGTCTCGTAATAGGCACTTTCTTTTCGTACGGGCACGATTTCCTTACGGATTCATTCATGATCCAAAAATAGACCCCCCCACACTATCCGTAATAAATTTTCGCATAATTTTAAAAATATGCCTTTATACGATCCGGATCGAGAAAAAGTAAGACGAGGACGGCGGAATGCGAGAGAAGGACGTCGAGGCTAAAAATACTGTTAATGATATGGTGCACTAACCCGAGCCCGATGGAAGTAAATATTGTCCCCCCGTGCCGCAAATCGGGGCCCCGCGCGGCCCCCCTCGCACGACAAAACCATTTTCGAGCAAACGGGCCGCTTTCGACGAGCATCCCCAAAAAATTCGGCCTCGGCCCAAAAATCGATGGGCAAATCGAAACGGGAGCGGTGCTCAAAAGTTACTTCCGCACCTTTCTAGATAAATGATATTCGCGGCGTGCAACAGATGTGTAAAAGCCCCCTCTAGTTTATTTTAAGAATCGTACGATATATTTTCGACCAATGGCAAAATAGAATTGGTGGGCTCGACCGGGTCCCCGTGCGCCCCCCCGCGTCGACGTCACTGCCAAGGCCTTCACCTTACTTTACCTGTTGTAATCGAATGAATGCATTCCGTTGTTAATTCGTCGGGCTTAATTTTAATGGGCCCCGTTCCCCGACCGTTTATTTGGGCGAAAAAAAATTATGCAATCGCTCTCTGTGACGTCACGACGATTTTGAGCTTTTTCGCAGCGCACCTTTCGACCTCGATTTTTGGGAATCGGTTCCGGAGAAAAATGTAGGTCCCTTTGGAAGTCAAACGTGGTCCGTTTTTTTGGCGGGAAAAAATGGGTTTTGGTATGGGTTTTTTCCACAAGGATTTTCTGAAAGTCGCGCGTCCTTGTTTGAAATTATTTTTAATTGCGTTCAATGATTTCGATCGATTTGCACTTTGGCGTTTGCTGTTCGTTTTTTGGCTTTTGGTTTTTGGGGAGGGGCGCGCGGGCTTTTTTACGAAAACCAGCTGAGCTGGTCGAATTTTAATAATCGTAAGTCGAGAGGTCGATATTCAATTTGTGTTCGAGTGTTTGTCAATTAGAGTCCCATATTGTTTTACCCTTTTATAATCCAATTTTGACAATGAGCGTTTTGTGAATCAAAAAAAAAATACTTGCATTGTTTTTTCGCGTGGAGTTACGTTCGACGGCTCGTAATAACATCGGTTCGCTTTGTTTGCTATTAATTTTACTGTTTGTTTCTGGAAAGAATAAGATAGAAAAAAAAATGGAAGGACAAGTAGCGCTGGAGGGAACCCAATTTAATAACGATAATAATAAAAAAATTATTCAATGTCTTATTTTTACGTCAATAGATTTTTTTTCGGATATGTATTTGATTATAGTTTTTCCCGCAACTCCTGAGAGAAAAAATAAAAAAAACATTTCTGTTTCGAAATTAAAGTTTTTTTTTGGGGAGACGAACGAGGTATTCCAACGTAACGCATCAAAATAAATAATTTGGCGTTGTTCGAAGTCCGAAAATTTTATATACAAATTTTTTGTTAGGATTATAAAAAAGAAAAATGTAACAAGTTATTAATTTTTAAAAAAGAATTTTTATGAGCAAAAAGAATTCGTGTCTTTTTTTTTCAAATCGTCTTTTATGCTTTAATTGTACTTATTTTAAGTCGCAAAGTTAAAGGAGTCTTTTCTCTCAATTTTTTCGAAATTTTCGAATGTGAAACTATGCGTTTTCTATTTTTATTTAATGAGAGAAACTGTTTGGATTTCGAATGTGAAAAGTTTTTAAAAATATTTTTACAAACAAACGCGATGAATCTTTAAAGCATAGCTGTAAAAAATCTTATTTATTGTTACAATGCATTAAACTTTAGTTGCTTATTATTTTAATGAGTTCTGTATCTATTTTTTCTTACTCATTTTTTTTTAATGAGCAATTTATTCATTTTTTATTGTTCATTTCTCATTTTTATTTTTAATAAGTAATGGAACTATTTTTCACTACTCATTTTTTGTATTTTAATGAGGAATGCGTTAACCCTCAATACCCATTTTTTATGAGTAATGAATTGTACCTTATTAGTCATTAATTTTTTAATGAGCAGTGAGATATTTTTCATTAACAATTTTTTTGTTGATGATCAATGCATCAAAAATCTATTACCATTTCAAAAACGGCATTATTTTACATTATGATTTTTGCAACTCTGTTTTAAGATTTAATTTTGCGTAAAAAAAAATACTTTGAAACGCAAGTGCGTTTAAAAAAAAACAACATGGGGCCTATATGCGAATTCAAAACCTATCTTATGGAAAAAAAATAGCGGTGCTTTTGAATCTTTTATTTTCTTCGAAATTTTTTCAAAATTAACAGAGGTATAAAACGTTTCGAGCCAATAAAACATAATCTTTCAAAAACGAGCACTTTCTAACAAAGTTCTTAATTAAAAGAGCTTACTTTTGACGGACGAGGTACAAATTTAACGAAAAAAAGTAAAAAACGCTCAAACCACAACAATTTGAAGATAATTAAGCTCTTCAGTAGTTAAAAACACAAAATTAAATCCTTTAATTCCGAGCGCGAGCTTTGTTGACACGATTTTATCACTAATTGCGACAATTAATCGTCCGAAATGTCTTTGTAAGCGCTTAAAACTGAGAAAAAAGCATTCGAAATTTTATTAAAAGTAGTAAATTGATTCCCCTTTTTTTTTAAATTAATTTTTTTTTCGAATTTTTCCTAGTCATCGACGATTTTCAACTAAACGCATCGTTGGCAGAATTAATTCTATTTCGAAATAGTTTTCTAATGAAAATCGACTTTCGCGCCTCAAAATCGTAAGATTTATTTCGAAGAAAGGCGCGCGTGGGATTAAGTTTTCATATTTTTGATCCCCGAAAGAAAATCGAAAAACGACTCGTATTTGCTTTCGGTATTTTCCAAACACAATTCCGAGATACGCGCGCGGCAGAGACATTCGCAAAATAAACCTAAAAGAAAATTGTTTATTGAAATTTTCGCGAGTATGCGAAGAAATCAGAATAAAGCGAAAAGCGTAAACGAAAAACCGGGTATTATTTTGACTGATAGAGGGTGTTAGTTTGTGGAGGAGCGCAAACCTACACACTTTTGAAAAGAATTTTTATTTGATAAACGACATGACACGTATTGCGGAATGGCGTGCATTTTCGCACAACGTGTGCATAAAATACGACAGGCATCCGCCGCGTATGCATTACAAAACTCAAAAATAAAATAACGCCAAAATTTACATAATAAACGGGCGCGATTTGTAAGAACCATTTTGCGCTTCCGCTTTCGTCCTTTTAATTTTTATGCGACGTTAACAAAGAAATCTATAGTTTGTTCACGTTAAGCATGTGCGACGTCAGAGTCATGACGACGATAACAAATTCTGTTTAATTACGTTGCTAGGCGACCTTTTCCCGTCCGATCAGATTTAACGCGAACGCAGTATGTTTATTTATTTTCGTCTCCATGGTTACGGCTTCGATGCACATATCCATAACAGCGCGTAATTATAAATGATGTCCTCGCTCGGAGGTACAAAACGTTTCGGCTCTCGTTCCGCGTTTTATATCTTATTTATTTATAAACACGCGCGGAGAGTAAATAAACAAATTAAAGCGTTACGTAAGCGTTGCACTTTCGGAATAAATTTGGAGGGCTCGCCGCCGCAGCGCGCACAAAGAGAAAAATTAAAAAGCGTCACTTGTTTATATCGAACGAAGCCAATTCGAGATTGACGTTGATGTTTTTGGAAATTCTAAATCAACATGTTTGTCGGGTATCATTTTTTTTGGGCATTCGCAACAATTTTGGCGTGCGTTTGTGCGATTTTCTATTTTTAGTATTCTTTAATCGAGCTAACGAGATTTTTTTCGCGATCGAAGATTTTTCGATTTTGAATTATTGAGTGGAGCTTCGATTGTTGCTATTGTTAGTTTATAGATTGATAGTCTTGTAAGTGTGTACATCGCTTTTTACGTCTAATTCTGATAAAATAATCGGTCGCTTAATTGTTTTAATTATGAATTTTTTTATTGGCAAGGTTATTTTTATAACATCGAGTGCACTTAAAACGAACATACAATCATTATCAATAATAATTATATTGTTGCTTTAATGGCCAATTAAAAATTACAAATGTCCGTTTCAAAAAATTTGTTTTTGAATTTTAGCTCATTAAAAATACTTATCAGAAACCTCTTCGATGCTATTTTCGAAAATTGTGACTTGACGTCGCGCTTCATATGATATATGGGTCGTTGAGTGTTACTATAGCAACCAAAAAATTTTTTACCGCCTTTTTAAACGTCATTTTATAACGTCTTATTTTTTTAATTTTGTCAAATGGGTGGTACGGCTTTAAAATAAAATAAAAAGACCCCTAAAAAGGTAAAAAAACGGTTTTACTTTGAGTCTAAAACTAAGCAAATTTCTTAATTTTTTTTATGGGCAACCGGCGTAGTTATAAGGGCCAAATTTTTTTTATTGCCTTTTTAAATATTATTCTATATGGTATGATTTTTGCTAGTTCCTTAAATGGGTGGAAGAGTTTAAAAAACAATGAAATATGTCTTAAATTGTAAGATATCAAAGTTACATGTAACTTAAGCGATTTCTCAATTTTTTTTATCGACATTCGGCTCAGCCACAACAACCAAATTTTTACCATTCATTAATTATATATTTTTCTATAACGTGTGCTTTTTTTAGGTTTGTTATGTAATTGGAAGCGGCTTTAAAAAAATAAACTACGTCTTAAAATGTAATCAATCAAAATTTCAAAACTAGGCGGCCGATTTCTTTTATTTAATCAGCAACCGGCTCAGTCATAAAAGTCAAAATTTTTTAATTGCTTTGTTAAATATTATTTTATACAGTGTGATTTTTTTTTAAATTCCGTCAATGGGGAGAAGAGTTTAAAAAAAATAAAAAATGTTTTAAATTGTAAGAAATCAAAGTTACATGTAACTTAAGCGTTTTCTCAATTTTTTTTATCGAAATTCGGCTCAGCCACATTGACCAAACTTTTGTCATTCATTAATTATATATTTTTCCATAAGGTGTGCTTTTTTTAGGTTTGTTATGTAATTGGAAGCGGTTTTAAAAAAATAAACTACATCTTAAAATATAATTAATTAAAATTTCAAAACTGGGCGGCCGATTTCTTTTTTTTAATCGGCATCCGACTCAGTCATAAAAGCCAAAATTTTTCAATTGCTTTGTTAAATATTATTTTATACAGTGTGATTTTTTTAATTTCGTCCATGGGCAGAAGAGTTTAAAAAAAATAAAAAACGTCTTAAAATGTAAGAAATCAAAATTACATCTTTAAGCTTCAAACTTAACCGATTTCTCAATTTTTTTTAATGGCATTCGGCTCAGCCACATCGACCAAACTTTTGCCATATGTTAACTAAATATTTTTGTGTATAGCATGATTTTTTTATATTTGTCATGTAACTCAAAATGGTTTAAAAAAATAAAATACGTCTTAAAATGTACGAAAACGATTTTAATTTCGTAAAAAGCACAAGTCTGAAACTAAACGAATTTCTTATTTTTTTTTATCAGCATCCAGCTCAATCACAAGGGCCAAAATTTTTATCGCGCTTCTTTAACTATTATTTTATATAGTGTTTTTTTTTAGGTTTGTCACATGCGTGGAAATGGCTTAAAAAAAATAAACCACATCTTAAAATGTAACCAATCAAAATTTTAAAACTAAGCCGACTCCTTATTTTTTTTTAAGAGCATCAAAATTTTTTCCATCGATTATTTAAATGTTATTTTATGATGTATGATTTTACGAAATTTGTCAAACGCTTAAAAAAATTAAACGTAACTAAACGCAATAAATGTTACTATAGCAACATAGCTTTTTTGCAACTTGCATTAAATTAAACAATTACGATTTGGTACCCAAAAAATAATAACAAATATTTCCATTGTTCTCTACAAAAAAATAAATAATAATAATAACTTTTTTCGAAAATCATCAGAATGGGGGGGAGTATTTGCTTTTGCATTAAACGAGGCGGGGTTGAAGATGCTTTGACGACGATTAATACGAGTTCCTTTTTCCCCTGCCTTCGAGCAATTAATTGATGTAGCTTTCCTTTCCAATCCATCGTTTTGTCTTATTTAATCTTTCCTTCTCGCGCGCACGTACCGACAACGAAATTTCTTTCGAACATTTTTAAGAGCGCGCGCCCCCCGAAGTTTCGCGGTCCCATTTGCGTCGCGTTAAAAATTAAGTAATCGCCACTGACGTGAGCTAATTTTATGAAGGAAAAAAAATGTACTGGAATTAAACTACCGCAAGCCTATAATTAGTGGGCGAGCGTCATAGATTAATGACTTTTAAGTTTCTTGTTTACAACCGACCGGGACGACGTGTCAATCATAATTCTGTTGAAAAAGTTCGTTATTTCGAATTGGGACTTAATTTATTGATTAGATCTTATTTATAGATTAATTGGCCTCCGTTTATTGCTATTGTTTAAACACGCGATGCTGATATCTGATGTTTTCATATTGGGCAGCATCTCGATGATCTATTTCCTATATTTATTAAGTCCCATCAATTGATAATAACGCCACAAATACTCCAATTAGTTATCATTTTAATTGCATTTTGCGGATTGCCTTGCGAAACGCACTTCATCCGCTTAAGGGTTTCAATTAAAAAAATTATCAATCTCGAAAGGGTTTCCCTTTTGAAATCGTTCAAATTTTTTGCAAGCCCCCCTTCGATAACATATTTAACAAATAATGTCTCAGAGTGGGGCGAAATAGATTTCGAAACCGTTTAAACTCAAAAACATAGAAAAATTATTTTATAAGCATTTCCAGTAGCGCGTTTTTTTCTAAGCGCTTCTAACCAAATTTTGGCGTTTAAAAAATGTAGATTTTATTTAATAATTACTTAGGAGTCCATGGAAAAATTTTGGGCGCAATGACTAAATTGGTTGCTGAAAAAAAAAATTGAGAAATTAGCTTGGTTTCGAACCTTTTACATTTTAAGATGAATTTTATTTTTTTTCGAACACCTTCCATTCGTTTCACAAAAATTAAAAAGTCGGGCAATATAAAAAAAATTCAAAAGCACGTGAAAGAAATTTGGTTACCATACCATGACCGAAAGGTCCCCCAATATAATCAAAAATATCGTTCTAATTACTTTTTACATTTTCGGATTTCTTTTTGGTGCCTTCAACTAAATTTAAAACTTTCAAAAATTTAGACCTTATTCAATGTAATCCCAGAAGGCCATACAAAAATTTTGGTCCTAATAATTAAACGAAAAACACACAATTTACAATTTAAGACAAACTTTATTTTATTTTAATATCTTCCACTAATTTTACAAAAAAATTAAGAACCAGGTATTATAAAACAATTTTCACAGGGTGCGTAAAAAATTTGGCTACCATATCACTACTGGATGACCCCCAAAATAACCAGAAATACCATTCTAATTATTATTTTACATTTTTGGATTTTTTTAAGTGCTTCAACTAAATTTAAAATTTTCAAAAATTTAGATCTTATTCAATGTAATCCCAGAAGGCCATAAAAAATTTTGGTCCTAATAATTAAACGAAAAAACACACAATTTACAATTTAAGACAAACTTTATTTTATTTTATTATCTTCCACTAATTTTACAAAAAATTAAAAAAGCAGAGATTATAAAACAATATTCAGAGTGCACAAAAAAATTTTGGCTACTGGCTGACCCCCAAAATAACCAGAAATACCCTTCTAATTGTTTTTTACATTTTCGAATATTTTCTAATTGCTTTCAACTAAATTTAAAACTTTCAAAAATTTAGTTCTTTTTCAATGAAATTGTAACAATCCATACAAAAATTATGGTCCCAATACTTCAACTAAGTGACGAGAAAAAAATTAAAAAGTAGCTTTGTTCCAAACCTTTTTCTTCTCAGAAAAACACTGCGTTTACATTTTGAGACAAACTTTATTTTATTTTTATACCTCCGACCCATTTTACGAAAATCAAAAAATCAGACATTACCAAACAATATTCAATGACCCCCAAAAAATCCGAGCACCCTATCGCGTCTGAAAGACCCCCCAAAAAAATCAGAAAAATAATTCTGGCAACTTTTTACATTTCTCCACGAATTAATTTTTTTTAAGAGTCATCCACAAAATTTAGAATCTCTCCAAGTTAACATGTCATGTAACAATAGTGAGAGAGCTCATAAAAAAAAATAGATCACTCCCTTAAAATTCCAAAGCCCCCCAAAAAATTAAAGGAATAAATGTGTGCTATGGCCGAGCAAGTTGTTCCTTTTTTGAAGAAAAAAAAACAGTTCCACTTCGTGTTTTGGGCCATAATTGAAATGTAAGAGGAGAACACGAAATCCTCTTCCACAAGCAACTAGATTTATGCAATAATTCTAATCGAAGCCGTCAGACAATCTCAATTGCTATCTAAAGGGCTTGCTGTTAGGTAATAAACTTGCCCAAGTGCCACTTCTCGACAGATAGGGATCCGAGTAACCATATTCGAAAATTTTCCTTTCTTTCACAAAAATACAACGTAAATAATCGAATGCCAGACAGCGCTCGGTAAATATTTCTAAAGTCGATAGAGCAAGGTCGTCCCTCGGCAAGGGGGCCACCGAAAACTTCTTAACAATTTAAATAAATAAAAATCGAATTCATCGATAATCCGGGGAATAAAGGCGCAACGGTTCGTTGCGGGCTAAAATGAGTTAAAAAAACAAAAAAAAACGAAGGGGCGCAAAAATCGAGGCGGCAGCATTAGCATAATAATGCGTCGCCGTTCAATGGAAAACTTTTACTCGCAAAAATTCGCAATTAAAAATTTGATTTCGTTGTCAGCGAAGTGGCTACAAAGAGCAATCAGTTTCAAAAGCTTGCTCTTTCCCCTATAATTAAAATCTACCACTTGAAAAGTAACAAAAGCTCACGATCTAAACTGAAAAAGCTGCGGAAATAAAGCCTCCTGCTAAATCCTAATGAAGTTGTGCAAATTGAAAAATCCCATTGTATTTTTATGCTAAATCTACGATGCATTAAACTGTTTGGCGACAAAAGGGCCTTCTGTTTTCGAGATAATTTGTTTGCAAATTCACCTGCCTTTCGTTCGCGCTTTTGTCCCTCCCGTTTTTCTCTTTTTTCTATCGAAAGGGATTTACTTTTGTTCGATTGGCAAGGTTTTTTAGTTTCAAATTTTTTTTTTAAATGTAAAGAATGGGTTTTAATCAATTAAAAATGTACGATTTTGTTCGCCGCCGTTTTGTCATCTTTCCGCGTTCGCAGAACTTCCGGTCTTTATCGGCGAAAAAAGTTGAACCGAAGTTTTAGGTCATCGTCATTAGCAAAATTTTCGTAAAGATCGAAATAAATGGCGCTAGCTCAAGATTATATGGCGTATAATGACGTCACTTCCCGATCGAGCTTGAAAAATTATTGACGAGCTAATAAAAATGTGTGTGGTCGAGCGTTGTCATGGTAGAACAAAATATCTCTACGATTAGCCGACTCTGATCGTTTATCTTTGATTGTCTCCTCCAATTTTATCTGTTGTTGACAATAAACATCTGAATTGATGGTTCGTTTCCTTGGCAACGGCCCAAAATACACAACACCTTTATAATCGCCCCCCAAATTAAAATCATGTGTTAATTTTAGGGCAATCCGAAAAAAAATTATTTAAAATTCTTAAAAAAAATAAAACAGAAGTCCCCCTCCCCCCACGATTTTCTGCTAATTTATTTATCATTTACTTTCGACGAAAACAACTAAATTAATTAAACTACATTTAAAAAAACCCGTACAATATTAAAGATACAAAAAGAGGGGGAAAATCGCCCTCTGCGCGTAAATAAATTAAAAATCGACTCTTTAAATAATACATAAATAAATAAATAACTCGACAAACGTTTAAGTCAAGATAAGAGAAAAGCCGCTAAAGAATGCAAAGCCTCCTAAATAATTCGAAAGACATTAAATCAATACAACACTTGTTACGTTAAATAATTTACAAACATTTGTCGATTCGATACGCCGAAATTATCTAAGCCCGCACACGGGGGGGCGCTCGCGTTTAATTTAATTCGGGCCCGATTAAATCGAGGCGGTCCGTCGATAATTTTGCCAAAAAAAACCGGGAAAAATTAAGCGGGCGAAGACGAACGTGGAGAAACGGCCTCGGATACGACTCTCCCCCGGCCGTCCCCCCGCGGCCGTCTTTAAAAAATAGCCGGGCGAGCTGTTCGAGAAGGTCCATCATTAATAACACGTTCAGAAACGTTTCCGAACTAAACGCAAACCGTCAGACAAACGTCATATACGGTTTATTTTTTTCTCGATCTAACGCTGAATGATGTATAAGGTTGTCTTTCTAATTTTAAACATAATAACACCCTTCGACTCGTCCCCATAAATAAACCTAACGGCCGACGTTTCTTCAAACTGAATTTTTTTCGTTCGAAAGGGGAAAACGTTTTGCGCGTCGAATTTTATTAGGTTGGCAAGAAAGTAATTTAGCTTTTCGCAAAGCGATGGCGTTGCAATTATTTTGAAGGGTTTGCGATGTGCGTCTCGAAATCATCACCGGTGATGAAAAATGGGTTGTACGATAATCTCGTAAGTGTGAGTGAGAAGGAACGATTTTAACTAATTTTTTGTCTATTTATATTGTTAATCGTGCTTAAAACCGAGTGCGCACATTCGAGCTCAAAGTGGCACATTCCGATCTCGGGAAAATGAAGCGCGCCGCTCCGCGTCGCGCTTCATTTGCCTCCCTCGCTCGGAAATGTGCCACTTTTCGCTCGAATGCGCACATCCTCGTATTTTTTCAATTTATTTATATTAATTTTTGGATTTAAAAATATTTTTTCGAGATTAAATTGTACATTCGGCACAGCATTGTAATTTTTAATTAAAATTATTTACAAAGTAAATTAATAATTGTGAATCGTGCTTAAAACCGAGTGTGCACATTCGAGCTCAAAGTGGCACATTCCGATCTCGGAATGAAGCGCGCCGCTCCGCGTCGCGCTTCATTTGCCTCCCTCGCTCGGAAATGTGCCACTTTTCGCTCGAATGCGCACATCTTCGTATTTTTTGAATTTATTTATATTAATTTTTGGATTTAAAAATATTTTTTCGAGATTAAATTGTACATTCGGCACAGCATTGTAATTTTTAATTAAAATTATTTACAAAGTAAATTAATAATTGTGAATCGTGCTTAAAATCGAGTGTGCACATTCGAGCTCAAAGTGGCACATTCCGATCTCGGGAAAATGAAGCGCGCCGCTCCGCGTCGCGCTTCATTTGCCTCCCTCGCTCGGAAATGTGCCACTTTTCGCTCGAATGCGCACATCTTCGCACTTATTAGATTGATCTAGTTTACCTTTTGTTATTTCCCATTAAAAATTTCAATGTAGTTTAGTGAATATCGATTTTATGTTTGAAAACGTATTTTTACCATAGCAATGAGTGGGAGCGAGCGAAAAGATAAGATAATCTCGTAAGTGTGAGTGAGAGGGAACGATTTTAACTAATTTTTTGTCTTATTATATTGTTAATCGTGTTTACAACGGTTTTAAGCATAATTCAGAAATAATTGATTTACTTTTTTAGACGGCTAAACTCCACTTCCGTTGCCTGCTAATATATTACTCTCAATGGTCAAAAAGGAGTAGGGGAACCTGTTGTACGTTGGCCCTTTTTTCACTTTTAATTTTTTTTAAATTGTATATGTAATAATTTGTCGATAAAATGAATTGCATCGTAGTGGGGCACTAATGAGGTATTCATCATAAAATATTTGAAGGCATTGCCAACCGTTTACTCAAATTGCTATAAGATTTAAAATTAGTGGATCTATGGCCTAGGTACAACAGAGGTGATGTACCCTGGTTCTATTCGCATTAAGCAAAATAAAAGCCATTGTTCTATGAAAGCTATATACCAGGGGTGGCCAAGCTCCTTGATTGTCCGAGCCATTTTTCAAAATTTGAAATTTTTCGCGAGCCGCAATTAAATACGTATTTAAAAGATATGCAAAAAAGGTATTAAAAAAAATTTCTAGAAAAATTCTATTTATTGAAAACAGATAAATAAATTTATAAAATATGTGTATTGAATTTAAATATTAATAATTAAACACATTTATTTTACTTGATAATTCTTTAAAATTTCGAGAGCCACAAATAATCTTTCAAAGAACCGCAGGTTGGCATCCCCTGCTATGTACAATACTGTGAAGAAGTAAATAGAAATTACAAATCCAGTTAGAAAAACGATAATAAAAAAATAATTTAAAAATATTAAAAATATATTCTTATTATATATTGATGGGTTAACAATAAATATTAAACATATTACACTAGTAATTTAAACAAATTATTAAACCATTATTGCAAAAATTAAATATAAAGTTTAAGTGCTGCTTGAACAGGTGTGAAAAAGTTTTTGGAAATCTACGTTGTTCTCTTCTAAAATTCTATAAAAATTAGTAAATAATTTTTAAAAATTTAGCAAAATTTTACCTAATGCTTAGTGCGATATCCCTTATGTTTAATTACATCCCTTAATCGCTTTAATATGGATTTTTTCCAATTTTATAGTAATAAAATTAGATATTTTATTTCATTCTTTCTCTATAAATTTTAAAATTTAAATTGGCCCGTTGATTAAAAACGTTGCTCGCCCCTGGTGTAGACATATAATAAACAAATTTCACTACAATAAACACACTTTGTGTACTCTTTTGCTAATTTAATTGTTCTAGGAAGCATTTTTAAAAACTTATTCACAGTATCAGCACTGTGAATAAATAAATAGAAATTACAAATGCATTTAGAAAAACGCAAATAATAAAACAATTTCCAAATTCAAAATAAATGTTTTTAGATTTTATTTCTGTAACAGGTTTAGTTATAGTTTAATCAAAATAAATAAATTATGTAGACGAATATTTTATCTAACGTATAATAAACAAATTTCAATACTATAAATTCCCTTTATACATTATTTTATTATTCTAAGAAGCATTTCCAACGACTAATTCACAGTACTGTATGTTGTTTTACTTGAATACACTACTAATTTCGTTTTAAATCCAAAAAGGAATTTAATCAAATTCGATAAATACGAGGATGCGCGCGTTCGAGCGAAAAGTGGCACATTTGCGAGCGAGGGAGGCAAATGAAGCGCGACGCGGAGCGGCGCGCTTCATTTTCCCGAGATCGGAAATGTGCCACTTTGAGCTCGAATGTGCGCACTCGGTTTTAAGCACGATTCACAATCATTTAAGCCAGTAAATTAGACGAAAAATCGGTTGTACAATTTTAGTCGTTCCCTCTCACTCGCACCGACGAAATTGCCGTATCTTTTCGCTCCCTTCCACTCATTTGATATGGTAAAAACGTTTTTCGAACGTAAAATTTATATTGACTAGGTTTAATTGATTTTTTTCATTTGTAATAGCGAAGAATAAAGCAGAAAATTAATAAATACGAGGATGCGCGCATTCGAGCGAAAAGTGGCACATTTGCGAGCGTGGGAGGCAAATGAAGCGCGACGCGGAGCGGCGCGCTTCATTTTCCCGAGATCGGAAATGTGCCACTTTGAGCTCGAATGTGCGCACTCGGTTTTAAGCACGATTCACAATCATTTAAGCCAGTAAATTAGACGAAAAATCGGTTGTACAATTTTAGTCGTTCCCTCTCACTCGCACCGACGAAATTGCCGTATCTTTTCGCTCCCTTCCACTCATTTGATATGGTAAAACGTTTTTCGAACGTAAAATTTATATTGACTAGGTTTAATTGATTTTTTTCATTTGTAATAGCGAAGAATAAAGCAGAAAAATTAATAAATACGAGGATGCGCGCATTCGAGCGAAAAGTGGCACATTTGCGAGCGAGGGAGGCAAATGAAGCGCGACGCGGAGCGGCGCGCTTCATTTTCCCGAGATCGGAAATGTGCCACTTTGAGCTCGAATGTGCGCACTCGGTTTTAAGCACGATTCACAATCATTTAAGCCAGTAAATTAGACGAAAAATCGGTTGTACAATTTTAGTCGTTCCCTCTCACTCGCACCGACGAAATTGCCGTATCTTTTCGCTCCCTTCCACTCATTTGATATGGTAAAAACGTTTTTCGAACGTAAAATTTATATTGACTAGGTTTAATTGATTTTTTTCATTTGTAATAGCGAAGAATAAAGCAGAAAAATTAATAAATACGAGGATGCGCGCATTCGAGCGAAAAGTGGCACATTTGCGAGCGAGGGAGGCAAATGAAGCGCGACGCGGAGCGGCGCGCTTCATTTTCCCGAGATCGGAAATGTGCCACTTTGAGCTCGAATGTGCGCACTCGGTTTTAAGCACGATTCACGATAATTTTAGGCCAGTAAATTAGACGAAAAATCGGTTGTACAATTTTAGTCGTTCCCTCTCACTCGCACCGACGAAATTGCCGTATCTTTTCGCTCCCTTCCACTCATTTGCTATGGTAAAAACGTTTTTTGAACGTAAAATCAATATTGACTAAGTTTTCTTTAATTTTTTGATTTGTAATAACGAAGAATAAAGCAGAAAAATTAATAATACGACGATGCGCGCATTCGAGCGAAAAGTGGCACATTTGCGAGCGAGGGAGGCAAATGAAGCGCGACGCGGAGCGGCGCGCTTCATTTTCCCGAGATCGGAAATGTGCCACTTTGAGCTCGAATGTGCGCACTCGATTTTAAGCACGATTCACAATAATTTAGGCCAGTAAATTAGACGAAAAATCGGTTGTACAATTTTAGTCGTTCCCTCTCACTCGCACCGACGAAATTGCCGTATCTTTTCGCTCCCTTCCACTCATTTGCTATGGTAAAAACGTTTTTCAAACGTAAATTTAATATTGACTAAGTTTTCATTTAATTTTTTTATTTGTAATAGCAAAGAAGAAAGCAGAAAAATCTAATAAATACGAGGAGTGGCACATTTGCCTCCCTCGCTCGGAAATGTGCCACTTTGCGCTCGAATGCGCGCACTCGGTTTTAAGCGCCACAAGAAGTACAACTTCAAAAATTTAATTAGCAGAAATAAAAACTAAAAAACCCCAACATCTGAGACGACTCACTTATCATTCTCGCCCAAATCGAATTTTAATCGTGTAAAGTTTTAAAGCGAAAGCTTAAGTAATCAAAATTGACATCGTAAATTACAGTTTAACTTTACAGTATTAACGTAACTAATACCAGTAATTTAAAATGTCAGAATAACGATCATAACGTAGGATTGCGGCAGGAAGAATTTTGACCTCGGCAAGGTCTCTCGCGGAACACGGAACGCATTTCACGCAATTTCCCGCTTTCCTTCGTGCCAACGTCGGCCCAATCAATTCCTCCTACACCTGTCAATATTACTTTATCGATCACACAATTGCAATTCTCTTTCTCTTCGCTCTTTCGGCCGAAAGGGATCGAAAAGCCTTAAATATTTTTTTTTCGGCGTCGCGCAATTATTTCGACAAAGTTGCGTTCGAAGTAAAAAGTACGCTCGATTAATGTCGAAGACACGACACACACACACACAGACAGCTTTAATGTCCTTTAAATGGTCCGAATTAAAATTATCAAACTGGGTTATGCTCTTTAAAGTTTTATGTTGCTGCTTTACCTTAAAGACCTTGTTTTATGGGCGACGCTTCGACGTCTCCCAGACGTAAATATGAATTTTTGGGCAGTAATCTTCTTCGCTTTGCGCTCAAGAAAAATAAATGGCGTTCGTTTAATTTAATTAGTGCAAACGTCGTCGAAGCTCTTCATTTTAATTCGGGGCTAACGTTAATTTCGCGAAATTAAGACGAACAAACGGGTAAACATGTCGCTTTTCCGATTGACGGCCGTTAAATTACGCGAAAAATCGGTCGAACAATTTTTGATCGTTGCCTCTCGCTCGCACCGGCGCGATCGTCGTATCTTTTCGCTCACTTCCACTCATTTGCTATGGTAAATATGTTAGGGTGGGCGATAAAAATAAATTTTTGCCGACGCCCCAAAAAAGCCTTTCTTTTACTGAAAAAATACGGGGGGGATTTTGTTAAACGAAAATAACACGTGCCTCAAGACAATAAAGTTCATTTTTTGATAGAATCGTAGTTTTTTGTAAGTATCTCTTAAAGTATACAGATTTGAGAAAAAGTTATACAAACAATTTTGAAGGAAATTAAATTCTCTATCAAAAGGTCTATTCCATTTCCTTCATGAAATTCATATTTATGGAAATATTCTCAATAATAAATTCGTTAACTTCATTAGTCAACATTTTAAGACCCTCAAACGTCATTCTTTCTTAAATATATATAATTTCGTAAAACGATAATAAATTCTAATTGTTACAAATTTTTTTAATTTCAGAAGAAACGTTTGTAGGTCTTTAAATATTGACTATATGGAGTTAATGAATCTATTATTGCGAATATCTCCATAAATATGAATTTCATGAAGAAAATGAAAAACGCGTTTTTTATAGAGAATTGAATTTCCTACAAAATTGTTCCTATAACTTTTTCTCGAATCTGTATACTTTAAGAGATACTTACAAAAAACTACGATGTTATCAAAAAATGAAGTTATATTGTCTTGAGACACGTGTAATTTTCGTTAAAATTTTTTTTTTTAAATTCCCCCGTATTTTTTTGGGGCGTCGGAACAAATTTAATTTTTAACGACCGTCCTAAAATATATTTTGCGAACATAAAATCCCTATGTACCAAACTAAAATTAATTTAAATTGTTTTTATTCGTGAAAATTTATAGAATCTTCATTTTTGTAGACCGTGTAAAACAAGGATCGTGTAAATAGAGGCATGAGCGAATTTCATAAAATACTACCGCACATTTTTAAATAAAAAAAAACGTATTTTGGCTAAGCATTTTGTGTGCCCCCTTTTGCACCACTCTGCGACTTCCCAGAAGCCCCCCGCCCCACGTCCCCTAGCTTGGAAACCACTGGTTTGGCCACAACTCCAAAATTAAGCGAGATTACAACGTTTTTAGCGAACCAAGATATAATTTTTTTGTGTTGCGCTGGGGGAGCGCAAAATTATCTCGAAAACTACTGGGGGGATTTAAATAATTTTTAATATGTTTTTTAAGGGCCAAATATAAGGAGACCTTTTTGATTACGCCCGTCTAACCCGACGGACAATTTAAATTTCGACGATTTTTGAAATTGGGCTCGTCCCTGCAGTTTTTTTTTCCTAATTTAATTTTTTTGCGATCGAAAGCCTTTTGGTAATTTTTTTTATTTGAGCCCTCTGCCCTTCGAAAGTCACGCGAAGTCAAATTTTAAAGTTTTTCGAAATATCTCGGCGCTCGCCAGAGAAACGAATTTTTTTCTAATTCCGCAAAGAGAAAACGATTTCTTCGAATTCAAATTTACTCGGCGAACCGCAATAATTTTTTTTAGGCCTGTTGCAAGCCCAAACGCCCATAAAAAAACTAAATCCGTAAAGTTTTTAACGATATCGCGAAAAGCGTCGGGGGTTGCGACGAATAGAAATGTAAAATTAGGTGGTTTTTATTAAATTCCGCGCGAAACACCACAAAAATTTCCATTTCCGTTGGATCATCCATTTTTACAATTAAATAATTTAAATTAATACTAAAACAATTCGAAATTGATTAAAATTCCAAAAAAAAAAATTAATTATAGCAAAAATAATTCATATTGCAAAATCTGCTACGAGCCCTTCGATAAATAAAAATATGTTGGTTGCCGGGGTAACTCTGCGTTTATCGACCAATAGCGATCGCCTTTTACGGCGGCAAATTCGAAAACGAGCTCCGTTCGATTTCCCTTCTAAAATCAATTTTTCAACGCGAAATTAATAAAAAAAAATTGCAAAACTTCGAATTTTTTTTCCTTGCCAATCCTTCGGATCCGCGTAACGGTTGCATTAGTATGTAAATCCGTTTTTGCGACAGCTTTTAAAGAAAATCTGAATTATTAATTAACTTTTAAATTAAATTTCATTTATATATTTATAATTCTTAATACGTTTGGGATTTAGCAATGAACGTTGTAATAACAAAACGTTATTACTACGTGCTCGGCTTAATCGTAACACATTAAAAAGGAAGTGCGATTTATATTGAATGCAAATTTCCATTTTTTCGCTCCCCTTCCTCTCCTTCCTCGCTCTTTCGCTTCGATTTTTCCCAAGCACAAATCGAAAATTGTAATTGCAAATTTATTGACCTTAAAATAATCAATTTAAAATTATAAACTATAAATTATAAGTCGTAAACCGACGTACCCCGTGCCGCCCCCCAAATCCCCACGCGCGACGTTATTTTTTTCAAACGCGCCCGCAAAACCGGTCGGCCGCTTTAATTATCAACCCGAAAAAAACTCCAATTGCCCTATCAAATTAGGAAAATTTCACTCGCGTAACAATAAAAATTTCCCGCCGACCCCCAAACTTTAATAAAAATTAACGCCCCGTAACAACCCGGCCGCCTAAAATTAAGGCGCGCGCGTCCATCGCCTACTTCTGATTAAATTTTATGCGGCCTTTAAATTTTTTTGCGCAAAAATAAAAATAAAACCGGGAAAACTGCCAGCCTCCGTTTTTCCCGTCGTCGAAAATATAAAAATAACGCCTTCGAGCATTCGACGCCCTTTTTTTGAGATCGTCGTCGAAGCCGCCCGATTTTTTCTCGATTTTTACGAAATAAATTAAATTTCTTAAAATTAAAAAATGGAGAGGGGGGCTCGACTCACCTGTGATGATGAGTGCTGTAAATACAGTCAGACTGCGTTTTATTTGTTTGACCACGTTATACATACTAAGGAGAACTCGGGCGTTGTGCAGATTCCTCCAGAAAAAAAATAATAAAAATCACTCGGGGGGGGCACACGCGCTTATGCGGGCAAAGATTACGTGGAGCACGTGCGAGGTCGGAGAGATCGGCGGACGACTGTGCCTCAACGCGTTGCGGTAAAAACTGACATCGGACGACGATTTCGGCGAGCTGTTTGGTTTAAAACCTACGTGTCGACCACGTTGTTCTACGCCAGCGCACCTCAACATCCACCGGCCGTTTCCCCTACGGAGCACCTCCGCTCTTTCTCTTCGGCACGCGCGGCGCGCCTACGCGCGACAGAGACGGAGCGCCGGGCGGCCCCTTTCGGCTCCGGCCAATTTTTTACGAAAGATCACGCCACTGCCGTTGTATAATGGAGATACGATGCGAGGGGGGCCGACGGGGGGCTCCGGTGAAACGTCGACCGATTACGATTTGTGGAATTTCTGCTTGATATCGTTTTGCGAGAAACAATTGCCCGCTTCCGGTTTTCGTCATTTTTTAGCAATAGACACCTGTTCTTGTGTTTGGGGAAGTGGCGGGCCGGCCGTAGACGTACCGGTTATAAAACGAACGTTTTTAGGGAAAAGTTTGGGGTTTTCTGGTTTTCGGCGAGGATCGTCGCAATTAAAAAGTAAATATCGAAGGAATTTAATTTAAAAAACGAAGTTTTCGTTTTTTGTTCGCGTATTTTTTTGAATTTTATTAGCCGGAGCTTTCCGTCGGCGTACCGGGGGTAATGAGTTGTCGAAAATCTTTCGGAAAGATGTTTATATAAAGTGATGAGTCATTATTTGTTGTTGTTAATTTATTTAAATCGAGTGCGAGAAGATCCTAGTTTTTTTTTTCATTTTTGTATTTGGTCACGTATGACTTAATTTTTTTTGTTTTAATTTATTTCGATCAAAAATTGTAGCCTTTTTTTTTAAATTGGTCATTGCGTATTGTTTTTAAATAATTTTATATTTAAAAAAAAGATTTTATATAATAAAAAAACTGGTACGGGTCGATTTTCTGTTTCAAGTTTTCTCAAAATTTTGATAATCAAATTTTGCTATTTTTTGAAGTACAAGATACCCAATTTTTCAAATTTCTAAAATTTTTAAAGATATCTTTGAAAATAATTGGGTTACAAATTTTTTAATTGAAAATTTGTGAAAAACGCATCGATTTCTTCGTTTCTCGTTTTCTGAAAAATTTGATACTCAAATTTAGATATTTTTTGAAGTACTAAATACCTAATTTTTCAAATTTCTAAATCTTTTAAAAATATCTTTGAAAATAATTGGGTTACAAATTTTTTTAATTGAAAATTGCTGAAAAACGCTGCTATTTCTTCGTTTCTTGTTTTCTCAAAAATTTGATAATAAAATTTAGCTATTTTTTGAAGTAGAAGATACCCAATTGTTCAAATTTCTAAAATTTTTAAAGATGTCTTTGAAAATAATTGAGTTACAAATTTTTTTAATTCAAAATTACTGAAAAAGCAGCGATTTCTTCATTCCTCGTTTTCTCAAATAATTTTGCAATAAAATTTAGCAATTTTTAATTTAATTGAAAGGTAAAAAAGGCGTAATTAAATTATTTACAAATTTGTTTTTTTATCTTTGATTAAATCAAAATTTTTCTTTAGTAATTAATCTCATTTTCTAAAATTTAAACAAAAACAAGCAGCTTCCAAATTTTTAAAACCAATATTTTAAAAAATAAGCACAATAGACTGTAACACGCAAATTATTAAATTCTTTCATTTACACATTTCTTTTGCCCATTTTCTTAATTAAAACAATTTTTAAAAAATTAATCTGACTTGAAAAAACTGGTACCCGTATCTAAAAAAAACTGGAAAACGAAAAACCACTAAAGCAATCTCATTAAAACCTTTAAAAAAAATCAATGACTGCTTCAAAACGAACAAAAAACCTGTCAAAATATAAACAACTTAAAAATGCAAACAAATATTAATCGTGCCAGCATGAATATCGAGGATTAGCTCATATTTTTTAAGGGAAAACTTTTTTTCGGCGCGGATTAAAGGATTATCATTCAATATTTAGCGCGGCCGTTTTTTTTCCATATATTATTGAAATTCGTAAAAGAAGACACTTTGTGTTGCGAATTTAAAAAGCGTTTCCGTGTTCGAAAGCCCTCCTTCTTTTCATTTCTATTGTTCCTCTTCCAAAAATATTACTAAACGTGTAGATCGCAGACAGCTCTTTATCAATCTTTATCGACGTCTTTCTTGCTTATTTTTTCGCTAAATAGAATCGAAAAAATTACTTATTCGCTTTCGTCGAAGAGTTAAATGGCTTTTTCTAATCGCAAAAGGAAAGGACACTACGTTTGTCCGTTTGTTTTTATTTTTACAATGCAATTTATTTTAATAATTGCAATCCTTTCGAAAGAGAGGATTTACGAAAAGGGAAGTTTTGTTTAAAAAAAAATTGGAAGCACTTTGTGTCATTATAAGGGAAATTGTATTTTCCTGGGTGTCAGACGAATAGGTACTGAGACTTGACCGGGCTATACCTTGCGCCAATCTAAACACCAAAAGTTTTTAGGCAAAATCTCCTAAATCTAAAAAAAATAGAAAGAAATGCGTTTTAGTTTTGTAATAAATGGCAACACGGCATCGTCTCCGCGTGCTTTTAAAAGAAAGTGAGGTTATTTAGTACGTGCTTCGTTGCTAATTAATTTTATTGTTTGAATATTATGTCTTGCATTTATTTTATCGTTTAGATATAATATTTTAGATTAAATATGCGGAATTGGGTCATTAAAAACATCTTAGTTACCCCTGAAGTGATTATGATAAGCAACATTGTTTTACGTCCCAATTTTGAGGAATTTTTTCAATGCGTAATTGGTATGAGATTTCTATGGTTTTTTGATTTATAAAAATTTTCGAAATATCGTAAATACTTTACAAAAAAATTGAAAATATTCAACAATTAAATAAATTAATAAAATCTCAACTAAAAATTAATTTTCTATTTGAAGAAATAAATTAGATCCATTCGTAAAAAAATTGGATAATTATTTTCGATTAAGAATATTTATAATTTAGTTTAAATTCAATTAAAACTGGGCCTAAATTTATTTTTTTAGATTTTGCGTCAAAAATAAGCGTTAGTTTTTGAACTAAAGTGCCTCCCTGGAAAACTTTTATATTTCTCGAGCTTTCAAATTTAATATAATGAAAAAATTGTAATAAGGCACTCCTGATCACAGTCTAAAGTAAAAAAAAAATAATAGAACATTTTGAGCAACAAAAATATTTTTTTTCATTAAAGCTTTTGTATAAAAAAATTAATCACTTTATTATTTCTTAAAATAACTTTAAAACCGTATTTTGTTTTTTTTTGTAACGTAAGACGAGACCGAAAAAAAATAACACGGCCTTCTGAAAGTTCAAGTAGCAAAATTATTTCATCTCATAAACTTAAACGTCAAAAATTCGCAATTTTTTTTTGCAACATCATATTTTTTTTTAAATGCCAATCTAAAATCGAAGTCTACACACCTTTTAGCGGATGCGCATAAAAATTATACTTTAAACGCTTGGGAAAAACCGTAGTGCATTTTACAAAATTTCGAAATACAGGCGAACCTCGCTTTAAGGGAACCTTTTTGTTCGCCACCCTAACACGTAAATTAATAAGTCGATCGTTTTTGAAACACGATCGAAATCGCAAATTGCAAAATCATTGCGGTCGCAGCGCCTTTCTCGACTTATTTTCTCTTCGAATGTGACAGATGAGGGATCGTTGAACCTTTCTTGTAAAATGTATCGGTCAGAGCTATCGACCAAACGTCGTAATTCGTGTGAGTTGCAAGTTTACTTGTTTCGAGTTCGGGCCTTAACTTTTCATACAAACACACCTGAATATCTTTAATCAAAAGGCTCGAAATCTACGGGACCTTGCCATTAATCACCGAAGTAAATCGAAGGTAATCAATTCCGAAGATCGCCCACTTATTAATATTCGTCGTCGACACCGCTCGATCCTCTGTTCTAAACAAATTCGATGTTGCTTTGTTGGTTAATTTTTTTCTTGGTTGTTTTGCGAAGGAAGAAAGCGGTTTTGAAGTTATACTTCTTTTGGCGCGTTGAGAGCGCATGTAACGAAAATTCGATAGTTGCAGTTGGCCGTCTAAGAAAATAGATTAAATGTTGTGAACCGTGCTTAAAACCGAATGCGCACATCTTTGATTTATTACATTTGCCTACTTGATTCCCAGCTCTTTCAAATCAATAAATTAAATGTAGTTTAGTAAATATCGATTTAATGTTCGAAAAACGTTTTTACCATAGCAATGAGTGGAAGGGGGCGAAAAGATACGATGATCACGTCGGTGCAAGTGAGATGGACCGATTCAAATCATTCAAGTGCGTTTTCGACTAATTTATTGCCGAAAATTTTTGTGAATAGTGCTTAAAACCGAGTGCGCACATTCGAGCTCAAAGTGGCACATTCCGATCTCGGGAAAATGAAGCGCGCCGCTTCGCGTCGCGCTTCATTTACCTCCCTCGCTCGGAAATGTGCCACTTTTCGCTCGAACGCGCGCATCCTCGTATTTCTACATTTGTCTAATTTATCTTTCGGTCTTTCAAATCAAAATATTAACCCATTGAATAAAGATAATGCCCCCCGCCCCCTTAAACATTTAATTTGCCCCATGTGGCGCGTTGGAAAACACTTATATAGAATAACCAGGCGTTTTTTAAAGATTTTAAAACATTGTCTTGTTGGCCTCTCTTTTTTCCTATTTATTGAAGACAGTTCTTGACGTCTTAGAGACGTCCGAATCTATAATGACACCCTAAATGATTGACGTCTCCCAGACGTCATTGTATGTCAAGGGGTTAAGAGATTTTCGTCCCCTTCGCGGCCACGTCGACTAACACAAACATTTATTTAGAAAAAGATTCGGCCGAAATTGACGTTAATTAATCTTAGGGAAAAGGATCCGGAGCTCGTTGGGATGAAAAATTTAATCAATGCAGGGGCCGCCTTTTAATATTAAGGATTTTACATTTAAATAAAAAATCCGTATAATTCGAGTCCCTTTCGAGGATCTCGATTGCGATTTAAAAATTTTATGCGTCCAATTATAATTAAAATTGCTTCTTAAATGACTTTGAGAATTACCCGTTTGCTTTGCCGACTTTTGCTTTAATTGAAAAAAATTCGCAAAAAATTTTCGTAAACAGTGCGTCACGCGCGCCTCTCGTCCCGAAACGGTGAACGTCGAAATTTCGATTTGAATAAAAACTTTGGTTTTTTTCGAAAAGACAAAGAAAAAATAAAAAAAATCTTTCGAACTCAAAAAAATCGAAACCGAGCAAAAATGGCGCGAGAGGCCCGAAAGATGCGATCGAGAAAATAATCGATCTGCGTACGAAGTCGCCTTGAAAACGAAAAACGCATTAATCAATCGCGGGATTCGAAAAAGCAAACGATTTTGAGCACGACGAATTTTTTCATTAATATTCTTGTACAATAAATTTCGGTCAATGTGCGTCAGAATGGGTCACCAAAATCCAGTCAACTTTGATTGTCGCACGATCCGAAACTCGATAATTTAAATTGCAGAAGGACAAACTTGTTCGTTTCCAAAAAACAAATAAACTTAAGGATTATATAAATTTTCGCCGAAGAATTTTATCGCGAAAAAAAGCCGGTGCGTGTACGCGTGCACGCGCATTAGAAGTTCTGCTTCTTTGGCGCGACTGAGTTAAATACAGGGTGTTTCCGAAGATGTATCAGAGCCGAAAAGGGGCGGTTGGGGACAATGGATGGAAGACGTTTTCGAAAGAGATACATCAAAACGATTTTTTATGAAGAAGTTTATGGAGAAGCTAGCTTTTTCGTATTTATAAAACAACTGTAACTGAATGTATTAAACTAAGGGTTTCCACGTTTATTTAATATCGCAGGCTTTATTTATTGTTTGATAAGTTTTTATTATTATTATTATTTTATTATTAATACAATAACTATAAGTATTATAAGGTATCCGTTATTTCCCAAATTGATTTTTTTTCTGCTCCGCCCCATTTTTGGGTTTTTTCCATAAAAGAAATATCCATCCCTAAAAAACCCTTAGTTTTCAAATTTAACCGTGCTGAAAGCATGTTACATTTCCTATTTAAATACCATGGGAATTTCGGACTTTATGCATTTAATTTTTTTTTCTCTGAAACAAATAATAATAATACGGCACTGACTATATAAATTTTTATAGATAATTGGGCGCTCTACAAAAAAGGTCTCTTATGATTTTTTGATAATTTCACTCCTTCGAAAGTTATTCAAGATTAAAGTCGGGTTCATGGTTAATTTTCTAATTTTTCTGATTCTCTTTACTTTCAAGAACCATTTGTGGTACTTGAATGCTGAAACTGCTGCTTTGGCTTTTTTTGATCCGAATGTGTCATCTCCCATAGAACGTAAAACGATTAAAGAATTAAAAACTAATGAAGATTTAGATTTCGATTGCCTTAAACCAGGGGTCGGCAACCTGTGGCTCCGGAGCCGCATGCGGCTTTTTAGAAAAGTTTATGGCTCCCTGAATATTAAATATTTCTGTATAAAACCATCTCAAAATTTAGATGCAATCTTTTTAGCGGCTCTTCCATGTTTTTATTTTTTTTATTCAATATAGATTTCGCTCTTTGTCACTGAAATAAATCTTTATTTAATATTATTTACAATGTATTGTTTACGTTATTGTAGCTATTAAGCTTTTTTAATTATTATAGATTGGTGTAATGATTTTATTAAAAAGAATCGTAGAAAAACTTGAAAACTGTGATATTCACTATGGACAAAACTTTAATTTTAAATAACTTTGGAAGGAGTGTAATTATGAAAAAAATCATAAGAGACCTTTTTTGTAGAGCGTTTAATTATCTATAAAATATGTCTTGGTCATTGCCGTATTGTTATTTATTTCGGAGAAAAAAAAAATTAAATGCAAAAAGTCTGAAATTCCCATGTTATTTAAATGGGAAATGTAACATGTTTCGGTACAGTTTAATTTAAAAACTAAGAGGTTTTTTTGGGATGGATATTTTTTTTAAGAAAAAAACTATAAATTTATGGGGCGGCAGCAAAAAAAAATCAACTTGGGAAATAGCGGACACCCTAATGTATAATATAAGTCTATGAAATATTCTCGTAATCGCCCTTTACTAATGTTGCATTATAATGTAAATATAAAAAAAAATGAAAAGAAAACCAAAGTTTGTCTTTCATATAAAATAAAAACAATTTTAATCGGTTCAAATGTGAATTAAAATTTTGATATTAGTTTAAAAAAAATATAATTTTGCTAATGAGGTGGCTAATTAAAAACATTGTTTAGATATAAATTTCTTAACATGAGGGTGCTTATATTAATTTAATTAAATCTTCTCTCGAAAGAAATTATAAATTTGTTTTGATTTAATTTTGACGTCGAAATTAAGAAAAGAAATCGTACCTTCGTTAATCGGTGCCGTATTTTTTTCTATTTAATTTTTGAGGTTTTTTACTTAAGATACTTAATATTAATTTTATCAAAATAAGCAACCCCTAAAACAAACGGCGTACTATCTTGAAATTTCGATAACAATTTCGTGGAACAGTTTGTCAAAAAATGATAACTTTGTTCGTAATAGAAAGAACTGTTTGGGAATTCATTTTTGAACTTTGTAAACAAAAGTGAGAATTTTAATTTAGTTAAATCGTCCCGCTCCCCAAAAATTTTTAAATTAAACCGTAAATCATACTAGTTAAATTTAAATTAAACAAAAAATTATCCCGAGTCCACCAACCTAACTTGAAAAAATAAATAAAACCCCTACTTCTTTAATTAAAAATTACAAGACGATATTTAGGGGAGAGGGGTGTTAATAGTTATAAGACAATTCAATTTTTTAGAACATCTTAATGAACAATCAACAGCAAAATTTGATATTGTCAAAATTTACATAACTTATCTATTATTTAATAAAATATAAAATAGAGCAAGAAACTCAATAATATTTGAGCAAATGGCACTTATTGAGATTGGCACTTTGAGAGAAGTCCTTTCGGCTTAGGAGTGTTCAATTAATTTTGTCACTTTTTTAATTTAAAATAAAGTGTTCGAATTCGACTGCAAGTACTTTAGAAATTGTTTTATTAATTTTTGTTTTCCAAAAAATCTTTGTCAACGCTTTCGATCTTCCAATCGTGTTTTTAAACATAAAAGGTTCATGGGGCGGGGGCCGGACAACCGCACAGGAGAAAAGGAACCATTTAAACTTCATGTTTTTTTCGACGACTATCTCTAATTTTGAAAACTCGTCGTAATTTCGATAAGACAATTTTATTCCGCTTTAAAAATTAATAATGAATAATGGTAATGGTTCCTTCTCGCTCGCACCCACGCTATTGTCGTATTTTTTCGCTCTTTTGCGCTCATTGCTGTGGTAAAAACGTTTTTCGAACGTAAAATCAATATTGACTTAGTTTAATTTAATTTTTTTATTTGTAATGGCGGAGAATAAAGCAGAAAAATCGAATAAATACGAGGATGCGCGCATTCGAGCGAAAAGTGGCACATTTCCGAGCGAGGGAGGCAAATGAAGCGCGACGCGGAGCGGCGGGCTTCATTTTCCCGAGATCGGAATGTGCCACTTTGAGTTTGAATGTGCGCACTCGGTTTTAAGGACGATGCACAATAATTTTGGATAATAAATTAGTCAAATAATTTTAATTTGTTTCTCTCACTTATACTGACAAGATTATCGTATCTTTTCGCTCGCTCCCACTCATTGCTATAGCAAAAATTTATTTTTTGATCAAAAAATCGATATTTACTGAATTAAATTATAATATTTGGTTTAAAAGAACAAAGAATAAAGTAGACAAATCCCATAATTACGAAGATGCGCGCATTCGAGCGAAATTGGCACATTTCCGAGCGAGGGAGGCAAATGAAGCGCGACGCGGAGCGGCGCGCTTCATTTTCCCGAGATCGGAATGTGCCACTTTGAGCTCGAATGTTCGCACTCGATTTTAAGCATGATTCACAATAATTAACTTACTTTCTAAATAATACTATTTTATTTATAATAACTTTGATTTAACAACAATATGATTTTGATAAATAATCTTATATAATATTTGTTAATACATTTATATTGTCTATCTTTTTTCGGTTTTTTTTTTGTACGTCAAGGCGTTAATTTTCTTTCAATTTTTGATCGACCCGCCTTTTATTGCTATTAAAAATGGATTAAGGCGCGAGGAAATGACGCCGCGTTAATGATAACGAAATACGTTTTTTTTTATCTCGTTTCATGGCCGCGCGTCGATAAAATTTTTCTTTTATTGCCGTTTATTAGTTTAAGTAATTCTACTCTCCGAATAAAATTCGATATCGGAGAGAATTATCAATGTTTTTATTACTTTTTACTTAATGGCGTTTTTTTTCTTTATCGGACAACAATTGCTCTTCAACTCTTATCAATAGGAAGTATCCCTTCACTTAATCAAAAATAACCCGGGCTGAAAATGTATCCATTTCTAGTTCACATAAAAGATAATGTATTTTGTCGCAGGGCCGGACTCGATTTTATTTGGTCTTGCAAAAGTTTGTCGATTTTTGTCGAGCAAGGAAAAAATTGTCGATGCACGAGGATTTGAATTGTATACTTCCGGTTGTGTCCGGAAATTGATGCCGACTCTCTTATTTTAAATGGGTGCCCCCTTTTTACATTTTAGTACACTAAAGGCTTTGGGTGTCGTTTCTGAAGTTTTTTGCGAACAACTAAGAGGTATTTTTTTTAATGGCAATTTTGTAAAAACGATTTAATTTCTTCAATTGCGACTTACTCAAAATTTTTGCGTTGTACCCCCCCGAAAATATTCGACAAAACTAGAAAAATTAAAAAAATTACACTTTGACTCACAAAAATAATCGTAGCGCCTTCATTTTCGATTCGATTATTAAAACGACCCGGATTCGGAATCCTGAGACTTTTTTCCATAAGATAGGTGTAAAATTTGCGTAGCGTACACTGTTAATTTTTTGAGTAATTAAGGTTGAAGTTTTTGATACAATTTTGTAGCACAAAAGTTTACGTTAAAAAAATTGTAGCGCCGTTATTTGTGGACGGATCTCTAAAAACTATACAAATTTGGATTTGCCGGATTTTTTGGCTTGGATAGGCCCAAAAAACCATTGACGTGCTGTTTGAAATTTTTGAGAAAAACGGGTTTAAAGAGCCCGACTTGTAATTAATTTTTTCCAATTTGGCACTTTAAAAAATTGTAGTTTGGTTATTTGTGAACCGATCTTTAAAAACTTTTCAGATTCTGAAAGCCCGTTTATTGGAGCGTAAGATCAGCCAAAAAAATCAACAGGGCCCAATGTTAAGTATGGTAGAAAAACGCGTTGGAAGCTTTCAAAATGTAAATTTTGCTAAAATTTTTAATTTTCAAAATGCTGTAACTCGCCCGTCTTTGCGAATTTGTCAAATTCTTTGTTTCTAAACTTTTGCAACCCTAATACGTCGGAATCCGGTCCTAACTCAAAACCCCCTAAATCTGCCAAAATCGAAAAATTGCGTATTTTTGAGGAAAAAATTTTAGGTAATGGATTTGCTTTAAATTTTTACGAGACGTTTAAATGGACCCTAAACCGACATATCAGGGAGCCATTCTTCCCTGCTCCTCCTCTAAAACCAAAAATTTTCGAGAAAACTAAATAAATCGAAAAAAATACACTTCGACCCACAGAAACGATCGTAGCGCCCTCATTTTTGATCCCATCATTACAAACGACCCGGATTCGGAATTCTGAGACTTTTTTCCATAAGATGCGTGCAAAATCGGCATAGGGCGCAATGTTAATATTTTGAGTAATTTAGGGTTGAAGTTTTAGGTTCAAAATTTTACGTTAAAAAAATTGTAGAGCCGTTATTCGTGTACGGATCTTTAAAAACTATACAGATTCATATTCGCCGGACTTTTTGGCTTCGGATAGGCCCAAAAAACCATAGGCGTGCTATTTGAAATTCTCGAGAAAAACGGGTTCGAAAAGTCCGACTTGTAAATATTTTTTTCTAAATTTCCACTTTGAAAAATCGTAGGTCGGTCATTTGTGAACGGATCTTTAAAAACCTTTTAGATTCTGATAGACCGTTTATTCGAGGGTAAGACCAGCCACAAAAATCAATAGGGCCCAATGTTAAATGTGGGAGAAAAACGCGTTGGAAGCTTTAAGAACGCAAGTTTTACCTTCTTTGCTGGTGTCTTGCGCTTATTGTTATCAGTCGGTTAATGTAATCACTCTATCTAGGGCCCAAGGTGGTCACATTGAGCGGCGTCTACTGTACCCGCGCAAATAACAAAGATAGGAATTTTTTTAAATTTATTTGAAGAAAAAATACTATTAAATTTATAAATTGTCCGATAGCGTTTCAACGCGATTTTATGCAAGTCAAAAAATTGCAAAATCGCGGATTACAACCTAATAAGACGGAAAGGCGTTCCGCTCAAAAGTGAGCACATAAGTTTTTGTTCAATAAAGGATTTACCTTTAATTAAATTTTTGCGGTTGCTTTCGTATTTATTGACATTTGCCAGCGCTACTTTGTTCCCTTTTACTAATTACCGAGTATATGTTCCGGGAGTGAACAAAAGCAAGGATAATTTGGGCTTTGTTGCGTAATTAGCTCGCAAAATTTTCAGCAACTATTCAAGAGAGAAACAAAAAAAAAATAGCGGGCAAAGGAACGAGCCGGAAACGGAATTCTTTTTCAATTTTTTCTCCCTCGCACGCCACCGAAGGGCGGCGAAAATCCTTTATAATTTTAAATAGCATTAATTAAAATTAAGAATTTTTTTGCTTTCGCAATTTAACTAATACAAGTTTTTAAATTGTTTTTCCAACAAGATATTGTAAAAGTTGGATGGAAAAAATTCGCTTTGGAACGGCCTATTGAAACAATTAAGTTTCGTTCTTTTTTATAAATATTTAAAATTTTAAGGTGGTTCGCTCGTAAATTCATTTTACTTATGAATTTGGCGAAATTGAAACGCGACATTTGTGTCTGAAAAAAATCAAAATTTTCGATCGATTTTGAGACGAGATAATCGCAATTAAAAATTTGAAAACTCGAGAAATATAAAATTAAAGCATAAAAAATATATAACTTAGCATCAATTTTCTAATTCAGGGGAACCTGTTGTACCTTGGCCCTTTTTTAAAAATTTTTAATAAAATTAAATAAATTGAAAAAAATACACTTTGATTCAGAAAAAAAAATCGTAGCGCCCTCATTTACGATCCGATCATTAAAAACGACCCGGATTTGGAATTCTGAGACTTTTCTACACTAGATACATGTAAAATAAGTATAGGGTGCAACGTAAATTTTTCGAAAATTAAAAATTGCAATTTTTGGGCTTCATTTTTGCACAATTTTGAACTTTAAAAAAATTGGAGCGCCGTTATTTGTGGACGAATCTTTAAAAACTATTCAGATTCGGATTTGGCAGCCTGATTGGCTTCGGATAGGCCTAAGAAACCATAGGCGTGCTATTTAAAAGCTTTGAAAATGTTTTTTTGACAAAAAATGAAAAAATAGAATTGCTTTATATTGCAAGGGGACGTTCCTACGTACCCCTAGCAACTATAGCCGGTGCCATTTCCCGACGCTTTCCCTCTGAAACAAAAATTTTTACCCTTTTGAAAAATTAAATTTGGCTTTAAAATGAAACTTTTAAAACGCCATAACTTTTTTATTTTTGAGAACAATGCCGTAATAAAATTAAATAAACAATATTTATAAGAATAAAAATTTTTCGATAATCATAATAAATTCAAATAATAAAAATAGTTAGTAATAAATTACAAGAAAATATAATAAATAAATTTAATCGTTCCCTCTCACTTGCATTGACAAGAATATCGTATCTTCTCGCTCCCTTTCACTCATTGCTATGGTAAATACGTTTTTCGAATATAAAATCGATATTTACTAAATTAAATTAAAATTTTTGATTTGAAGGAGCGCACGGTATATTATAGGGGAAGTTAACCGGTTGTGGGCACAGTTAGCTATTTAGGCCATAACTTTTGACCAACTCAATATTTTTTGCAAAATGAGCATATTATCGGGAAGCTAGAGACCTTAGCTAACTACTGGCAAAGGAATTAATTTTGTATCAATTTAAAAAAAAACATTTCTAACTTTTCATAAAGTAGTCATTTTTCATCATGCAATTTTTTTTAACCGGTTGTGGTCACATCAGGAAAATCCCCTCGAAATGCGAAAATATGAAGTAAAACGCCACTATATAGAGAAAAAACAATTTATTCATATTCAAAGCCTTCAGTTATGAAAATAGATGAAAATAAAATTTAAATTAGGCTTTCGCGGTGGACTTCACGGGATCATCGTCAAATGGCTCCAATGTACGCATCAAAATTGATTTTTGAAATCGACATGGTTAAAAATGCACTAAAAATCCGCAAAAATTTTGTAAATATATCATTTACAATTTTCAAGTCATATGAATTGGTCTGTCAAAGATGCTCGACAATCGAAAATCTGATTTTCAATAGTCGAGTTGTGAAAAGAAGTCTGTTTGAAATACAAAACCAAAAATGTTTAATTTTATTTTTAATTATTGTGAAAAAATTTTGATATCTTTACATTTTTGTCGTACATGATAATCGAGCGGGGTCTTTGCCCGCCCCCCTCGAAATTAGGCCGCGGCTACACCCCTACACTCCGCAAGGGGGGTTATGTTAACATGAACAACAATATTCGACAAATTGTCAGCGAAATACAAGGTTTAAATGGCAAAAGCCTAAGTGCCCACAACTAGTAAAATGTAGGTGCCCACAACTGGAAAATTCATAGCTGTCGACAAATGACTGGCAAATTTATTTCGCGAAGATTTTGATTGAATCGAAATTAAAATTATAAAATATATTTAATTTCCTGCATATATTTACATTTTGCAATAAGTTACTTTTATTTATCGCACTTTAAACACAATAAACGATTACATCGCGGTACATTTTTAGAGATGAAAACATGGAATAACGCGTAGCTACTACGCATATGCGTCTGTTCGCTTTATATTAGCAATAAAACATAGTGCTGACATTGCGAACAAGTGACGATCGCGAAAACACCTGTATCTGCTCACGATCAAAAGTTATTCGGGGGTGCCCACAACCGGACCATGCCCACAACCGGTTAACTTCCTCTCCTAATGTAATAAACACGAGGATGTGCGCATTCGAGCGAAAAGTGGCACATTTCCGAGCGAGGGAGGCAAATGAAGCGCGACGCGGAGCGGCGCGCTTCATTTTCCCGAGATCGGAATGTGCCACTTTGAGCTCGAATGTGCGCACTCGGTTTTAAGCACGTTTCACAAAAATTTAGGTCAATTAATTAGACGAAAAGTTAGTGAATTCGTTTTAATCGGTGCCTCTCTTTCGCACCTTCCAGATTCTCGTATCTTTTCGCTCCCTTCCACTCATTGGTACGGTAAAAACGTTTTTCGACCATATAATCGATATTTACTAAACTACATTTAATTTATTGATTTAAAAGAGCTGTGGATCAAGTAGGCAAATCTAATAAATCGATGATGTGCGCGTTCGAGCGAAAAGTGGCACATTTCCGAGCGAGGGAGGCAAATGAAGCGCGACGCGGAGCGGCGCGCTTCATTTTCCCGAGATCGGAATGTGCCACTTTGAGCTCGAATGCGCACACTCGGTTTTAAGCACGATTCACAATTATTAATTTACTTTGTAAATAATTTTAATTAAAAATTACAATGCTGTGCCGAATGTACAATTTAATCTCGAAAAAATATTTTTAAATCCAAAAATTAATATAAATAAATTGAAAAAATACGAGGATATGCGCCTTCGAGCGAAAAGTGGCACATTTCCGAGCGAGGGAGGCAAATGAAGCGCGACGCGGAGCGGCGCGCTTCATTTTCCCGAGATCGGAATGTGCCACTTTGAGCTCGAATGCGCACACTCGGTTTTAAGCACGATTCACAATTATTAATTTACTTTGTAAATAATTTTAATTAAAAATTACAATGCTGTGCCGAATGTACAATTTAATCTCGAAAAAATATTTTTAAATCCAAAAATTAATATAAATAAATTGAAAAATACGAGGATGTGCGCACATTCGAGCGAAAAGTGGCACATTTGCCTCCCTCGCTCGGAAATGTGCCACTTTGAGCTCGAATGTGCGCACTCGGTTTTAAGCACGATTCACAATAGTTAATCTACTGTCTTAATAGTAAATCTAAGTTTTCTTATGTTTCTCAATTATTATCTTTTGTTTAATAAAAAAATACTAATAATTTTTCTTTATTTATACATAATGAGCAAGAAGTTTCACTTCTGTCACGCGCCGACTCCACGCACACAATTAACACTTTACGAAAAATACTAATTATTGATTTGATTAAAACGTGGGGGTCCAAACCGCCCCAAACCCTACGCCCCTGCCTTCGCGTGCCTCCTATCGAAACGAAAAAAAAACCGTCGCAACTTTTACGAGCATTTCAAAGCGATTTTACGAGTAGTTTATTAATGAAAACGCAAAAAACGAGCAATAGAGAGGAACGCTTAGTAAAATAAGCAAACCGCAAATTAATTAGCCGGTATCGAATTTGCGCCGATATAATTATTTTTAATAAAATTAAAATCGAGCCGCGGATAATTGGGTCGGTGTGTTTCGCCATTGGGCTCTCGTCGAGCGAATAAACGCAACTAATTTGCATAATAATGCGCCGAAAATATTTGCATTGTTTGCTCCGCTTATCGAGTACGTTGATAATTCGAGCCGACAGCGAGGAAAATTCGGCCGATCCCAGATCGGTCCCCTTTTCCTCGCAAAAACCGAAAAAAAAACAAGGTACGACGAGGGGGGACGAAAAGAAAATAAGATTTTCGTCATCGCGAAAAATAAAAAAACGTTTTACGGCCGAAACGTATTCGCGCAAGGTATTGATCCCCAATAGGGGCAATTTAATGACGTTTGATATGCCTACAAAAAAATGCCATAAAATTGGTCGTAAAAGAAAAATGCAAAATAATTGTAATAAAATTATGGAGTTTTAGTGTTTGCGTGACATATTTTTGATTTACGGCCATCGCAAATACTGGTACACGTGGATTATCAGAAATTGTTTTTATTTTTTTTATTGAGGGTTTGTAAGCGTTAACGTGCGTCTTGCGCTCGCGAGGTACGACGGCCCCCCTTTTTTATGGGGCACGTAGATTTATCAATAGGCACGTCAAACGCTTGTTTGGGGCTTTCGGAGGCGGAAACGGGGGACAATTTATTACGCCCAATGGCCGAACTAAACGCTTTAATAATAATAAATGTAATTTTCGAGGTTAATTCGTATTTTTTTTTTGCAGATGGCGCTTCGGAGCGGGTAGTCTTCCGAAAGGTAGGATTTTTGATTTTTTCCCGATTTTTACGAGGTGTAATTTTAAAATGAGCGTTCTTTGGGGTTTTATTTATTAAATTTTCTTTTTTGGTTTAATAAAATCAAAATCGGCGAGAGCCGCAAAAGCGTTGAATATCATTCGATATCGGGCCGACCTTAAAACAAAATACGCGAGGCCACAAAACGATAGATGATAAATTATTTCTAGCTGCGTGATAAATTGGTGAGAACATTGATAAGAAAAAAATGGACATTTAATTTTAGGAAAGATTTTAATTTTTTGCTTTACCGTTGAATTGTTATTGTGTAAAGTGATATTTGACTTTTCTCTTCGCTAAAATTACTTGTGTTTTTGGTAACTTCTAAATTGGGCGTTGTTTTTTTTTTAATTTAAGATTAGCAACAATACCATTTTTTTCTTGTAATTGTTGTTGAACAATTATTGAATTTATGAATTTTAATTATTATAAATACGATTTAAGTCTTTATAACAGTGGTGTCCAAACTTTATGTTACTGGGCCTTTCTATTGTACGCCCATTTCTCGATTTACACGGTAGATACGTTCCGGAGCAAGCCGTGTAAATCGAAATCATATTTTTTTGTAAGGGAAAGCGTGTAAATTGAAAACAATACTAGATATGCTTAAATTGGTTAGATGTGGGGCATGCCTAAAGTAATAATGTACGGCTTTTATGTCCTACTGGGGCAGTGAAGTTGCCCTACGGATGCCCCACAAAAAACTATAAAGTAAAATAAGGTTTTCGTGGGGAAGACCTTATAAGGTCCTTACTAGGCAAATAAGGGGTTTGCCCTGTTAGCTATTTTTAAATAATTCTTTACGAGGGCCATATATGGAAGAGAAGAGGCATGCCCCACCTCAATAACTTATGAAAATTATTAAAAATCAATGATTATTCTTTTCGAACGATTTATGTGTCACTTGTTGAAGAATACGTAAAGGGTTAATAGATATGCTAGAAGAAAATACAAATTATTGATATTTGTTTCATGTCGATTTTAAATTAAATCGATTGCGAATTATAAATTACAAAGCGCGTAGGGCTTTTTTAAGGCATGCCTTATCTGAGCCACAATAGGCGTTCACGGTATGATTCTATATATTTTTGCTTTTCTTATTCGGTGGTA
The DNA here is from genome assembly GCA_036325965.1 of Sinopyrophorus schimmeli. Taxonomy (NCBI): domain Eukaryota; kingdom Metazoa; phylum Arthropoda; class Insecta; order Coleoptera; family Elateridae; genus Sinopyrophorus; species Sinopyrophorus schimmeli. The sequence continues at coordinate 526,638 of JARFIZ010000037.1, forward strand.
ATGGGTGTAAAGTGTTTAAGGGTGCAAACGATGCATTCGTTTAAAAGAATTCTGTACATTTTAAATTAGTTCCGTGTGTCACCGACTGACGACCAACTTAAAACATCTGTGTTACCATTGTTTCTAAATTCAATTACTTTTTTCTCAAAAACCGCTTAACCGTTTTGAATCGAATTTGGACACATTGTAGAGTTATGTAAAGGCTACACTAAGCAAAAATAAATATATATTTATAATTTTAAGTAAAAAAATTGTTTTTAATGTTATTTTTACTTATAAATTAATCAAATAAATTTTATTTTTGTTGTTTCAAAGGTATAAACATTGTAATTTTTTCGATTTTTGCAATGAAAAATTGGTTTTTATTATTTATTTGTTATGGTGTACCTTGACAATCAATTTAAGAATGTGAGATGTTATCCTACATTCAAAAAAGACACAAAAAAGGTTAGTTTTAAAATTAATTTAAAAAAGAATCGCCTGTTTCAAATTATTTTAATAAAGATTATGAGCTTTTATTTTTTCCTAGTATAGCTTTTATATAGCTCTACAAATTTGTTTCAAATTTGATTTTCCCGCGATCGGAATGTGCAACTGTTCTTTCGAATACGGTTTTGAGCACGATTCACAATAACATAGGCCGAGAAATAAGACGAAAAATTAGTTGAGCTATTTTAATCGTTTTCTCTCACTCCCACTGACCCGATTGTCGTATCTTTTCGCTCCCTTCCACTCATTTGCTATGGTAAATACTTTTTACGATCATAAAATCGATATTTACTAAACGAAATTTAAATTTATGGATTTTCCCGAGATCGGAATGTGCCACTTTAAGCTCGAACGTGCGCACTCGGTTTTAAGCACGACTCACAATAATTAATGTAATTTTTTACTAATTTTAATTAAAAACCTTGTAAAAGAAGTATCGTGTAAATAGAGGGATAGGTGTGTTTCGGCACATTTTACAATGGGAAAAATCTATTCACACAAAAAATTATATTTTTTGCCTTCCCTCCCCCTTCACCACCCCCAAGCTTAGAAATCGCTATAACAGAAAATAATACATAAAACACTTTATCAAAAAATGATTACTTTGTTAATAATAGAAAGATCTGTTTAGGAATTCATTTTTGGACTTTGTAAACAAAAGTGAGAATTTTAATTTAATTAAATCGTCCCGCTCCCCAAAAATTTTTAAATTAAACCTTAAATTATATTAGTTAAATTTAAATTTAAAAAAAAATGATTCCGAGGCCACCAACCTAACTTGAAAAAATAAATAAAACCTCCACTTCTTTAATTAAAAGTTACAAGACGATATTTAGGGGAGAGGGGTGTTATTAGTAATAAAACAATTCAATCTTTTAGAACATCTTAATGAACAATCAACCACAAAATATGATATTGTCAAAATTTACATAACCTATCTATTTATTTAATAAAATATAAAATAGAGCAAGAAACTCAATAATATTTCAGCAAATGGCACTTATTGAAAATGGCACTTTGAGAGAAGCCCTTTCGGCTTAGGAGTGTTCAATTAATTTTGTCACTTTTTTAATTTAAAATAAAGTGTTCGAATTCGACTGCGAGTACTTTAGAAATTGTTTTATTAATTATTTGATTTCCAAAAAATCTTTGTCAAAGCTTTCGATCTTCCAATCGTGTTTTTAAAAATCAAATGGTTTATGGGGCGGGGGCCGGACAACCGCACAGGAGAAAAGGGACCATTGAAACTTCATTTTTTTTTCGACGACCATCTCTAATTTTGAAAACTCGTCGTAATTTCGATAACACAATTTTATTCCGCTTTACAAATTAATAATTAATAATGTTAATGGTTCCTTCTCGCTCGCACCGACGCGATTGTCGTATCTTTTCGCTCTTTTGCACTCATTGCTATGGTAAAAACGTTTTTCGAACGTAAAATCAATATTGACTTAGTTTAATTTAATTTTTTTATTTGTAATGGCGGAGAATAAAGCAGAAAAATCGAATAAATACGAGGATGCGCGCATTCGAGCGAAAAGTGGCACATTTCCGAGCGAGGGAGGCAAATGAAGCGCGACGCGGAGCGGCGCGCTTCATTTTCCCGAGATCGGAATGTGCCACTTTGAGCTCGAATGTGCGCACTCGGTTTTAAGCACGACGCACAATAATTTTGGATAATAAATTAGTCAAATAATTTTAATTTGTTTCTCTCACTTATACTGACACGATTATCGTATCTTTTCGCTCGCTCCCACTCATTGCTATAGTAAAAATTTATTTTTCGATCAAAAAATCGATATTTACTGAATTAAATTATAATATTTGGTTTAAAAGAGCAATGAATAAAGTAGGCGAATCCGATAATTACGAAGATGCGCACGTTCGAGCGAAAGTGGCACATTTCCGAGCGAGGGAGGCAAATGAAGCGCGACGCGGAGCGGCGCGCTTCATTTTCCCGAGATCGGAATGTGCCACTTTGAGCTCGAACGTGCGCACTCGGTTTTAAGCACGATTCACAATAACTAATTTAATTTTTTATTAATTTTAATTAAAAACCTTGTAAAACCGCGTAAATAGAGGGATAGGCGTATTTCAGCACATTTTACAATGGGAAAAATCTATTAACACAAAAAATTACATTTTTCGCCCCCGCCCCCCACATTAAAAATCGCTCTATCAGAAAATAATACATGGAAGCCCATTTTTACATACGAAAACTTAGTTTTAACAATAAATGAAATTTCGATAAAGTGCGACGAAGACGGGACTAAAATACAAGATGGCCGAACCCCGCCCGCTCGATTCCATACAAAAAAATAAATAAATAATACAATTCCGTCGCGTTCTTTTGCAAACTTTGCGACTCAAATCCCAAATAATCTGCGTTTCGCTTTATCACACTAATAAAGATTAGATAAAATTACATAATGCGAAACAACAGCTTAATTAATATCAGTCGAGACGTCTGAGGCATCTTATCTCGGAAAAATTATAATCGTCCGAGCGAACGTAAGAGGAATTTTTTTTCGATTCGTCAGCCGCGTCGTCCTTTTGCGCGCCATTTAAAAATCCTCGACATTTTTTTTTTTTTTTTTTGATAAACGCGCCATACAAATTCATAAAACGGAATTATTGCCTTTGATCTTTTATTTATTTCTAATACAAACAGAAAAATAAACGGAGAGCAAACGGCTGCATTAAAGCACTTCGATTCCTGCCCCCCTTTTCTCCTTTTTCGGCGCTCCGAAGACGAGCGCCGCGAAGGGAGCGAGGCGTGCGTGCGTGTGTGTGTACCTTTTTAAATTTTTTTAAATTTCCAAAACGGAAATATTATTTTTCTGACAGACGCAACACTTCAAATACGCATAAAGCGCCGAGATTCTTCCGCTTCGCCTAAGATAAATGAATTTTCTTAGATATTTTCGATTTTCTCGCATCTCGTGCCGTCCTTTTTTTTTTTTTCCTTCTCCCTCTTCTTCGGATTGTTTTTTGAAGAGAGCCGCTTAATTTGCGCTTTCACCTCGGAATTTTTTGATCGGATGAGAGCCTTTTAAAAAAAATTCCCTTAATACGGGCTTTTAATTCATTTGTGGGGCTTTTAGGGACGTGCCCTTTAAAACGACTTTTTCTCTCTCCCCCTCTCTCTCTCTTCGCTAAAGCAATTATGGAAACTGCGTTTTAAAAATTATATCGTTCCTCTACTCTAACGAGCATGCGATTAATTTTGTTTGTACCCGCAAAACGCACATCGACGACGAAAGTTGTACGCATTCGGTTGGCTTTTTTTGTTTTTTTGAAAAATTGACGTCTGTCAATTTTCGGGATTGTGTAATAATATTTTTATTTTGGGACGCCAATCAATCTTGCGCGCACGTGTTTTTCAATTTATTCGACCTGCTTGACTTTAAAATTTTAATTTAAACCTCGCATTTACTTGTAATTCGAGTTAAAATGGGCCTTTTTGATTAAAAATGGTCGTTTTGGGGGCCATTCGTAATTTGGCAAGGGACGGTTGATTCGTTTCCATGGCAACGTGTTTGTATTTTGAAACGCATCAAATTGATTGTTTTTTTTTTGTTGTAGGTTGGTAGTAATTTTTTATAATTTGGAGATTTTGAAAAAAAATTGGGTTAGCAAAAGTTTTATTTAATTTAACTCGATTGTTATTGTTTTTTACTTCAAATTATTGTGAATTGCATCTCAAAAATAGGGCCAAATAATATCCCGAATATTTTTTTGACTTTGCCAGTAATTTAAAAAAAAAATTTAATTATTTATATATGGCTGAATTCAGTAGATAATAATTTTTTAACAGAATGAATTTATTTTAATAACACAATTAACAAAATTGAATTTTTCTCAAATTAAACATTTTGATTTTTTGTATAGTATAATTCCGCAATTTTTTAAAACATTATTATACAATTAAATATCGTTAAAATCAGAAAAAAAACACGCTTTTTATTTTTGCCGTAATCAAATGGGGCCTTTATTTAAAATAACAAAGTTGGTGCCAAAATTGGGGACAAATTAACATTTTTATTTTCTTTATTGTCGTTGACGTTATTCTGATTTTGATTTTGTTATTATTATATTAATGGATTTTTTATTTAATAGTCACTATGTATATATTGTTATTTTACGGCCCTTAGGGAACACTTGTTCTAGGGTCGCTTTTCCTTAATTTTTTTCGCATTACCATCGTAAAGTACGCAAAAAAGTACCACTAGAAAGTTTTTACAGAATCAACTTATCTCAACTGGCAAAAAGTTGGGAAAAAGGGTTTTCCGTGAAAAACTCTTTTTTTTTTGGTGGAAACTCTTTTACATTTGAGAATGTACTTTTGCGAATATCTCCGTTGTTTTTCAAAATTTTCCTATACTGTTTGGTGTCGTTGGAATCGCAAAAAAATAAGCTTTATTAATTAACGCAAAATTATTTACGACGCCTACTTGATTTAACGAACTTAGTGCCTATACCGGCGCCATTAAAAAAGTAATAAAAAAATTAAATACACCAAAGAGCAGAAAAAAAGTGTCTTTTCAGATTAAATTTCCAAAAACGGAACTAATCTTATTTTGTTTAATTTAGTACACTTTAAACATTTTAAAAAAAGCAGTTGCGCTTTGGATTTTATTTAACTCTATAATTGCAAATTAATTTTCGATTTTAATTAAATTAAATCCTTTGATCGAATTAAATTAGGTTAAAGGCCTTCCACAAATCAACAATTTTATAATTTGTTGTCGTGGTAACGAATCGACAAGTCCCAAAAATGTAACTAACCTTGTTTTTTAAAATTCGCACACTTTTAACATTTACCAAAAAACGAGTTTGCCTTTGGATTTTATTTAATTCGATAATTACCAATTAATTTGCGATTTTAATTAAATTTAAAGCTTCCCTTAAATTGCAAATCTACAACTTTGTTGTTATGGCAACGAATCAACGATAACTCCCAAAAACGTATCAATTTTAATTTTTTAAAATTCGTACACTTTTAATATTTACAAAAGAAACAAGTTCCACTTTGGATTACAAATTTATTTTTGATTTAAATTAAATTAAAAGCTTATCTTAAATTACAAATCTACAACTTTGTTGTTATGGCAACGAATCAACGATAAGTCCCAAAAACGTACCATTTCTATTTTTTTATATTTGTACACTTTTAACATTTACAAAAAAAAACGAGTTTTACTTCGGATTTTATTTAATTCGATTAGAAATTAATTTTTGATTTTAATTAAATTTAAAGCTACCCTTAAATTGCAAATCTACAACTTTGTTGTTATGGTAGCGAATCAACGATAAGTCCTAAAAACGTACAATTTTAATTTTTCAAAATTCGTACACTTTTAACATTTACAAAAAAAACGAGTTTGACTTTGGATTTTATTTAATTCGTTAATTACAAATTAATTTTTGATTATAATTAAATTTAAAGCTTCCCTTAAATTGCAAATCTACAACTTTGTTGTTATGGCAACGAATCAACGATAAGTCCCAAAAAGCGTACCATTATTATTTTTTTAAATTTGTACACTTTTAACATTTACCAAAAAAACGAGTTTCATTTCGGATTTTATTTAATTCGATAATTACAAATTAATTTTTGATTTTAATTAAATTAAATTCTCTAATCGAATTAAATTAGCATAAACGCCCTCGCCAAAAATTAAAAATTCGACGAGAATTCCGCAATTGAATGTTATTATTATTATTTTTTTTTAATATTCGTGCGGGCCCCGATTGCGGCGAAACTTTTTCTTTCGAAGGTTGTTGTGGAAGTGATTATAATGATCCCTCCTAATAACGGGGCTAGAAAACTTCGAACAAACAGTAAATCAGAACGAAATTAGGGGTAATTTAAGGATTTCGATTAGATATCGCTTAATAAAGGAAGTTTGTGGCTTTTAAATTAACCTTTAAAAAGAAAAGCGATTTGTTTTATGCGTATGTGTGTCTCTCTGCAGGGTTCGCAAATTACTTTAAAGAGGATACGAAAACGATCTCTAAACTTTTATTGATTCCCTCGTAAAATTCTTCGGACTAAAGGGTTTTTATTTTTGGGGGATGGTGCCTCTGCGCTTCTTCGGCCCCCCGATCGCGCGAGGGTTTGTTTTTTATGTAGGTTTTCTTGTCGGAAGTCGATACGTCCATATAAAATTAATAATATGGAAAATACGTCGCGCGCGGAAAAAAAAATGAATATTTTTGTGTTTATTTATTTATTTATTTATTTTTTTTTGGAGGACTGGCACGTCGGTTTCGCTTCGCAAAGACATGTACGCAATTTCGGAAATCTGGAAAGTTCACAAAGTGGAACGAATAGAAGGCTGTCAATTTTTATATCGCCTAACAACACTTTTCGATATATTTGCTTTTATTTTCTCCCAAAAAGCTGAAAGGTTAATTACTGTCGAAGGTTGATTAATCGTTTCAAAAACTTTTCCGATAATTTTTACATTTTTGATTAAAGGCCTCGCGCACGTCGATAAGTTCGGCGAAAATTCGATGTACGAAAAGCCAAAGGCACGAACTAAAAGTCTTTGTTTTATTTTTTTTTTTCATTCTTCAATCGAAAATTTAATTAAAGTTTTTTTTTTAAATTATTTTTAGGTCAGTGTCAAAAGTGTGTCAAATTGTTGGGTTTTATTTTTTGAAGGAAAATCGTTATTAAATTTATCACGAAATTATTGACGAAATTGTTATAATTTATAATTAATCGAAATTTTAAATATCGCAGCACTGGAAGGTTGCGTCGTTTCACGAAGAGATGGCGCTAGTAATACAATTTTCAATTTTTAATGCCTTGAACTCGTTTCAAATTGAAAATATTGGGAAAAACGGCACAAATTTTACTTTTTTGGATTTTTGGGCATAAGATAATTTACAACTAATAACAATGGTACATATTTTGTGTAAAAACTTTCAGAAAATTAATTGTTACTATTTTTTGATTTTTGGGATTGCTCTTAAAATTAAAAAATGAGGCACTTAGTATCTTATTTAATTAAATATTTTATGTAGGGGAACTTGGTGTACCTTGGTCCTTTTTTCACTTATAATTTTTTTTAAATTGTATTTGTAACAATTTGTTGATAAAATGAATTGCATTGTAGTCGGGGGCACTAATAAGGTATTCGACATAAAATATTTGAAAGCTTTACCAACCGTGGCCTAGGTACAACAGAGGTGATGTACCTTGGCTCTATTCACTTTAAGTTTTACTATAGCAATGAGTGGGAGCGAGCGAAAAGATACGATAATCTCTTAAGTGTGAGTGAGAGGGAACGATTTTAACTAACTTTTGTCTATTTATATTTTAATAGTGCTTAAAACCGAGTGTGCACATTCGAGCTCAAAGTGGCACATTCCGATCTCGGGAAAATGAAGCGCGCCGCTCCGCGTCGCGCTTCATTTGCTTCCCTCGCTCGGAAATGTGCCACTTTTCGCTCGAATGCGCACATCTTCGAATTTATTAGATTGGTCTAGTTTACCTTTTGTTATTTCCCATTACAAATTTCAATGTAGTTTAGTGAATATCGATTTTATGTTTAAAAACGTATTTTTACTATAGCAATGAGTGGGAGCGAGCGAAAAGATACGATAATCTCGTAGGTGTGAGTGAGAGGGAAGGATTTTAACTAATTTTTTGTCTATTTATATTGTTAATCGTGCTTAAAACCGAGTGTGCACATTCGAGCTCAAAGTGGCACATTCCGATCTCGGGAAAATGAAGCGCGCCGCTCCGCGTCGCGCTTCATTTGCTTCCCTCGCTCGGAAATGTGCCACTTTTCGCTCGAATGCGCACATCTTCGCATTTATTAGATTGATCTAGTTTACCTTTTGTTATGTTCCATTAAAAATTTCAATGTAGTTTAGTGAATATCGATTTTATGTTTAAAAACGTATTTTACTATAGCAATGAGTGGGAGCGAGCGAAAAGATACGATAATTTCGTAAGCGTGAGTGAGAGGGAACGATTTTAACTAATTTTTTGTCTATTATATTGTTAACCGTGTTTACAACGGATTTAAGCATAATTCACAAATAATTGATTTACTTTTTTAGACGTCTAACCTCCACTTCCGTTGCCTCCTAATATATTACAGTCGAACCTCGATAAGTCGAAGTCGAAGGGACAGCAAAAATAATTCGTCATATCAAAAACTCGAGTTACCAAAACAAGTTCAGTTAAATACTTCCGTATATATATATATCATTCAATTTCTATAGAAAATAACCAAAATTGATCTACAATCATTAACATTATTTATTTTTATTAAGACCCTAAGAAATATAGTTATTTACATATTATTTACTGTTAAATTGAAAGTAATCTAAAATTGTCTTTTGCTTCATTGCTCCAAAATGTTACGTTTCTACAAATTTTTCCAATGATCTTACCGATAATAATATATCTGTAGGAACATCTTCTTGAGCACATAGGAATAGAGAAATAGCATCTATTGCATTGTAAACTTGAGTTGTTGAAGGGATGTTTACTGTAACATCTGTATCACTTTCATATTCACTTTCACTTTCACAGTTTTTCTTATTTTCTTCTAGCACTTTACTTATAATGCTTTCATCGCTAGGAATTTCAGCAACTTCCAAATCTTTATCAACGTTGACATTTGTCATTTGTATCTTCAGCAGCTACAATTAGGTCTCTGTTTTTTAAAATGGTTGATAAAGTGTTTGCGGGAATACCAAAATCTTTAGCTATATCCTTTTTTCTTTTGAGCCCACGTTCCACTTCTTTTATAAGATTAATTTTCTCCCTTATGGTTAAACTTTTTAATTTTCGTTTACACTCCATGTTAATACGTAAATAATTTTAGAAAAAGTATTAAACTTTTTTAGATTTTCTGTTATACTCTGTTACAAACTATAAAGAACGTAAAACACATTTGTTAGTCTTCGTAGTCGACGAATAACTAGCAAATTGAAAACTAAAATGCAAAAATAGTTTCTTTTATTGTAAAATAAACGGTAAAACCATCTCAAAAATTTATAACTGTTCATAAGGCATTTAAACATAAATTAGTTTTTAAATCCAATTGAAGTGCCGCCGTCAAAACATTCTTCTAGTATAAACCTTTTATTCGTAGTTAACAATAGAGCTTTTAAAGCATCAATAACCCCAAACCAAGGCGTCGTTAATCCTCTCTCAGGTAGAAAAATTTTTAGAAAAGTTGTAAAATTTAACTTCGAGTCATCGACCTATTTACTAATGGAAACTTGAATTTATTGAATTCGAAAACGCTTCGACTAATTAAATAATTCGATTTATTAAATTTCGAGTTATTGACATAAAAATATTAACGTTGAGATAGGCAAATCCTAGGGAAACTGGTTCGAGTTCGAGCTATTAAAAATTCGGCTTATCGGCGTTCGACTGTATCTAAATTTTTATTTATTGGACGTTGATCTTAGGGCCAAGGTACAATTTATTGACAGTGTCCGAGGTACAACACACCGACCCTTGATGTTTACACTCAAAAATAAAATTAAAGATTATGCTGTGCCAAAATAATAAAGTTGCCCTAGGTACAAAGGGACGAAGGTACAACAGGTTCCCCTAATTGTTTAAAAAATTAATTTTCAAACGTCTCAAGTCCTTCGATATCGATCCAGGTCGAAGATTAATAAATTTTTATAAAATTCAAAAGAACATTTACGGAGGGCACATTGTACTAAAGCGGGTCGAATTTGCGGTTTTCATTTTATTTAAAAAGGAAACGAGGCATAATCTGCTGGAAACCAATACAAAAGCCATAACAAGTTTTATTGGCTCTTGAGTAAATAAAAGCATTGTCAATTTACTTCTGTTCTCATAAATATGAAGCGCTCGTTCGTCAGTAAAATTTTGTAAGCGATTGCTTTCTTGGTTTTGTTACTTATATTTATTACATAATCAAATTGTTCGCGTTTCGCTGCTCGACTTTTTCGGGATAATAGTTTCGGGAAATGTGGAAAGCTCTTCCTCGAACATCAGTAACAATTGTACAAAGTAATTTCGTCGTACTTGTTCACTTATATAAATGCAAATCGATTTGAAATTTGATTTTCAACGTCCAATTCAGGCATCGACTCTATGGTGGCGAGTTCTTCATATAAATTGGACAATTCAAACCCCAGGCATGTTCAAGCTATATACGTAAAGTTTCAGACTGAAGCAAATAAAATTTATAGCTGCACTAATTCGGCAAATCGAAAAGTTCTGTTTATGTACTTTACTTTTACAAACGACTTTCAACTTAAATTTTCTTAGTTTCATTTGTGGTTTTTTAATGAAAACGAAACGCTCTTTTCGTTCTTTTTATTCCTTTTTATTTTTAATCTACAAAAGCCGACCGTAAAACTTTCCAAATTAATTTCCACGTACACACAGCTCCAATAAATTATTACAAATCGTAAACTTTTATTCGGAGCCATTTCCTCCCGCACAAAGCCGGCCACATCTAAAATTATGTACAAAACACTCAGTCGATCGCTTAACGACCAATTTAAACGGGGATGACGACTTCTTTGGCGGCGGCGATCAAAATTTGCTCCATGCTGAAGCACCAATTCTTGATGTCCTTCGAAATCGAGCACCACAGCTCGCCGTGATGCGGTTCGGCGGTTAAACAATTCTTCTTCACGTCTTCCTGTTGCTTATCGGTTCCGTGAAGCTGTTCGAAGCGATACCAATAAGCCCAAGCGTCCCCCAAGTCCGGATCGATTTTTAACGTCCTCTGGAACCACTCCCTGCATTTTCCTATTTTATGCTCGGACCAAAACAGTTTGCTCACGGCCAACAAAACCTGAGGATCGTGCTCGCACTTCTTCAAAGCGTCCACCTAAAAATTTAACGTTAAACAACCGTATCGAGTTCCCCCAATTCGAAAACTTACGGATTTCGCTTTGCGTTGCGGACGCGACTCCAAAAATATGGATTCGGCCCATAAAAATCCCGAATTTGGGCACTCCTGTAGAGCTTTGGCCATCATCGATAAAGCGATATCTTTAACTCCCGTCCTCAATTCGACTCGGATCGCTTCGAGCCATAACAATTCATTTTTGGGATTCTTCAAACGTGCTCTTTCTAGGACAGAACGGGCTTTGGTCAGCAATCCACGATTCTCCTCCAATTTAGCTAAGAGCAACCAGAGCGAGATCGAATTCGGACATTTTTTAATCTAAAAAACAAATAGATTTATGTAAAATTTTTATGAAGACTAAATGGCAAAACCTACGCCGTTGTTGAAGGCGTCGAAGGCGCGCGAAACGTCTTTCTTTTGCTCGTAGATTTGCCCGACCATCATCCATAATTTAGGGAAATCGGGGAAAACTTTAAGGGCTTCGTCTAAGAGCGATAGGGCTGCGTCTAAATCGTTTAGAGCCCACTCGAGTTTAGCACTTTTCATCATAACTCGTGGGGTTGGCGCCGAACCTCTGGCTTTGGCGAGCAATCGACGCGCTCTTTCATATTCGTTGTTCTCCGATTCGAGTTTGACGGCGGCAAGCCAAATTTCTTCGCTGTTGGGGTTGGCTTGAAAAGCCAACGAAAGGATGCCACGCGCTGCTGGGACATCGCCCGCCAACCATTTGCTTTTGGCCCCCATCAACCAAAGAACCTACAATTCACTCTATTACCAATAATCTAAGACCGCATTATTAAAATTACTTCGCTCTTAGGACAATGAGCTACGGCTCTTTGTAATAAACTTTCGAGACTTCCTTTCGTCCCGTGATTTTTCTCCAAATAAGCGGCCCGAAGCCATATTGATTTCTTTGAAGGAAAAGTAGCTAGAGCATGATTGTAGACAGATCGAGCACATTCGTACGCCCCTTCCCTGATGCACTGTAAACAATAAAAATTGTAGAATAAATCGAGTTTAAGACGATTTCAAAAAGTACGTTTTCTGCGTCTTCCATCCACGTGTGCTTTTGATCTTCCACTTCAACGCCATGTCCGATGATGGCTTTAATGATGGCCCGGCAGCAATGTATGTGCCCCCCTTTCTCGCTCTCGATGGCTTCTTTAAACCAATGCTCGCGATTGATTTCTACGCCATTAGAATTTAACGAGCTCAAAGCGCGCTCGATGATACGCTCGACCATTTGGTGGTTACCTAAGATTAGATTTTAAATTTTAAATAAGCACACGTGCGGGATGCACACGTACCATGCGCTTCTTCTAATTTGGCGGCCGTCGTCCATATGGATTTATCCGTCGGAATATTCTCTCGAGCTTTATTTAAAACTTTACGCGCATTTTCGTACGTTTCCAATTTTGCGAGCGCCAACCAAAGCTCGACGGCGGTCGAACAACATTCAACAGCTCTCGATAGAAGAATTCTGGCGTCGTCGGGATTCTCCAATTCGACCGCTGCTTTCCACAAGCGCACAGAATTCGGGATGTGTTCCAAAGCCTTTCTGTAAACTCTTCTCTTGGCTTTAATCTCCGACTCTAAATCAGCGGCTTTAATCCAAATTCGTACCTACGAATACATTATGAATTAATTGGATTTTTTTAAGTTTAATTAAAATTAATTTACGGATGTCGGGATGTGGCGAGCGGCCTGTGCGATGACGGCTTTGGCCGCGTCGGGGGGCTGAAGTCGAGCTGCTTCCAACCACAAATCTTCACTTTGCGGATTTGTTTCGCAGCCTTTCATAATTAGATTGCGCGCAGCTTGTATTTTGCCTTAAAAATCCCAATTAGTGTCCGATTAAAACTTAATTTAACTTAAAAACTACCGGTGACTTCCTCCAAGCGAGCGCTGGCAATCCAAGCCGGTGGATGATTCGGATTCGTTTCCCTCACCGATTTCAGTAATAAGCGAGCTTTTTTGATGTCGTTTATATCTCCTCCGTATGTTGGAATCATCGATTGGAGATCGGTGAGGTAGCCTTTCGGATCGACAACCGTCTGACCAGTCACAGAATCGGAGACCTACAAAATTAATTTAGCAAACGTTTATAAATTATAATCGAGTGATTTGCCTGAGATAATTTGACGTTCATGAGTGTATTACGAGCTTGTCCTATTTTTCTTAGATCCATATCACCTGTTGGGGTCAGCATCCCTAAAAATAATTCAATCAAACTGATTCTATTACAAAATATACAAAAGCGAACCTGGAGTGGCAACACCAGGCATCATGCTAGCTAAACCTGAGCTAGGATCGATTGACGAGCTGGCTTCGCCCCCCAAATTACGCGATAAAACACTATCAGGCAAGGGGTGAACTTCTCGGCCCTCGGATTTCTTTGCTTGCGGTTTCTTGCGTCTCCCACCTCGGGAACGTTCCTCCATTCGTCTTCAGACACCGTAACTAAATCCCTTTTCAAATCAGAGAACTGCTGTTGGATCTTAGGCCTATAATTAAATGTAATTTAGATAAATAGATTTAATTAAAAAAAGGTTCACGCGCCTCTCTTGACGATATTTCTCTAATTCAACTTTGAGGCGTTTCTCTCTGTATTCTTTACGTTTTTCGTCCATTCTTTTATCAATGGCTTCATATATGGCATCGGCTTCGGCGTCATCTTTATCGTAGGGGTCTTTTGCAAATAACGAGCCTCCGTAACCACTGAATTCATCATAATTTGAGTCGTTTAAATCCTCATCATCCTAAAAGTAATGAAAGGGGCTTAAATATATGTTCTACATATAAAAAGGGGTTTACCTTGTCTTCTTCTTCTTCCTCTTTTTTCTTAGTTCGTTTAGCCGCTGGCGGTGCATGTCTGTCATCTCTAAAATTGATATTTTAGGGAAGGTTTTTATTTTATTATTAAAAACGTTTAGTACTTACGAAACATCGTTTGCGTCTCGAGCTGGACCGATATCAGAACGTGTTGTGAAGCCAGTAGCACTAAAAATAAGTAAATTAAGCACCAATACGAAAAGGGATGTAAACTTACCCTCGACCAACTCCAGCAACGTATCCCAAAGGTGCTGGCACACCAAGAAAATGCTTTTTATTGCGATTCACTAAAGCAGCCGGTGGTGTGGTCATTTTGCATTTATTTAAGCGTAAATAGTGCACTAAACAGTATTTGTAAATATGTGTTTTATTGAGGTTATGCGATCAAACGTTTAGGTTCGTAACTTGGCTAGAACTTTGACATTTTACCATAGTGTTTGCTTAACGTTATTAAATTTAATTTTAATTGTGTTTTATTCCAAAGTGATGAATAATTAAGACTGTGAGTATTAGAACAAATAAGTTATTTAAGAGAATTTAATATTAAACATAAAATTTAAGGAGAACTGGCGTAAATACTTTTTTTTTATAAAACTGCACAATTCTAACCTATAAGCCGATATGCTATTAGAATTTTTGTCGATTTTTATGTTAATATATACTTTTGCTGAGGGCACATTAAGCCCTAAGGCAACTCGATGGGAAAAGGAAGTTAGGAAGTCCACAAAAGTGTACGTTGGACCTTTAGCTCAAACTGTGTTTGATCGGAAACTTGTGTCACAAAATGTGAGCGCAGATGAGATAATAAATAATTACCAAGCTTATAATATGGATACTAGCGCCAGTATGACTGAGGGAATGGTTTTAGGATATGTAACACCGGTTTGTAAGTTTTATTCGTAAAACTTTTAACACTATGTTGGTTGTTTTAGTGGCACAACCAAGGCTACGAAATTGCAAGGTTTTTTGCCAACAAATTCTCGCACATAAGCCCAGTATGGTTACAGGTGAAATTTAGAGGCAAATCAAAGTACGAAATAACAGGCTTACACGATATCGATCTAAATTGGATGTTAGAAGTGAAGGATGCTGGCTCGATCAGCAACGTTCGAAGTACTTCTTTATTTTAGTTGTTCGCTTTAAGTGAAAGGTTTTTTGTAGTTGTACCTCGCGTTTTATTCGAAGGGTGGAACACTAACGCTTATAAAAGTTTACTTCATAGCGAAAACGAAGTAAAAGCGCTCACACGAACTTTTGTTGCGAATTGTAAGAAATGGAAATTTAATGGCTACGTGTTAGAAGTGTGGCCCGAAGTTATAGCTAGAGTGGGCGACTCTGAGAAGCTGATCAAGTTTCTTAAGCATTTAGGCACAGAATTCAAAAAGGAGAAATTAGATTTAATCCTAGTCATTCCCTCGAAGAGGGCTGAATATAATTTCTTGTTCACAAACTACGATTACGATGAATTGTACGACTACGTAACTGCTTTCTCTCTGATGACTTACGATTATTCGAATGCTGAACGACCTGGTACGTTTTTTCAAAGAAAGACAACTTATGAGGGGAGGTTTGGAACTCCGAATCACAGATTTTTGTATTTAATTTCAAGTAACGTTAAACTTTAATCTACGGGGTGTCGAACGTATAGGTACTGATACTTAATCTGTGATTTAGAGTTCTGAACCTTTCTTGTTAGTTTAATTAAAATTGTAGGTGCTAATGCTCCTTTAAATTGGGTGGAAAACTGCATAATCGCACTCACGACTTCGGACAAAAAAAGGGATAAAATACTGACCGGTTTCAATTTCTACGGGTACGATTACAGCGCGGACGGTGGCCGAACGATCGTAGCCAAAGAGTACTTAAAATTATTGAAAGACTTCAAAGGAAGGGAACTTCGGTACGATGCTCAAGCGGTGGAGCACTTTTTCGAAGTTAAGTAAGTTTCGAGGACGTCGTCGCCGATCCAAAAGAACTTATATTTTCTTTTGTTAGAAACTCGGCTGGGAAACACTTAATCTTTTATCCAACTTTGTATTCGATCCATCGGAGGCTAGAATCGTGCAAAAAATTGGGAACTGGTGTATCGATATGGGAACTGGGACAAGGGCTCGATTATTTCTACGATTTGTTATGATCATATGATTTTAATTAAATGTTTTTGAGTAACTACTTAAAAAATATTTATTGAAAAGTAATAATTGATATAAATATATAAATCAACGAATAACAGACTAAGTTTAGGATAAAGGTACGATAAGACACATTCGATTGGTTTCGATGGAAAAACTAAGCTGCTGCTATGTCTTGGGAGCTTTTGAGGCCCATCATGCTCTGAGGGCCTTGGATTATCCTGTACATGAGCGCCCATTGCAGTTTCGATGGGATGTAACTGAAAATTGTTAGTCTTGAGCTTCGATCGAAAAAAAAATTGATGAGCACTTACTGTTTGAGTGGTAAAACGAATTGAGCAATGGTAGGCATTGTGACGAAGTCTTCTTCTCGTCTGATTGCCGTGATTATGCGTTTGGCGACGTCTCTGGGTTCCAACATCGACATGCTTCGAGGTTTGCATCCGGCAAACATGCCAGTATTTATGAAATAGGGACAGACGAGCGTTAGATGGACGTTATCGTGGCCGTGCGTCTAAAAATCGAGAGGAATGCATTATTTTTGGGTTTTTTTTTGGGAAATGAAAAGGAGGTACTTTTAATTCGGAGTTGAGGCTCTCGTGGAGTCCCATGAGGGCGTATTTCGAAGCACTGTAATCCGTGCATTTGTAGGTGCCCAACATTCCGGTCAAACTTCCCACCGATACGATGTGTCCTTTGCCCTTTTTCAACATGTCGTTTAGGAAAGCTTTGATTGTCTGCAATTAAATATTGTTATTGGTTTATTGGTCATTGATTGCATTATATAAATACCCAATAATGTGAGATGGCATTGACTTTGAAGGTTTTTTCGATCATTTCGTCGGGAATGTCCAAGAAAGTGCTGCCAGCCACGATGCCTGCGTTGTTGATCAAAATATCCACCGGTCCCACTTCGTCTTTGACCAATTCGGCGGTCTTGTACACGCACTTTCGGTCGGTCACATCCACATTGTAAGTGTGGACCTTGTGCCCTTCGGCGTGCAGCCGGGCCCTTACGTCCTCCATGGCTGAAACAAGAAAAAAATGAGAGCGGACGTGGAAAAAATTAATTGCGTTCAAGTTTAAG
Source organism: Sinopyrophorus schimmeli (assembly GCA_036325965.1). Lineage (NCBI taxonomy): Eukaryota > Metazoa > Arthropoda > Insecta > Coleoptera > Elateridae > Sinopyrophorus > Sinopyrophorus schimmeli. The sequence continues at coordinate 544,055 of JARFIZ010000037.1, forward strand.
GGTCGCCTCCAGCGCGGAGCCCGAGAGAAAGTAAAGCCAAGTTTCACGAGAAAACTGTGTCAGTACATCATCACAAATGAGATTATTGCAACATGTAAATCGAAGGGAGACGGAGAGGTCTTTGACACACTTGAAGATCGCACTTTCTTTTTCTAACTTTCTTCTTATCACTCGGAGACGAGATATGGAAATTATTGATTGAATTAAAACGCACTTTCACCCGAATTTTCTTCGTCGAGAGGAAGTCGTTTGGGTTTCGAAAGAATTCAAAGAGAGAGAAAAACTAAAATGAATTAAGTGGGGCACTTTTAATGAGCATTTCAAAAGAGTGGATTTTTAGAAATTTTCTTCTATGTTAACATGTAGGCCAGAAGCGATTATTATTATTATTAATAATTTCTAAAGAGTGGAGGCAGAAAAATTATGTGTATTACTTAAAATGAAATCAGGTTTGAATTGGGATCAAAAAAATATACAGGGGCGGATGAAGCTTTAGGATGATTTTGGGAAGATTAATGCGGTTTGTGGAAATTTTTAAAAGAAGACGTCAAAATGGAAATAAAAATTTTTATGTAGATTTTAGATTTACCCGTTGAGGTAACATCAACGGGACACCCTGTATGTACCCTCGTAATTGTCTTAACCAGAACATTATCAAATTCAAATTGATTGAAGGGTAAGTTTTAAGATAAATATTAAATCAGATAAACTTTTTAACCAATCTGCTATAGCGAGGGCATGATAGACCTAATTAATGGTAGAAATATGAAGATTATAGTACCTTAACATACAATATAAAATAATAGTTTTAATTTCAACCAATTTTGTATCGCAATTTATCTTAAAACTTTGCCTATAATTTATTTGAATTTTATGATGTAAAGTGATCAGAATTTATCGCATTTTAATAGATCTAATTATGACGATTACGAGGATACATACAGGGTGGCCCAGATTGAGAAGGTTCCCATGGGTATCTTATTAACCCCTTGACATACAATGACATCTAGGAAACGTCAATCGTTTAGGGCGTCATTGTAGATTTTGGCGTCTCTAAGACGTCAAGAACCGTATTCAATTTTATGTTCCGAAAAAGGTTTGTTTTTAACAATAATTTTGTTCAAAGGCGCAAAATTGGCGATTTGGGAATTTTGTTATTAATATAATTCTGTAATATTTAATTGCGAATTGTCCAGAGAGTAAATTAATTCTTGCAAAGTGTGCTTAAAGCCGAGTGTGCGCATTCGAGCTCAAAGTGGCACATTTCCGATCTCGGGAAAATGAAGCGCGCCGCTCCGCGTCGCGCTTCATTTGCTTCCCTCGCTCGAAAATGTGCCACTTTTCGCTCGAACGCGCACATCTTCGTATTTATTCAATTTGTTTAAATTACTTTTTGGATTTAAAAACGAAATAGCAATGTATTCAAATAAAACGACATATGCGCAGTAACATATAGTTTGATAACCACTGGTCTAGCTATACACAAGCGCAACATAGCGCGTTGTTATATTTAATTTAGTCGCACCAAAGAAGTATTACTTCTAACGTGCGTACATAAGTACATGCACCGGTTTTTTTTTACATAGAATGAAATTCAGTTTTAAACATTTAGCAAAATTATTAAAGTAAACTCGAAGAATAAATTATTTTAAGTTTTTAGACAACTCAAATTAAATAAATTAATAACTTGGAAAATTTTTAAAATATATTTAAGAACTTTAGAAATTTTTAATTATCAATTTTTTTTGTATAACACAAATTGAATAAAACAAAACTTTATTCGGTAAATTTAAAAGGAAATTTTGATGAAAAAATTATTATGTATTTTCAGAAAACTCAAATAGAGTAAATACAGAATTTGTGGTTTTTCAAAAAACTTTGAAGATCATTAATTTAGGCAAATAAAATTAATATTGGAGAAAACTCAATAAATAAATTATCTTAATGGTTCAGAAATATTAAATTTATAAAATTAAATACAGTCAAACCTCGATAGGTCGAAGTTGAAGAGAAACTAAAAATAATTCGCGTTATCAAAAATTCGAGCTATCGATATAAAAATATTTTTTAATTTATGTTTTTAAAATTTACTTATTGTTTCTTTTTCTTAATAATTTCCTAGTGATTTCTTGCTAAAACCTAAATCTTGTATCTTGAACAAGTTGTAATTAGGCTTCATTTATGGAATAATTCAATTTTTAAATATAAAAAAATATTTATATGTTATATATTATATGCATCAAAATTTTAGAATAACTTAGATGGGTATGTTAAAAAAAGATTGGGAAACACTGCTCTACATATTTCAAAATATTTTAAAACTATTAATTATTTATTTTATGTTATTTGTGTATGCTTATAACAGTTAAGTTGACTCAAATTAATAGTTTTTTTCGGACTCGTCAAATTCGGTTTTGAATTGAGAAAATTCGGAATAGTATCGTAAATAAACTGAAAATCGCTAGATTCGTTAATGTCCAATAACTCCATAATTAAAAAAATATATGAGAAAAAGTTCAATATAAAATTTACATTTGGGGTTCATTTAAAAAAAATAAATTGCTATCCATATCTCGAAAGCTACCATCTCGAATTTTATTTTTACTGTATTTTATCAAACCTACTTACTTTTATATTAGAGTTTTTTTTTTCATATTTCTTCTAATCATGAAGTTATAATTTTTTACGATATTATTGGAACTATTAGGAATTTTGTAAAATTTCTCAACGTAATCTAAATAAGCACATAGAACTGCAAAAAACCATCCATTTAACTGGGACACCCTGTATATTGACCGGACTCGGTCCCGCACCACCGACGCAAATTTTACACTACGCCTTTCTTAAGAAATTAATAAATACCTTTTTCGTTGATATCCCACACGACGACCCTCGCTTTGACCCTCGCCAGTCGCAGGGCCAACTCCTGCCCAACGCCACCGGCACCTCCGGTGACGACGACCACCTTACCCCTGAGGCTCTTCTGCGACCTCAAGAACCAGGGGGTGAACCAAACGACCACCGATTCGGCTATGTAATAGACACTCAACGTGCAGATAACTGTAAATTCCCAAATCGCGCCCACCAACAGAATTAAAGTCTGCTTAAACCACGACATGGTACCATAAAACGCGTCTGCAACTGAATCTTTAATTTTTGCAACAAAGTCCATTATAAGGAATGGGACTTACAACGGACTACGAAATTCTTCGGCTTGCACAAGTGAGTCTTGTCGTGGCTCTCGTCGAATATAAAATGCCTGGCGAATCTCGCGCTGGAGCCGTGGAAGAGGCCGGTGAAAATCTAAGAAGCAACGACCCTAATAAATATACAGCACCACCTTTCTCTTTTCGTATTCCAGTTGTAGAAAGGCGCTCGGTCTTTTATTGCACCGATAAAAAAATTTCCAACAAAGACAAACCTTTGAAAGTTCGCAACAAGTTGTTTATTGTTCTGCTCTTTGGGATTTTCTTTTAGATACATAATCGTAATTGGACATAAGTGCCATTTCCAAAGAATTATTTTTGAGTTTTTTGCGCGAACTCGATTTTTTGAAAGTAGCCGGTTTGTTTACATTTGATTTTTTTTTTCGTAAAAACAATTTCTATTTCGCATAATTCGGCGAGCCCGCCGAGATCGAGGTTAATCGGCGAAGATTTTTGAAGAAAAGCGAAAGGATGCGATTGTCCGTTTATTGTTTATGCAAAAATTCGTAATTTTCTCGAGATATCCAGAATGGAAACGAAAGCTTCGTTTTTGGGCGATCGTTACAAAATGTTTTATGCGCATATGTTGTTTTATAATGTAATTAATGCTTCGTCGATTTGTTGAGTAATGGCGGAATAATTATTTATTGTTTTTGTGCGTTTTGCACAATTTTATTTCGGGTTGCAATTAGAAAATTTATTATTTAAACAGTACTTACGAAAGTATCAATTTTTGCAATTAAATGTGCAAGTTAATTTTTTCTGTAGGATAAAATTCTTAACTAGAGTTTATTAATAATAATAATTTGTAAAATTTATAGTTTTTTAAATTGTTAAATAGCTGTCCGGAAACTTAAACTTTTTTGTTACTCTTTTAGAACACAAAATTCAAATTTAAGTAAACGAACTGCTTAAGAAGTCTTTTTTGTTAAATTCAATTTTTTTTGCCGTAAAATGGCATCAATAACACGTCTTTACATTAAATTTAATTAGTATTAAAAAAGTTTTGGGCTAAAAGACAAAAATTGTCACTTCAAAGTAAAAATGTGATTCCTCCACACTGATTTTTTATTGTGGTATGAGCTACCGTAGAAAAAATCGTAACTTTTTTATTTTTGCGAATATTGCGGAAAACTTTTAATAGTCGGTTTCTACAGATAATTTTACATCGGATAGACTTAAAAGAATAATTAATTTTTTTTTCTAAAATGAAATAGCGGCTAAAGCTCGCCGTGGTGAGCTTTTTGTGGCCCTTTGAGATTGCAGTATTGCAGATAAAAAATATAACTTGCAAACGTTGTAACTTGTAGAAATTTTGAGGACACTTTAATATTGTTCTGGATTGGCTTTTTTCTAAAAATTTTTAGATAATTTTGCGAATTTAGAGGCCCTTTTTAAAGGAGATCGATTAAAGTGATTAATTTACAACCCTTCACTTTTAGATTTTGTTTTTTCTATTATTTTTGAAAGTATCGTTGATAATAAAACGTATTAATAATTAATAGATTTGTTAGCTCTCGAAAAGCTCAACAAAAGGGCCTTAATCTTTGAAAAAAGTAAAAAATTATAAGAGGAAATTATAAAATCTTAATATTTCATCTTGTGAAAGTCTTATTTATTGTATACATTCAGCAGCAACAACAATGTTTTACTGGTTGCATACATATTTGCTTAATTTTATTATTTATTTGAAATGTTTTTGATTTGTTTATGAGCAGGCCAATTTTTAAACGTTGTCCTTGTGTTATTTTTGAAAGCAATCCTTTCAAAATTATAAATTTGTATATAATATAGAATTTAATTTATTTTAATTTGAGGAAAAGTGTTTTGATTATATAATTTAGCATTTTTTTTTCGAAATTTGCCACCAAGGCTGAAAGTACTTCTGCAAAAAAATTGTTAAATTGAGCTGAAACTATTTATTATTCAAAAGCGGGACATGCAATTTAAAAACGGGTCTCGGCAATTGAAAAAATCTAAACTTGGGGCCAGAATGGTTTTTTTAAGCGATTTTTGAAATTTCTAGAAGTGCATTAACGTAAAAATTAAAAATTTTTTTTTGTATTAAAGCAAAATATTTTTAAAAAATCCGTTTTCTCGCATTGTCGTGTGATTTTTTCCAATCCAAAAATCATTAAACTCTTAACTTAATACGGTCCTGAAATTTTAATTTAATTCTTCGATCGATTTCTCGTAATCCGTGAAGGGCAAAATTTTGAGTTTATTAAAACCATTGTAATTCTACGTCAGAGGGCTTAAAATACATAATTAACGGATTCCTTAAATAAATTTATTTTTGAATATTTTTGGGAGTGCAAGCATTTGATTCACTTCGCTTGTAAACATCTACCTGCGCTATCAGTTTTAATTCGACCTTTCCGACTTTTGAATAAATTAAATTAATCGGACCTGCCGATACGATAAGACTTTTGCATTTAATTTATTTCGAACGAAACTGACTCTTATTCTCTAAATTGATAAGGCCCATGTTCGGCAAAACATTTTTGGCATAGGCCTTTAATGTGTTCCAACGGGAAATAATGATTATGGCACTGCCTTTCTTCGTGCAAGCACCTTAAAACAGTACGCCTTAATTGTTAACATTACAACAATTAAAAATCGAACTATTTTTAATTAAAAAAAAATACAATAGTGGGGGAGCTCGAAGAACGCTGAGAATTATGGTAAGATTTTCGCCTCTCGACCAAAAATTGTTATTTAAACCAAAAAGAAAATTAATTTTGATTCGGCGATCCTTTAGAAAAATTAATTTAGTACAACAAGGACTGTTTTTGTATTTTTGGTACTAATAAATTGTTTTTTGTTACAGGTGTCCCATCCAACCGTGGAGTTCGAGGAAGCCAAGCAGTCCTGGGGGTGTCCTTTGGGACCGAAGGTGAAACGTCGAAAACGGTAAGTTTTCCCCAAAAAACCGACCACTTTTAATTTGAATTAAACAAAGCCCTACATCACATATTTTAATATTAAATTCTTAGCTGGGTTAAAGCCCGTGAACTCAAAAATCTAAAAACTAATTAATTTAATTCATTCTTATTTTTTATTTGAGGTATTTTTATTTAACGTCGTTTTCTTTAGTTTCAGATGGTTTAATGCTCATTGGGCCGACCATTCCATTCTCAAACTGTGCTCGTTTTTTGGTACCGTTTTTCGGGAAATTCGCGTTTTGTATCGTAGTCCTAAAACCGTCTAAAGTCCTCCCAGTACAAAAAAATGTCACCCTTAAAAATAGATTATTCGTTCGTCTAAAAAACTGGTGCTCTTTTTCTTTGCTAAAAAATTTTTTATAATTTTTGTAAATAAATCGCGGGAGTGTTAAAATCGGGGTTTGGGGGTGTTTGAGTGGATGGCCTTCTCGTGCAACCTTCATCAGAGAACTTCTATAAGGTAGGATTTTTTATTTTTCCAAAAAAAGTCCCTGGAATAAATTTACCTATTTTTACCAAAAAAAAAATATTCCATCGACTTTTTTTTATTTTATTTTGTTTTAATTGACGAACTTGCGATTTTGTGCTTTAAATATACTTTTGAATACGTTTTATTGCGGATTTTGCGCCACGTACGGTCTTAAATAAATTAATTTAAAAAAATATATATTAATTAATGGGCGGCAATGGTAAACGCGTGCGGCACACGAACTACTTCGATTGGCGGTTATTTTTTAAATTTATTATAGAATCTTCAGCGAAATAATCTTTTAACTTAAAAAAAAAAAAATTTGAAGTCGTTTAAAAAGAATTCAAAAACAACCAAAAACTTTTGCTACAAATAAAAAGGTACAAGCGCAATAAACATATAAAAACGGGAAAATACGTGCAAGAAGGGAACAAACCTGAATTTTCTTTTTGAAAATTAATGCAAGGCACTAACCTGTTATTCAAAATTTTTGAAAAAAGTTAAGTCGACGATTCTTTTATTTTTATTTTTATACAAACATCTAACAATAAAAAATTGGTAACTCGCTTGGTTGTTAAGATGTATTTAAAAAAATTTCCGTATTGGTATCTTCGGCCTCTCCGCTCTAAAAAAACTTGGAAAAAAAAAACAATTTAGTAAAGTCTAAAACAATTTTAAAAATTCTTCAATTAGCTTTTTATTTTTAAATTTTTATAAATCAAATTGTTGCAAATTAAATCTTAATTTTAAGGAAACAATTAGTAAAGGTCATAGGGGGATAACCATTCGCAATCGACCAAAAATTTCAGTGGTCCCCAAAGCTCCTTTAACCCCCAAAAAAAATGCTTGAAAATTATATTATTTTTTTTCTTGCGGTTTTAACGATTTTGCAAACTTTTTAATTTCTTCCAAAACGTGTTTTAATAACATCTACAACCCATATTATTTTTATTAAAATATTTTCACCTGTTCATAAGATAAAAATTACTTTATTAAGCAAAATAAAAAAACAAATAAGAATTTCTAACAAAGGTGTATCTAAATTTTTATTTATGGCACGTCGATCTTAGTGCCTAGGTACAACTTATTGACGGTGACCGAGGTACAACACGTGGCATTTGAAATATCGAAAATTATAGATCACGAAACCCCCCCGCGTCTATTAAAAAAAATAAAGTTGCCCTAGGTACAAAGGCACCAAGGTACAACAGGTTCCCTATACGAGTGAGAAAAAAAAATATAAGAATTCATCAATATTAGTAAGATTATTAAGTAACAATTAGTTTAATGAACGCATTTGCTTGTTTTTATTGTAAATCGTGCTTAAAGCCGAGTGTGCACATTCGAGCTCAAAGTGGCACATTCCGATCTCGGGAAAATGAAGCGCGCCGCTCCGCGTCGCGCTTCATTTGCCTCCCTCGCTCGGAAATGTGCCACTTTTCGCTCGAATGCGCACATCTTCGCATTTATCAAACTTATATTAACTTCAAAACACATAAAATAAAGTTTTTCTGTTTTGAAATGAGTGGAAGTGAGTAACAATTAGTTTAATAAACGTATTTGTTTGTTCTTGTTGATTATTGTGAATCATACCGCCATTTTTTGTTAATAATTTATATATTTTTTAAAATAGTTTGTAAATCTACAATATTTTACATAGAAGAGCAACTGTCTGAAAATTACAAATTAGAATTGGATTTTCTGCTGTGGGCAAAGCAAAAAAACTATCCAATATCCATGGAAATATATTTAGCTTGGACCACAATTCAAAATGAAGCACCAAACCATTAATGCAAAGAAAAGACGCCACTAACAATTAACTGCAAATAAACGGGGCGCAAGACCATTAATTAAAGGTAGGTCCACATAATATGTTACACTTGCTACCATTAATCCCAATTGCATTTTTGTAGAAGCACAAAATTCCATTGTAAAAGGACGAATAGAAGCCGAGGTGCGAAGAAGCTAATACACTTGTACCTCGCTATAAGGCCGCTCTTTATACGGTCCTTTTTGATATAAAATGCTGTGCTGGAAGCAACCTCCCGTTTAGTTTGTAGGAAAACAATTAATTCGTTATACGGCTTTTCGCTTTACGGCCAACTCTTCCCGAACGTGTCTATGGCCCTAATGCGAGGTATATGCATATACAGTAGAGTCTCAGTAATCCGGCACTTCAACAGTCCGATACCTCCAATAATCCGGCACCCTTCGTACATTATAATTCTTCGAAACTTGCGCGAAAAAGGACAACAAGTTGTAAAAACACAAATCTCAATTAAGGATTATTTTAAGACTAATTCGTTAAGTAAGACATGTCACTGCTACAAAAAAATGTGTAGTACATTTATACAAATAGGTGTATATGTATTCGCTTTATGAAATGTTTTATTTTATTTATTATTAATTTTTTACTCAATTCAGTAATCCGAACGTTCCAATAATCCGGCACCCCCCAGTTTTTAATACTGCCGGATTAGTGAGACTCTACTGTATTAGGTAAAAAAATTACTTGTGAAAGGGTATTGTGCACACTTTTCTTATGTACCCCAAAGGATCTTTGTGGTCTCTTTTTTTCTTCTTCGAGAGCCTCGCTGAAGGTTTTTACTTGTGACCAATTTGAAACTGTTCGCATTTGAAATAATTAAAACCAAATTATTGCGTGGTGGATGCAGGGCTTTAGCAATTTCGTAAAACAACTTAAAATGGGTGTGCGGACGCATTTCCTTCGTCGGTTATCTTTTTTGGAAGGTTTTTAAAGTGCAGCTGGCGATTTGAAAGTTTGTTATCAGAACGGAAGTTTTATGCAAGCCTGTGTGAATGATAAGAATATCGACTCGTATATTCTTTTAGTTTCGACTGAACGTTTGTTGTGCAAGGTCTTACATCGTAAACGAAGTCTTTGTTTTGTTGCAAATTGATTAATAATTGCGCGTTAATTAATACATAGTGTTGGGGGCATTCGGGGAGAGCTTTTATAATGTAAGTTGCTTATTTACACGATTAGTTTTCGATTTATTTTAATTAACGATGTTAAGTTTCGTGCTATCCAACATTGATTTTTAAAACAATTAACGGTCTTGTGTTTTAAACAATTTGTAATGGTTCGAGCAAAGAAAATCAATAATCATATCATTTTTATTAGAATTTAAATTTTACAATGCAATTTATTGATTTTTTAACAGTTTCAATACTTTTAACCAACTAAACGTTTTTGCTTCTTACTAATTTGTTAATTTTTGTAACAGGCTTATTAGTATATTTTTGTAAACTTATAATTGTAGGTCAACATTATCAACGTGGACTTTTTTGGAATCGTGAAGAGATATCAACTGTATTATCTCTCCAACCTTCGACTATTAATCGATCCCCCGGGGAGCTTAGTGGGGCAGCTTTCGATAGCTGGCACTTTTGGGTGAGTCTTTTGAAAATATTTTGTGTGCAGCATTATTTCAAATTCGCACCAATTTAAGCTTTTGAAAATGTTCACTTTAAAGAGGTGTGTTTTTTCATACTTTTCTGGTAGATTGAAGTTGGTGGATTGTTCTTGGAATGAGTTGAGAGTGCTTGAGAATAGATCTTTCGAACAAGAACCATGTCTGAAAGTGTCGATATAAATACAAAGAGTTGTTAGCAAGAAGATTTAACTTATTTTAATTAAACTAATCTAAGCACGGATGTGTCGTTCACGGTGCTTATTTATTAAACTGATATTGTTTAATAATCGTTTATAATATTTAATTAAAACTATTGCTAAGTTAGAAACGTGTTTAAAAAATAATTAATTATTTTTGAAATGATCACAGCTGTGATTTAGTTTGAAATACTTATTAGGCATGATATAACAAATCAATTGCCATTAAATTTACAAAAAACATTCTTATAATTGTTTAAATATCTAGTAAAAATTTGGGGACTATAAATTTTCCATAAGTATTTAAAAAAGAATAATTGGAATAAGTGTTATGATCGTTTTATATTGATTTATATCTTTTTAAACACACTTTGAGTTTAATTTGTTCCATTCATTTTTAAACACAAAAGTATTTACATTTATTAGAGTAGGTACACGATAAAAAATTAATAACAGTCCATGATTATTTAAAATGAAATTAAATATTAATGTGCTTTTATTAGTTGACTGTTAATAACTTGTGGTTTTAAAAAAATACTAAACAATCTAAAATTGATCTTTTAAAATTAATAAAAGTCATGTTATTTTCAATAATAGTTCTATTACAATTGTCTTCCTCAAATTTTCACAAGAGATTGTTTATAACTAATAATAATAATAATATTATGATCATTACTGCTCTAATAGTATTTCAAAAAAGTTTAATAATAAATGTATTATACATTGGAAAATGTGCCAACGTTACATGCTTCAAATATCGTATTCTGTTATTTATATTTCGTTCATGTTTAGATACCAAATTGTTTTTAGTAATAATATTAATCACCGATACTTGGATACTTCTCACTAACTTAGACGTGGTCCAAAACAATTGTAATCAACTTGAAATCCATATAAATTGGATTTTAATATCCTTTTCATCTCAAAATTGTAGAAACAGTTCTTTACTACATCAGTAATTGGGTGTAAAGATTACTCATCTAGAAGTACTCAAGACAAACTAGTTGAAACATACAATTGCTTCTTTGAATTGGCTAACTTTATACCCTTCTGGATGTATAGTACCGTTCAATTGATTCTCATCATTTTTACACATGCAATAGTTTACACTATTAATACTAAATCATATAAGTTTGGTGCTCTTCAAATTACATGCTTGCTTCTCTCTTTGGTTAGTTTGCAATTTCCTTTTATTAAGAGTCATGTATGGACTTTCTTGGTAATTAACAGTTGATAATTGTTGCAAAAATAAAGGCGCTCTTAGTTCCAAATACATCGTAACCAAACCATCAACAACTAACGATCTAACACAGTCATATCTCTTCTCTCTTACATATAAACCAGAATTGGAATCGTAATACAACTTATAATGATGTATTTTATCATTAAATCTAAAAAAATATAACATACAAGTAATTGAAAACATTCACAATTTGTTTCGTGTACTTCAAACGCAAAGTGTGAAATTACCCATTAGAAAATTTACTTTTTTCTAACTAGATATGCTCCATTAGGCTAAGAATTTAATAGATTTGCAGCATTAATGTGTGAGATTCCTCTATGATAATCACAACCCAAACAACTCGGTATTTCTGACGATACATCTGTGCTTATTACTGGTATTGGTACAGGAGCATCTAATTGTATTCTGTATACTAAAACAATAAGATTAAAGCAATTCTAATGTAAAAATTGTGGAATTAATAATCCCAGAAACTAAAAGTAACGTCTTACAGTCTATTTTCCAAAGGGCATCGGTAGGAGATTGTAAATCAAGACCCATTTTATTAACCTTGTTGTAGTAGGACTACTAATACTTTTAATATTAAATAAGATAATTCATTATTTTCGAAAATCAATAAATAATTTGCGCGATACACCTAATTCGTTTCTTTTTCTAGTCCAAATAAATAATAAATATCTAACTGTAAACTATTTTTTGATAGTACTTGGGAGTATGAAAGATGCCCATTAAATTCAAGGTGCATTTATCATACGGAAAGTAGTTTTGATAACGTTTTCAGAATTGTGTCAAAATAAAATATTTTTTTAGAGGAATAAAAGGCGTTAATGTAATAGTGTTATTAATTAATTATTGAATTACTGTTCGAAAAATATAATAAACGTGCCACAACGAGCAGAACATTTTACTTCAAAGAAGTTTTAACCAGATGTGGATAACCATGTATCTTGTGTTAATTTTGTTTTAATTTCTATTTAATTATTTTGGTAGTGAATTAATTTTTGTTTTCAATCTTTGTTAATTATACGAATTTATTTAGACTTACATTTTTATTAATTACAATATTTTTAATTTCACAGGTGACACATTGAGTTACTTCTTCGGAAGATCTTTTCTCACATGAATTCCTGCAATTTCAACTACTTATTCGTTGCTCTCAAGTACCGGAAGTTGAGGACAATTGGACTGTGTTCCATGGCATATAAATTGAAGAAATCATGTCATCTTTATCGTTACTTGACTTTTATCATATTAAGATAGTTTTAAATAATTCAATGCGTTTAGTTAATGTATATCTTGTTAGCTTGTAAGAATTTTTTATTTGTTGGCTCTTTTGTGTGTCTTCGATATTTGCTTCGCGTTTTGCTCGAGAGACTTTATTCCGAAGAAAGTCTTAAACATCTCTTCATCATTGAAAGGTGATGTTTAATTTTTTAATTAATTATAGATTTGTCTTTAATTTAAAGAAAAACTTATTGATGCGGGCGTACTTTATTTTGAGTAAACAAACGGTAACGCGGTTTAGAAAATAGACCTTTATATTTTCTTAGACGACTTTTTTTGTTTGTAGTCGTAACTTAGCTGAAAACAGCAAAGGTCACTTGTGCTGTGCACGAGTCCTTGCTGTTTTATCTCTTGTGTTAGGATAATTCCTAAGATCACATGTACACACATTTTTGGCTTCATCTTATTTGTTTGATTTTTAAATATCTTTGCGGTAAATCAGTACGTTATGAATTAGCATTACATTTTCAAATTTTACTTATTAATTCAAATCTTAATAACACATTTAAAAACAAAATAAGTCAACAATTTCTTTTCAAATTAATTTATTATCATTATTTTATTATTAAAATTATTAAATATATTGATATCATTATCAATAATAATCAATTAATAATTGCATTTAAATACTTTTTTAAAATAAGAATTTAAAAATATATTCTCTAAGAAATATCAAGGTTATCGTTGTGACACACGAGGGAACCTTTTATCCCAAAATGCGAAGTAGCAAAGGTATCGTAAAATGAACTACACATATTTCTTTTCCACACACTCGTAACACATACACATTCTATAAAGATAGGTTTGTTAGTGATTTTTAATTCGTGTTTAAATTTTATTACTGCTAACTATTCTAAATTATATTTAACAATAATCAAGTTCCACCCTTATTTAGCTTAAATTGTTTACTAGCTTAATCTTTATTTTATTTGTTTAGACATTTATATACTTGGGATTTAATTTGTCTCATCTTCATTTACAGTTTATTTTAATAAATATCTTTTTCTTCTTAATCTTTTTCTTCACTGCATGGGGTAGTCTGTATAGCCTGTTCCGACATCCATCTCTTCCGTGGTCTTTCCACTTCGCCTTGTCCTATCGCTTGCCATTCTTTTAAGCTGATTACACCAATTTTCTTGGTGTCTTTATTTCCACTTTCAAGTTATATATATATTTAATTCTTATCTAATATCGTCATTATTTAATCTGTTTTGTCTTGTGTAGCCTTTAATACTTTGTAAAAATTTCACGTCTGCTGCTTGTATTTGTGATTCCTGTTTCTTGGTGAGGGCCCATGTTTGGCTGCCGTATAGTATAGTTGCTACTGCCATGGTTTAAGAAACGCGACTTAAATTCTACAAAACAAATATCTTTTGCATGTAATTATTTATTAATAACTGTTAATACTGTACCTACTATTTAATGATTTGTCTCAGTCTTTTCTTATTATCTACTTTCTTCACTAGCCTTTTTAATTTAACTTTATTATTTAAAGGTTCATCATGCACAGATAGGGCTCCACGAATTAAAAAATGTTGAAAAAACTGTCTCATATGCCAAAGTCGTGTCAAAAAAAAATACGATTGGCTGTGGCCGAATATCCGGCTACGGATTTTAACATTCCCAAATAATGTAAAATAATTTGTTCTGTATTGCAATAGCAGTGTCTATTTCACCCCAATGATTTATTGTACTAATTATTTATTGTACTAATATTGGTTTAAAGTAGTAATTAATTGTTATTTATAGTTAATTATTTACTTTTCCCATAGGATAAAAAATCCCATTTGTTCAAATGCGAACGAAGTAGACAACCCCTACGGTCGTGTTTGAAATAATAGCGCTACTTTGC